>CM038680.1:462463535-463008022 GCA_021605205.1 Aegilops longissima
CCAGGGCAAATAGCTCCATTGGTCCGGTTGGATTGAACCAGGACTAATGGGCTGAGCTGGCACAGGCCATTGCCCTACTACTAGTGTTTCCTCCGCGGACTATGCTTCCCTACTCCACCCATTTGTCCAGGGGCTCATGTTCTCTTGCGGCACAGATTTCCACGATCTGGCCCGAACTTCATCCTCGACATCTCAGCGTTTATCGTGGTGTAATATGAGGCTTTCCTCGCATCAAGCCCCACTTGACATGGCTGAAGACCTTCAACGTCAAACCGAAGGTGGTGCGCAGCCAACAAGCGGAGTCGGGAGGGCGCCATGGTGGGCAAGATGCCGCGTTATATGGCTCGAGGGCTCCTTCGTGGAAACCATCAAGGGGTGGCAATCGGGGTGGTTCTACATCACCGAGCCACGTGACCCTGAATGAGCAGCGGCCCCTGAATTCTGATCTGGCATCCCCACACGGCTCACCTCACGGCAAGAGAAGGGCATGTCGTGGGGTAATTCAGGAAGGCTGACGGACTCAAACCTGCGTCCTAAACCTGGTGGACAAGAAGGTTAAACTTGTCAGCGTAGTCGAGTCATGCTCATCGTCGGATCCTCCGATGTCAGCAGCGGGCTTTTAACTTGTGGGAGTTTGACCGACCCAGCGCAAACTCGACCGAGGCTCTTTGACACAACGCGAGGATGCAGGAAGGTGCTATTCAAGGCGCCGGGGTTCCCCTCCCATTACCGAGGATCGCGGATTCTGCTTGACGTAAATAGCGTAGTAAGCTTGTTTTACCCATTCTTGGATACTTGTTTTCCATAGTTTGACTCTATCACGGGATCTAAGCTCCCATTCCTTTGGCAGGACTAGCGAGAAGAGACGGATAGATCATTGTCCGGCTCCTTTGCCGAAGGCCAGCGGATGCCGCTTGAAGCTGCTGGTCCGGCACCTTCGTGGTGCGGAGAAGAAACCATGAAGAAGGCAGCGGGAACCGGAAGAGCTCCGGCGCCCGGTGGAGCCGGACTCGTCGTCTTATGACTCGGCGCCTCCTCGACAAAGCGAGGAGGAGAAGAGGTTTCTTCTCCAGCGGGGAAGAAAAGAAAGGAAAAGCGCCCAGTGAGGCGGAGGGGTACAGAAGGAAGAACCCTTCCCGGATTACTCCTAGCGTCACCGGCAATGAGGAGGTTGCCGCCCGAGGCCAAGCCTGGCGAAGTCGTAAGTGTTCGGACACGAGTGATTCATAGTGTTCTTTTATTGCACAGCTTTCCACGGCGCGGATATAATCATGCAGTCCGCCCGAGCCCGGATCGGCGTGTGCGTCAGTGCCTCCTTAAGCTCGTCGGATGTGAATAGCACTTCACTTCCGGCCGCCTCCTCCTCGCCTGCGGATGATCTGAGGTATTGTCCCAAAGGTTTCAAATGGAGGGAGGCAGTCTGAGGCGCCTCAAGGAGATGTCCCGGACTCGAGCGCAGGGGGCAAGACCCCGGGGGCTCGAGTCCCGGCCTGGCGGACACCACCTGAGACCTTCAATGGTTCCGGAGACCGGCCGGGCCCCCTAGTAAGAAGGGCAAGCCCTCGGCGCGGTGACCTCCGTCCACCCGGAGCACCGGATAATTCTCTGGAGGTGCTTAACGGCGCCTCCATCAATGAACACCGCACTATTATGAGTGTGGTGATCGGAAGATTCGATCCGCCAAGAAGCGGGCTGGTGAACTTTAATGCCAACCTTCTAACGAGGCTTTGAGGTATGTATTTAAGATATGTAAAAATATTACCGCATAGACAGTAGCCCCTGATGCTCTGTTTGGCGTTCATAAGGAAAAGCCGAATAGAGGATCTAATAACTCGATGAGAGTCTAACAAAAGTAAGTCAATATCATTGTCTGAGCTTATTCTTGGCATCTCCTTGCTTGGCTTAGGAGGTGGACCTGCTGAAGCGAGAACCTCGGCGGTCGAGCAAGAGCTCGGCCTTGCCAAAAGCAGCTCGAGGACAAGAAAGGTAAGTAATACCTTATGTAAGTATATAAAAAGATGTGGTTGCGAACAATGATAGGACCAGCGTGAGTTTCGGGGGCCACAACCAAGGTGGCGACCACTGAAGGCGCTGTCAAGGTCGAGACAATCTCGGCCATGGGCGCACAAGCGAAAAAAGCAGGAGGCGCGGGTGGCGGAGGTGCAGCAAGAGCTCAGGGCTCTCGTGAAAAACACAAGAGTTTGGGCTTGACTCAAAGACTTCGAGTCGAGCTCGCCTCGGCCCTTGAGCGCCAAATCTGCCAAGGCGAAGCCAAAAAGCCCTCCGAAGTGGGCGATGAAGAAGATAGCGGCGTAAGGCATTCTTTATGTAAAGCAAGCACGTGAAAGTGAATTACTTGTTACTTACCCGAGTCTGGATCTCTCCAGGAGCATTGCAGATCTGCCCCAGTGTGTCGGCGCTGCCGCATACTCTTAGAGCCGAGGAGGGCTCGGCCGGAGAAGGTGTTCTGGTCTCAACATCTTTGAGGCGGACACCGGTTCCCTTGAGCGACCAGCTGAAGCAACTGGTCGAGCTCCATAAGGTGGCGAACAGGCCATGAAGGGCCTTATAGTCCGGCTATGGCACAGGGAGGTCATGCTTAGGAGCTACTTTGGGCTGGTGAGGCGGTGGCGGATGCACATCCCGGCAGAAGTCATCAAGCGCTCTGTATGCATCGAGAAGCGCCGTAGGGCCTTGCCGTGTTAAGTACCTTTGGGCAAAATGGATCTTGAAGCTGGTGACGGATGGGCCACGGAGGAGCAAGGAGCATCATAAGCCGAGATGTATTATGAGGGCGTCTGAAGGGTGCCCTTATGGCGGATGAATGTTCGAGGATGTAATTTTTGAGTAAACTTCGCTCCTGTTATCTTGTGCGCTGAAAACTTGTTCATATCGCTAAGCAACGCTTAATTTAAAATATTACCTTCATGCGGCCGTTTATTAAATCGAGAGATGGCGAGTGTGGGATTCTGCCCACATGCCACGAGTCTTTGGGGTGTTGGGATAAACCTGGCGCTCTTGTTCCCATTCTTGGGTCTTTTCGAGGCGCTCAGCGACTGTGAACAAGGCAATCAGACTATAATGCTTTATCACTCTCGGTTAGTCATAGAATTCTATAATTTTAAATTTAATGAAGCCCTAGTGTTGAAAAACCGAGTTGAGGCGCTATCACGCCTAGGCGGACAAAGCCGGCTCCTCGCCCTAAGCGGCATAAGTCTTTAGGGACTCGAAACCTCTCGAACAGCGACCAGCTCTCGCCCTATCATGACGGTCAGTTTTAGCTTTCTCTACTGAGGTGCTTAACCCTGCTCAACCGGGGCACAATCGCATAGTTCTCCCAGCGCTACCTTAGCGATATAATGGAGCGTAAGGTACCAAAACATGGGGCGGGCAAACCCAACTATTGACCCAAGACATGATTGAACCGATGCATATAATGCTATAAGTTCGGGTGCCGCTTTTCGTGAGAGTGTTGGGACTTCTCACACCATAATACAGGGTACTTAAGCCCCTGGTGTATTGGCCGTACCAAAGTGTACGGTTGCATAATGTCATAACTGAACATATTTACATAAAAAGAGGAATGCAATAATAGACAAAAGCTATGTATTGTTTATTCGAAAAGGCTGCGGTAAAAGCAGAACGATACAAATAGTGCAATAAGCAAGAGATGGGACTACTTGACATGTCCCCCTCCAGGGGCGAGCTGCGGGATGATATGTGAAACAAGTATACTGCTTGTTATAGAGACCACCTGGACATTCGACGTAGCTTTCTGCCTCCCTGGCTGTTGCATCGTGTGTTCGGCGATTGTACTGCCAGACAGGCCTTCCGGAGAGTGGAGTCCTAAAAGTAAGAAAAAAAAAGAATGACAAAATCAGGAGCCCGTAGTGCGGTTGAGCCGCATTTTGGGCGTGCCGTGGTTGTGCCCCTCCCCTTATGCCCATGGTATTTCCAGAGCGTAATTATGTACGCGTAGTACTGGTTTCGCAATTTCGCGAGGGCTGGGGTTGGGGCCGCATTACTACGCTTGCTCGGAGCGTGCAGCGGTCTTGTTGTAGGTTACTCGAGGCGCGCAGCGGTGTCGGGACGTTTAATAGCGGACTGGAGAATTGCCTTGAGAGGCTACTTTGTACTTCCGCGCGAGGGCGCCGTATGCTCCTCCGTTCGGAGAGAGCGTTCGGTGTTTCCATTGACCGTAATGACTCCTCCGAGGCCTGGCATCTTGAGCTTGAGGTATGCGTGAGCGGCACCGCATTGAACTTTACAAATACGGTTCGTCCGGCGGTGCGTGATAGCCACTATGGAGCAGGACTATGTCGAAGATTAACTCCTCGCTTGAAATTATCCGGGATCGAAGACCACCTCAAGTGTAATCGAGCTGTCGATTGGCCTCTACACAGGTATGGCGCCTTTAAAGGTCGTCTTTGTGGGTTTAATCCTTGAGGATCTATGCCCATTTTTCGCTTGTGTCACGATAAAGCAGGTTCAGGCTGCTGCCGCCGTCCATAAGGACTCTAGTGAGGTGAAATCCGTCAATGATTGGGTCTAGAACCAATGCGGCGAATCCGCCATGGCGGATGCTAGTGGGGTGGTCCCTTCGATCAAAAGTGATCGGGCAGGAGGACCACAGGTTGAACTTTGGGGCGACTGGCTCCAACGCATATACGTCCCTGAGTGCACGCTTCCGCTCCCTTTTGGGGATGTGGGTTGCGTATATCATGTTCACCATCCGCACTTGTGGGGGGAAGCCCTTCTGTCCCCTATTGTTCGGCGGCCGGGGCCCCTCCTCGTTATCTCTATGCAGCCCCTTGTCTCTGTTTCCGGCATTTAACTTGCCTACCTGCTTGAACACTCAACAATCCCTGTTGGTGTGATTGGCTGGTTTTTCGGGGGTGCCGTGTATCTGGCACAAGCGATCGAGTATTCGGTCCAAACTGGATGGGCCTGGAGTATTTCTTTTAAATGGCTTTTTCGGCGACAGGTTTAGAGCCTCGAATCCGGCATTAACCGTCGTATCCTCGGCATTGTCGCCGTTAATGCGGCGCTTGTGCTTGTTCTTGACGCGACCGCCATTGCTGTTCTTGGTATCCGAATTACCGGGGCTCTTGGTCATGTTATTACTACGATCTAGTCAGCTGTCTTCTCCCGTGCAAAAGCGGGTCATGAGTGTTGTGAGGGCTGCCATGGATTTCGGCTTTTCCTGTCCTAGGTGCCGGGCAAGCCACTCGTCACGGATGTTATGTTTGAAGGCTGCGAGGGCCTCTGCGTCCGGACAGTCGACTATTTGATTTTTCTTGGTTAGGAACCGTGTCCAGAATTGTCGGATTTCGGGTTCCGGCAAACCCTCTAGGTTCGAACTCTGGGGTGCACACGGAGATCTCACTCCCTACCTACCTGCACTTCGTTGCCTCGCAAGGATCTAGAACTACCCGAAGAGCAACACAAGGGACGCAAGGTTTATACTGGTTCGGGCCACCATTGTGGTGTAACACCCTACTCCAGTGTGTGGTGTGGTGGATTGCCTCTTGGGCTGGTGATAAACAATACAAGGAAGAACAGCCTCGCGAGGGTGAGGTGTTCTTGTGGCTAGCCTCTCGATCGGATGGGATCAAGCTAAGATCCTCTCTCTCTCTCTCTATTCAAGATCAACCTGCCCTACCCTGTGGGTGGCTAGCCCTACTTATAGGCAAAGGCCCTGGGCCTCTTCCCAAATATTGAGCTGGAAGGGCGCCAAATTGGCCATTTTGAAGGGGAACATCTAGTACACTTATCCTGACTAAAGTTGGTCCTCGCCTGTCAAAGGCTCGTGGTGGCGCCGGCTTGGGCTCCACGATGACCTCCTTCCTGCCGTTGCGACAGTCTTGGTCTTGTTGCACCGAAACGGCTGCCTTTGCTTGATGCTCTCGCCTGCCCTTGCCTCCTTTGCACCAAAGAGGAAATGAGGACACTGCACGGGCTGGCCCCCTTGGTCGTCACGGCTTGCGTCATGGGCACCTCGTGAGGTACCCCGCCTTGATATCTCCGCCTCCTCGCGAGCCAGCCTAACGAGGTCGTGCCCGAGGAAGCTTCCTGTCGTCCGCCCCGCGAGGCTTGGCCCCTCGCGAGGGTCTTGAGTTGGTGTTGATGAAGATGGGCCGTACTGGGCCACCCTTTGAGCCACGCTGCAGGCCGCAGGCAGGCAAGTCTGGGTACCCCCGTTCCCAGAACGCCGACAAGAATTGTCTGGCCAATTCTTATGGATGCTGAATTATGTGGCTTAGGTCATCGGCGTCTGGTGGTCGCACATAGGTGCCCTGGAAATTGTTGAGGAATGCGGCTTCTAGGTCCTCCCAGCAACCAATTGACTATGCTAGAAAGCTGTTATGCCAATGCCGAGCTGGTCCTTTAAGCTTGAGTGGGAGGTATTTGATGGCATGTAGATCATCACCGCGGGCCATGTGGATATGAAGGAGATAGTCCTCGATCCATACCGCAGGATCTGTTGTGCCATCATATGATTCGATGTTTACGGGTTTGAAACCATCGGGGATTTGATGATCCATTACTTCATCTGTGAAGCATAGTGGGTGTGCGGCGCATCTGTATTGGGCTATATCACGACGTAGCTCAAATGAGCTTTGTCTGTTGTGTTGACCGGCGGTTGCATATCCGCATGGCGGTTATCGTCACATGTCGTGGGCGCCCGCGATCCGTGATCGATCTTGTTTGCCTTGCCTTGTCCTCCAATATATCTCGCAGTCGGCACATTTCCCGTGCCTTGGTATTCTTTAGTGACGCCTTGAGTGCGGCTTAAGTGGAGGGCGAGGCCTCTCTGTCAAGGCCACGAGGTGGCGGTCGGCCGCGTCGTCTTGTTGGTGATGTAGGTTTAGGTGCTTCCTCCTCTAATCAGGGTAGCAGCCTACTCTTTGGGTAGCTCTTGGAGGGGTGTTTGAGTTCGTACTCTTCGGCCGCAAGGACTTCAGTCCATCAGTCGGCTAGCGAGTCTTGGTCAGCTCTAAGTTGTTGCTGTTTTTTCTTGAGGCTGCTCGCCATGGCCATAAGCCTGCGTTTGAAACACTCTTGTCGACAGGATCCTCGGGCATGACAAATTCGTCGTCGTCGAGGCTTGCCTCTTCTTTGGAGGGAGGTATGTAATTATCGTCCTCTACCTCTCCATCTGCCGCTCTCTCATGAGGGCTGGCTTCTCCATCCTCCTGTGGTAAATCCTGCTGGAGGGGGTTGTCTTCGGCACTGTCCGGGGTGTTATTATCTCCCGCGCCGGAATCGCCGTTTTTGCTTTGGCGGGATTTAGATTGGCGCCGCTGACGCCGGCGCTTAGGCTGCTTCTTGGAGGGGTCATCCTCCGTTGTTCCATCGCCATTCCCTTCTTTTGGGGTGTCGACGATGTATATGTCGTACGACGAGGTGGCCTTCCAGTGCCCTATAGGCACTGGTTCTTGGTCGTCTCCTGCATCGGCGTCCATACCATCGATGTCTTCGGAGTCGAAGTCGAGCATGTCGGTTAAATCATCGACAGTGGCTACGAAGTGGGTGGTGGGGGCTTTGAATTTCTTCGTCGTCGCATCCCAACCTTGCTCGACCATAGTCCGGCCAGGGCTCTCTGATAAAGAGAGAGACTTTAGTGAATTCAGAATGTCGCCAAAGGCGAGTCTTTGGAATATGTCATGGCGGTGAACTCCATGATCGGCGCCCAATCGGATTCGATCGGCAGGGGCGCGGAAGGTTCGGAGTCCGGAGAGGAGTCCAACACCTTGGAGTCACGAGCTTCGCAGAGGACAAGGCTGGTGTTCGGCTCAATCACCATAGAGATTGCAGCCCCCGAGGCGGTGTCCAGCCACCCATCCTCGATTGGCGAAGTCGGCTCCGAGCTAAGGGTCGGAGCGGACACGAAGCGACCTCGGGGCATTGTTCGCCACGAGCTAGATCATGCCCATCGTGACAATCTTGGCGCTTTTCGGCCGTGGCTCAAACCCATCGAAGATCAAGTCTCCGCGACGTCGGCCGTGTAGTTCAAACTTCAAATCTGACCGATGGCGGGGCATAGCTTTCAATCTGCTCCGGATGGCCAGCGAATTGGCTCAATGCAAAGCCACGAATCGAAGATCTGTCCGGAAGAAAAGTCTCACCACTGGACCGCATCGTTGTTGATGATCGGAGGAGCCATTGGGCCTAAAGATGAAGACACGAGGAACTCTCAATGAAAGCACCAATGTCGGTGTCAAAACCGGCGGATCTCGGTAGGGGTCCCAATCTGTGCGTCTAGGCGGATGGTAACAGGAGACAAGGGACACAATGTTTTTACCCAGGTTGGGCCCTCTCGATGGAAGTAAAACCCTACTCCTGTTTGATTAATATTGATGATATGGGTAGTACAAGAGTAGATCTGCCACGAGATCAGAGAGGCTAAACTCTAGAAGTTAGCCTATGGTATGATTGTTGTTCGTCCTAGGGACTAAAACCCTCCGGTTTATATAGACACCGGAGAGGGCTAGGGTTACACGTAGTCGGTTACAATGGGAGGAGATCTACATATCCGTATCGCCAAGCTTGCCTTCCACGCCAAGGAAAGTCCCATCCGGACACGGGACGAAGTCTTCAATCTTGTATCTTCATAGTCCAGGAGTCCGGCCAAAGGTTATAGTCCGGCCATCCGGACACCCCCTAATCCAGGACTCCCTCAGACACGATGAACCGTGGCCGAGTAAGGAGCGGTAGCAGTTCAGGCAGTCCAGTCAAAATCATGTACACGTACGTACAACCACATGCCAAAAAATACGGCCATGTACGTACATACGGTCGGGGTATCGAACACATACTCGCGCATACGTACAACCAGGGCTCGTGTACGGACGACAGCGACGGCGTCCTGTTCATCGGAAGCCAACCGGCTGGGTCGGAATGGAGAAACTGCGTTGTGTTCATGGGGAGGCAACGGAATGCGTCGTGTACAGCGGGAGGCAATGGAATACATCGTGTTCATCGGGAGCCAACCGACTTGGACGGAATAGCCGAAGCGAGGTCTGGCGTACCGCAGAACGAAGGAAATGGGCCTTCTGTTCGACCGCGTATGGTCGAAACGGGGTCCTGTTCATCGGGAAGGGTCTGGCATACCGTAGAACGGAGGAAACGGACTTGTGTTCGGCCGCGTACACTCGAAACGGGGTCCTGTTCATTGGGAAGGGTCTGGAGTACCGCAAAACATAGGAAATAGACTTGTGTTCGACTGCGTATGGTCGAAACGGGGTCCTGTTGATCGGGATGGGTGTGGCGGGCCGCAAAACGGAGGAAACTGGCTAGCGTTGGAGCGCCTATGGTCGAAACAGGGTCCTGTTGATCGGGAGGGGTGTGGCGTACCGCAAAACGGGACTCCACGGGCTACTGTTCATGCACCGTCGACTTTCTTCAACCTCCACCTGCTATTGCTCATCCACCGTCACTTCCTCCAGCCTCCACCAGCTATTGTTCATCCATGGGGTCATGTTCATCCAGCCTCCACCGGCTACTGTTCATCCAGCCCTCCACGGGGTCCTGTTCATCCAACCTCCACCGGCTACTGTTCAACCAGCCCTACACGGGGTCCTGTTCAACCAGCTCTCCACGTACGGGGTCCCTCCACCGGCTACTGTTCATCCATCCCCATGCCTCCTCGATCGGGGTCTTGTTCATCCAGCGGCAATGGCCTCTACTACCACGGGGTCCTGTTCATCCAATCCCCACCGGGAACTGTTCATCAAGAGGCAGCTTCGATCGGCTTCAGTTAGCAGCAGTAGTGAAGGAATCACTCTGGTTCAGTTAACAGCAAGGGATCGATTGGGGTTCAGTAATGTAGCTAGTGCAATCGCTCGAGTTCAATTAGAGCCCAATGCCTCGCTCGGGTTCAGTTAGAGTGCAACGCCTCGCACACACGCACGTACGTGTACGAGAGAAACGTGCAAACCTCCGTGCATCGCTCGGTCCCGACCACCAACCGTAACCGGGAACTCCCCGATATTTTCCTCGCCCTCGCTTCTACCACGATTTTTCCATCATGGACGGCCCAAAGAATGTCATGCAGGTGCATCTCCGGCCCGCCCAGGACGAAAAGCCCATTTTATGTTTGTCATAGAAGTAGGATCCCACCACATCCATGATGATACCGGGTTTTGTCACAATTATCATCATAGAAGTGTCATAAGCATGACAGAAAAAAAATTCGTTCGGCCCAAAATGTAACGGATGTGTCTTTTTCCGTAGTGTCTCCCACCTCATCCGAGGTATGGGCTTCCCTTTCCACCCCTTCGTCAGAGGTCTACTGTTTTCTATGGGCTTGACTCCATCATATCTCCCCAAATTCTATTCTCCACATCGCCTCCTTCATAACATTCTGCGAAGCCTTTCTCCATGTCGAGCTCCACTTTAGGCTGTGGCTGAAGGTGTTCGGTATTAAGCCGCACAGCAACGGCTCCAAGCTTGCTGATTGTGGCGGGGCCATGTTCAGCAAGATCCCCAAAGTTACCTGACCAAAGGGCACTTTCATCGAGACAGTGAAACTTCGGCAACAAGAGTTTCTGCCAGCTCTGTGAGTTTGTGAAGCAAGTGCATTATAGCTTTATCTTATGAAGCTCATATTTTTTGCATACCTCAACACCCACTCATAACATGCCTATCCACAAATTTTGATCATGACCCAACCCTCATAGTTCCCTCCATAATTTTGCCAAAGTTTGCATCCACTTGGCCAGAATGTGAAAGAAGTACATTTTGCATCCACCCACTTGAGCTCAAATTTTTTATGATGGTTAAAAATGACAAAACATCACTGCCACTCCCACCACATGCAAAAAGGAAGTCTTTGACTTGTGACGACACGAGTGCTTATATTTTACCGGATTTATTTCAGTATTTTTTATACTACTCCCTTCGTTTTTAAATATAATCCCTTTTAGAGATTTAAATACGGACTACATACGAATGTATATAGACATATTTTAAAGTATAAATTCACTTATTTTGCTTCGTATGTAGTTTATATTGAAATCTCTAAAAGATCTTATATTTAGGAACAACGGGATTATTTCTCTGACGGTATGGTATGCTTCTCAACTTCAGGTGTCTCTCGCAATTTCGTTAATCTCAAGTTTACTGGCAAACCTTTCGAAATTGCTCATAGTGATATGTACTTGAATGTCTGATCAATGTCGTGTTTCCAAAAAAACATTTTTAAGAGAAAAAACCGTGTCCATATTGCTCTTATATTTTCGAAACTTCTAGGCAAAATAAAAACTACTACCTCCGTCTCGGTGTACAAGTCATTCACGTAGTTTTAGATCAACAATTTAACTATCTAAATATGTATTATATGTGACAAAAAATATATATTTGAAGACTATATCCGTGTAGAATTTAGTGATATATTTTTCATGACATATAATACATATTTAATTCTTTAAATCGATGACCTAAAACTATGCGAATGATTTATCATAAATCCTAAAAAGTGGTCGAGTGCTTGTTTTCTTTCGCCAGCACACAGCTCTCGCGCGCCGTCGGATCGGCATCGCGCGGTTGGGTGGAGAAGCGCTCTTTGCCTCGTCGTGTGCGCCAGGTGGCACCTGGTCGTGGAGTCGTGCGAAGAGGTCGTTGGGTGGAGAAGCGGTCGTGGGTCCCGGCAGTTCTCCCCTCACTCCGCAGTTCCATCTCCTCCCCGTCCCCCGGCTCCTCCCAAATCCACCAAATCCGCAGCAGCCGGCGGCGGTGCGGCGATTCGGCGGTCGTCCTCCGGCGTAGTGAGGAAGGGACAGCGTGAGCGGCGTGCAGGGAGTGGTTAATCAGGCCGGGCGCGCGTCGGGGCGGCGATTTTGGGGCCATACGTCGGTGCAGCCGTCGGAGGCGGAAGGCACTGCAGCGCCGGAGACGCGGGCGAGGAGGGTCGACGCAGCGTCGGTCGCGCGACCGGACTGTTCGTCTACACCCGCAGCAAACAGCAGCAGCAGCTTGAGGCGGAAGCGCTGCAGCCGGAGACGCGGGCGAAAGGGTCGCCACGCGTCTTCGCCGTGGTGGTTCGCGCGAGGAGCAGAATCACCTTGCGCGTTGGCGGAGGGCAGAATCACAGGTCAGTTCATCTCGATCCCAGTTTGCGTATGCTTGTCAGATCTCGTGAGTTTTGGGCAAAATCACTGAATACCTTTGCCATTGTAAGAGATTAGGAAGAGATTACGCATAGGTTAACTGATTTGAAACGGATTAAGCACTCGTTAGATTTTGGTTTTGGTGCCGGTGAGCATTCAAGGCTTGGTGATCTCTTGACTTGTAAACAACTACTCATAGGATGCTCATATAGTTTCCTAGCACTTTTTTTCATGCAACAAATGGAACTATGCTATAGGTTCATGTTGTTGAAATGTTTGTGTATTAGGTTTATGTGCTGTGGTTCGACGCTCGTGTTTGTTTCGACTGAGTTTGTAGATATGTATGTCAGTTTGCTTAAGTTGTCAGGCTTTTTTGCTGGAGTTTTGCTAGTCAGTTGTCTGAATTGCCCTCAATTGTTGCCTAGTGTGTCTGGCTGTGAAGGTTTTGTTAGTCAGTTGCCCTAACATGCCCTCAACCGTTTTTTGCCTAGTGTCTTTGTGTAATGCCTGGCTTTTTGCTCAAGCTTTCTTAGCCATTTGCCTGAAATGCCAACATGTGTTGCCTAGCAGCCACCATATGTACTGCATTTGTGTAATCTCAAACTTGCTCAAGCTTTTCTTAGCCGTTTGCCTGAAATGCCAACATGCGTTGCCTGGTGATTGATGTGCAATAGTTGTTTGTTGCTCCTTGTAGTCATGTTTTACTTAGGTTTTTTGTATGTACTTTTGTATTAATGTTGTAACATATATTGAAAATCAGATAGTTTACGACGCTTTTCATTGCCCAATTTTTTAAATCGCTGTTCCTTTAAATATGCAGCAGAAATTGGATGGCTGGGACAAGTCATAAGTCAAAACAGGATGGACCTGCTGGATCAAGCCATGACGACCTTGCATCTCATGGGGATGAAGAGCATCAAACACAGGTGTGCACATGCTCAGGAAGTTTTTATGTTCTTCCTGTACATAACAGATTTTGTTTTCCATTTTTTATTTATTTATGTGGTTTCTATCTTCCAGCCACGGAGCAGTGCACCAATAATCGGATACAAGCGTATGAGAACTAAAGCAGCTTGCTGCAAGGGGAAGCGCCGATGATATCATTAGTAACGAGAATAGCAACGAGAGCCAAGCTGCAGATGTTTGGGAATAAAATGTCGAATGTACGACGCCGACCAACCTCCAAAAGCAAAACGCCGAAGACGGAGGAACTGAGGTATTTTGCATAGTTGCCTCGGGCCACCGAAAGCTTGCCAAAGATGATGCATAAGTTGCCTATGTTGTGATGAACCTTTTTCCCTTCCTTTTGCTAATTCCTTTTTCTGTTTTTTCCTTATGTGCAATAGGGTCGAGGAACAGGCATCCCGCAAGGCTCTTCAAGTTGAACAAGGACTTGGTCCCCACCAAAAGGGTGTCATCATCGGAAAAGAATTTGGCGGCATTTTGGACCTTGCAGCGAGTAGCATGCCCGGAGATTTTAGCCAAGGATAATGAAGCATTACGACCGGAGATTTCGCAGATAGTCATTCCGAAAGGGGAATATTCCATAGATGCCGCTTAGTGTCCGTAGGATATGGGGTTTGCCAACAGGCTGGAAGGTGTGCTTCGAGAATCGGCCCGAAATCACAAAGGCAATGTACAAGATTTACAACATCACATCAAGAACTCCCAACCCTCACGTAATGGTGCAAGATGATCGTGACATGGGAGGATCTCATGATGATGACTTTGTCCGCTATTAGCTAGCTCTTGTTTTTTCGTGCTTCCTTGCCCTTCAACTAGTTTGAGCATTTCCCCAAAGAGTTTCCCGGCGGTCATGGATGTCAATGGAATAACGGAAACCAATATATGCCAGTTTGTTGTTGATCAATTAAAGTTTGCGTTCACTTCGGGGCGTGCTAACAAGAAGGCTATTTGTTGTTGTGTTTTCCACCTTGTTGTAAGTGCTTCAAGCTGTTTTGTTTTTTTAAGCATCAATTGTTTACTTATCTTTTCTCTTCTTTTTGCAATCATTAGGTAACTTAAACATTTATGTTCTTTTTCCTTGTCTCTACGCAGCTGTTGTACCTAGACTCTTTGGATGTCGATGAGCCAATCCCGAGCTTAGTACCAAGGGTTTCAGTCTGGAATTCAGATTTAATCTCCAGAGTTATCAAGAAGGACAGGAAGGCTCCAGGAGAATATGGCCATTTGCGGGTAACTCAATTTTTCTGTTTTAGGATATATATTTATTGTCATATTGTTTTTAGGCAACACTACCATTGTTTAGAGTAGGCAATTCACTTTGAAAGAGCATGCAAGGTAATATATCTTTTTGGGCAAGTGCCATACATATATTTCAAGTAGGTCCAAGTAGTTATCGGACTTTTTCGCTTGCCATGCACAGCTTGGATTATGTTCACGGGAAGGATTTGTTGGTTGTTGTATTCCAACAATAGCTCACTGGAGTACATCTTTTAGCTCTCTTTTTTTGTGCATGCAATTTACATGTTGAAAAGTAGCAAATTTATACAACCACCCAAGCAACTTATGTTCTGAAAACTAGCAACTTGCATACTAGTTCTTCATTTTTGTTGATTACAGTATCCACTAATAGTAGGCAACAGGGGGGGAAGTGTCATAATGGTTGCAGGAATTTAAAGACTATTAGTAGTACTGTTTTTCTTCATTTCTCAGTTCTTTTTTTGGTATGGGAGTGCCAGAATTGTTGTCACTCATAGTTTTTTTAATCTTCTTTTGCTATAAACCACCAGCTCAAGACGGAGTTTTCTCGGTGTGCGGATGATAGCTTGTTTGGCAGTATGGACCACATCACCAAATTTGTTGCCGCAAGATTGCCCGAGTCATATGACAAATCAGTAAGTTATCGAGCACTGGTTTTTTTCAATCACTGTTGTTCCCCTTTTTTATCGCCATTTGTACATTCAACCATTTTCTTTCAGAATCTTCAATAGAAGATATGTACTTATCATGTTCTCTACCATCCACTTTTATGTTTTACGTAGCAAAAAAGCTCACAGGGTTGGTGCACGAAATGTGTTCCGTAGTTTCTCATGCGGGGGGAAGCTCGTGGATCGGGTTGGGAAGATAGATGATGATGAATGGGGACAAAGGAGGCAGATCCTACTATGCGGAGACAAGCAAAGCGGCAGTCCAACGTAAGAGCAAGCGAGTACCAAATTTGAAGAGACAACTTACCAAGTGAGGAGGAGTCGTTTAATTCAGACAATGACGATCATGAGGCAACGACGGTGAAAACGAGGGAGATGGCGAGAGATAAAGGTAGTGATGAAAGCGGCAGCGATGAAAGTTCGGACAGCGATGATGGTCATGATGGATCAAGTGGAGTTCGGGGAAATCAAGTAGCGTGGAGCACGACAAACGGTTGACATGGGGACGTAAGACGGAACCGAGGGGAATGAGGACAATGATGATGATGAAGAAGAAGAGGATGACGAAAAAGAAGATGATGAAGGAAAGGAGGACGATGACGATGAAGAAGGCGATGGGGATGACAAAGACAAGGAAGATGATGGGCAAGGGAAGCAGGATGAAGATGATGAAGATGACAATGGAGGTGGCAACGGTGGTTCAGCGAAGAATGGTGGTCTGATCGGGACGAGGATCCCGCAATTGAAAACCCAAGCAGCGATGATGATGAACAATGCACGCTGCAATTTCGATTCAAAAGAAGAGGGACGAAAGGCAAAAGGATTGGATGAGGCGATAGGATCTCAGATGAAAGACCTTGTGTTGACAGAATTCAAAATCGCTGCTTCCCGGAACCACGCTTCCCTTTTCTTGAAGTGAAAGAAATGTGGGATATTGATGACATAACCATGGCAACCGGCGAAGAGGATGTTCAAGAGTTGTTGAGGGGGAAGACTTGGATTTGGGCTTCACATTCAACCCCAAGGAAATATGCCCAAAGGCGACTCGGCGAAAAATAATGAGACAATTTGGCGTCGCACTAAATGAAGCTACTGAGCAGAAGATTGTTTGTCGAAACCAACTACCACCACTCCTCCATCAAAGAAGATGAAGAAAACTGTCGGCCAGATTGGAGCCATCTGTGATGAACAAAACAGCAATGCATCCGCAAGCATATCGTGTCGAAAATCCCGATTCTGACCAAGGGGAAAGCCAAGGCAACGACCATGAAAAATCTGGTCCTTCTCAAGAAAGAAACAACAAGCAAATTTTGAAACAAAAGAGGCAATTCATGGGAATGCCAAAACACAGTGGTAAAGAGTACACCATCAAGCTCAAGAAGACACCCAGCAAAGAAAGTTGGAGATGAGGCAAGACCTACAGGAGTAGATCCAAAGCTGCAATTTTCATTCCCAATGTCAAGCAAGTGGATCACATATTCGCAACTCGCCTAAGGAGGAAGCAAGACCACTGCTTTTCGAGCAAGTTCTGCGAGGAAACACTGGACCCCACAAAAGTAAGGCCAGTACAACTCAAGGAGGGAGCCACAATGCTAGTAAGCACAGGAAACCATAGCGGAGCACAACCACTAGGTGACTTAAATAGTCAAGTGCCTTTTCCGTCTCGGGGAAATGTGATGCAGTCAGCCAATGGTATCCAGAGGGTCAAGGTGCAAGACTTCAAGGCATCACCTGAGGCTCGATCATTAAATCATGCAGGACACAAAAAGGAGAAAGAGAACATCCCTCCGGTGCTATGTACGGAGATCAATAGGATACAACACCGCCTCAAGTCAGAACCATGGGAAAAGTCCGAACAAAATTTGCTAAGAGCCCTAGGGAAATTGCTTGTCTGCCCAACTGTGCTTGCCCAACCTGAGGCCACTAGTTTTCCAGAAGCAGTAACCATGGGGAAAAGCCCGGAACAAAAGTTGCCAAGAGCCCTAGGGAAATTGCCTGTCTGCCCAACTGTGCTTGCCCAACCTGAGGCCACTAGTTTTCCAGAAGCAGTAACCATGGGGA
Source organism: Aegilops longissima (assembly GCA_021605205.1). Classification (NCBI taxonomy): domain Eukaryota; kingdom Viridiplantae; phylum Streptophyta; class Magnoliopsida; order Poales; family Poaceae; genus Aegilops; species Aegilops longissima. The sequence goes on from CM038680.1 coordinate 462,480,598, forward strand.
AAAGCCCGGAACAAAAGTTGCCAAGAGCCCTAGGGAAATTTATTGATCGAGAGGCGGGACCAGGTGCTTTCCTATCCTAGGTGGCCGCCAGGAAAGGTGGACAGAAACTTACTCTATTTGGGGTGGCTGCCAGGAAACGCTAGGGAGCACCCGGCTGCTCCCTAGACGCGTCCATGATTTATATATCGGGACGGAGGTAGTACGGAAAAAAAATATCACATTTTCTGATTTCCATGTGATCGTTGTGTCCCCCTAAAAAAAATGTGATCGTCGTGTCACGGTTCACAGATGGCACAAGCGCTCGTCCAGGTGGTCGGCTCGCCGCCTCCCCTTCTGCCCCCGCCGCGCCGCGTGTCCCGCCGCTTCTCCTCCCCCTCCTCCTCTGGCTCTGCCCGCCTCTCCGTTGCCGTGATATAGCCACGGGCTTTCTCCGAGAAGAGCGCGTCGCAGGCGAGGCGAGGCGAGGGGTCGGGGAAGGGAAGGGAAGAGGATGTCGCTGGGGGCGGTGTTCCACGGCGCGCAGCTGATGCTGGATCTGGCGGTGGCCGGGATGTCGCTGATGTTCGCGCTCGGCCTCTTCGCCGTCGTCACCACCGTGCTCTGCTCCGCCGCCTTCCTCCACCACTCCAAGCCCGTCGCGTCGTAGCCGCGAGCTGCCTCCCACCAGGTCCACGACCCCCTCGGCGCATCCTAATCGTAAGCCCGATGCCAAGAATTTCATCGCTTCATTTCAATTCATTCCAAGGTTGTGCCCTCGACGATGAGAAATACTGGAATGTAGCGCGGTGGAATCGATTTGTTTGCACTATAGTTCGTGAATTTTGGATGGGATCAAAGAAACAATGTGCTCGCTCCACATGTTCATGCTTCCTGACTGGCTATGTGGATAAGTATGGACGACGCCACGATGGTTTGAGCAGGAGCACGTTGTCGTACTTGGAATCCATGAAATTGACATTCAGCATGATTCCCCTAGCATTGTGTCTTGTGTTACATTACTTCAGAGTCCGCACCATTTCCCCTGACCCCTGTCGCCCTGACATTTTAAGCAATTTTTACTGCCAAATGTGCCATGTGGAGTACATTTGCTAAGGCTGCATTTTCTGTTTAGTCTCACAAATTAATGTGGCAGCTTAGCTCCCCTCGTTGTCCTAGCCTTGTTGTGATTGATAGCACAAGCTGGAACACCCTGTACGATTCCCTGAAGATTGTGCCTGCTGTTTCGTTGTTTCTGAGAATATCTGGTGTGAGATTAGGCATGATAGTCATCTGGGTGATTAGGCATATTTCTTTTTGCGACCTTGAGCTGGCTACTGATGCTTTTGAATGAAGTGGCTTTTATGTGTTTGGTCAGAAAAATAGCATCAGAAAGCTGCAACTAAGGGTCTTAGATCTTGTTTGGCCACCGCCGAGTGAAACGACTTAAAGTTGGGAATTTCACAAATCACCATCCCTGCCTACTTTGGATAACTGTAACTTTCACAATGAAACATCAACTCGACAGCCAAAACCATGTGAATTGATTGTGCCCTGTGCTCACCCTCATCTGAATTCTGAAATAACTCAATTATCTCTTTTGCAGTTTTGCTTTACCCTGTCTTTGCTAGTTCAGTTGAACTCTTTATCTTTTACTAACTGATTAGTGATTAACTGATTACCATTCCCCTTAATAAGTTTTTCATTCTTTTATCTCAGGAGTGAGATTGCTGTTGGGAGGTAATACCTTCTTTTGCATCATTTGCCCAGCAGAAGGTGCTCCATCTGATGCTACTGCTGCTATTAGGGAACTACTGTAGACGCAAAGAGTAGGAACTGCACATATCAGGTGATAGCTGGAGGCTCTTGTACCTTGTATTACTTGTCATGTCTACTTAAGCTGTTCTGTAAACTACACTTGTTTGTACAGTACATTGTTGGTTCGTCTTGTTGAAATCTTCTACATCTCATTGTTTATAAATGTACTGTACATTGTCTAATGCTTCTTATATGGAAGGGCCGGATTTTCCTAGGTTTCATGTGCAAATGCTGCATCAGTTGTAGTAAGATTGATCTACTAATATGATAGGATTTGCTTTACTCAAGGGTAAGAAAGATGTGTTGAGGATATTTGTGTAAATCCTATTAATTTTTGCTCTATGGAAGTTCATATAACTTAACTGATAGACAATATTACTATATTAGATTGCTCACCAAACGTGAAAAGATTATTGACAGACACACGATAAAGCAGATTTCTATATACGCCTTTTCTGAGTAAATTTTAACACATGCAGATATTCTGACCTATAATTTTTTTTGGGAAAGCAGAAGGCCATTGAACCGAATTATCTTTTTGGGTTGGTGGCCTCAACACCTCATTGGGGAGGTGTATCTGGACAAAGTGCTCATTAATGTCTATAGAAACATAGGAGAGCATGCAGTGCTTGAATATCGATGTTAAGAATCACTAGTGGAAAAACAGGCTTTCCGTCCAGCCCATAAGTCGCGAAGCTGTAGGAACCATGATTAATGGGACCTTTAGTCATGATTCGAGGTGAACCGCGACCAAAGGCTCGGGCCTGGGCTCGGTGGCTACCGGTGCACGTGAGGGGGCTTTAGTCGCGGTGGCCAACCAGCCATGATTAAAGGTTTTGAGGCATTTAGTCGCGGCTATTCGCCAACCGCGACTAAAGCCCTCCCTATATATACCCATCCAAAGAGCCAACACTTAGCCATTTGGAGCCATTCTCTTCACAAGTGGGTGTAGGTTTGCTTTTGGTTCCTCTTATGCACATAAGGTGTTTGATGAAATGCCCCAAGAGCATGAAACAAACATGACATGAAGTGTTGGAGCCACACTCTTCGATCGCGGTTAGCAACTTGATGAACCTTTGATGTGTCAATATGCATGTGTGTAGTTCATAACAAATGCATGATGGTTAATTATATATTTTATATTATAATAATGCGATGAATCGGCAATGGATGTACGATAACCGACTCTCCCATGAAGTTCACTACGGGTTTGAAAGATTTCCTCGTAGTGGCTAATGCGAACAAGCGAGGGGTTTTGTTATCTGTCCATGTGTTATCTGTAAGAATGAGAAGGGTTACTCTTCCTCAAGAGTTGTTCACATGCATCCGCTTGTAAGGGTTTCATGCCAAGCTATAATTGTTGGACCAAGCATGGAGAAAGAGGGTTATAATGGAAGAAGATGAAGAAGGGATGATTTCATCGATGAAAGCTATCTTGCTCATTTCGGTGATACTTTCATGGAGGATGTCAAGGTGAAGGGAAGGTGAAGAAGAGGCACGTGATGATCCTGCTGATGATCTTGGTCGGACCATTGCTTGATGCACGGAGACGCCGCTAAACCGAAAAGGAGAGGAGAATTTGGATCGCATGTTAGAGGATCACGTAAAGGCGCTGTACCGGATGCGATGATGGTCTCAAAAAATTTGCTGCATAATCGGATTTGTTTGAAATGGAAGGCGAGGCGGTGTAGTGACTCGGCATTTGAAAACTTGTTTGAAAATGTTGAAGAATATGTTTCAAAGGATAACGAGTTGCCCGCCAAGACGCACTGAAGCAAAGAAGGTTGTCCGCCCTCTAGGTTTAGAGGTTCGAAGATACATGCATGCATCAACGATCGCATCCTCTACCGCGGTGAATACGAGAATTTGAATGAATGCCCAGATGCACCGCATTGCGTTATAAGATCGTAGTCGATGACCACGGTGACGATGTTGAGGGCCGAAACCCGTGAAGAGGGTTCCGCCAAGGTGATGTGGTATGCTCCTATAATACCACGGTTGAAACGTCTGCTCATGAACAAAAAGCATGCCAAGTTGTTGCGATGGCACAAAGAGAAACGTAAGTCGGACGGGAGTTGAGACACACCGCAGATGGAACGCAATGGAGAAAGATCGACGATGGTTCACAGATTTTGCGGTGACGCAAGGAACATAAGATTTGCTCTAAATGCGGATGGCATGAATCCTTTTGGCGGCGAGCTCCACCATAGCACTGCCCGTGACTCTATGCATCTACAACCTTCCTCCTTGGTTGTGCATGAAGCGGAAGTTCATTATGATGCCGTGCTCATCCAAGGTCCGGCAACCCGCAAGCGACATCGATGTGTACCTAAGGCCATTAGTTGATGAACTTTTACAACCGTGGGGTGGTGTCCGTGTGGGGATGAGCACAAACAAGAGGAATTTGACCCACGACGTTGCTTTTCGAACCATCAACGATTGGCCTGCTCTTAGTAACCTTTCGGACTCACAAATAAGGGATACAATGCATGCACGCATCGCTACATGAGACCGAAAGTGTACATTTGCCAAATTGTAAGAAGAACGTGTACCTTGGGCATCGTCGATTTCTTCCAAAACTCATCCAAGAAGAAAGAAAGGCAAGCATTACAACGGCAAGGCAGATCACCGGCGAAGCTGCGAACGACCGGTGCCGAGGTATTTGATATGGTCAAGGATTTGAAAGTCATCTTTGGAAAGGGTCCCGCGACAATCGGTTCGAAGGGAGCCGACGGGCACGCAGCCATGTGGAAGAAGAAATCTATATTCGGGAGCTAGAATATTGGAAAATCCTAGAAGTCCGCTCTGCAATCGACGTGATGCACGTTCTGAAGAATATTTGCGTGAACCTCCTAAGCTTCTTGGGCGTGTATGGGAAGACAAATGATACAAAGGAAGCACGGCAGACCAAAGAACGTTTGAAAGACCACGATGACCGCATCCGAATGGTTTCAAGGTCGTGCCCTACGCCTCGACCAAAGAAGAGAAGGTCATCTTTTTGAATGCCCGAGCGGTATGAAGGTCCCGTCTGGATTCTCGCCCAATATAAAGGGAATAATAAACATGGCGGAGAAAAAGTTCCAAAACTCAAGTCTCACGACCGCCACGTGATTATGACGCAATTGCTTCCGATTGCTTTGAGGGGCTCTCGCCGGAAAATGTTCGATTAGCCATTGTGAAGCTATGTGCATTCCTCAATGCAATCTCTCGAAGGTAATCAATCCAAGTTCTACCACGGTTACTGAACGATGTGATCCAATGTCTTGTCGGGCCGAGTTGGTGTTCCCGCCATCCTTCTTCAATATTATGACGCACCTCCTGGTTCACCTAGTCAAGAGATTTCCGTTCTCGGTCCCAGTATTTCTACACAATATGTTCCCTTCGAGAGGTTCATGGGAGTATTAAAGAAATATGTTCAGAACCGTGCTAGGCTGAAGGAAGCATCGCCAAGGGCTATGGAAATGAGGAGGTAATTGAGTTTTGTGTTGACTTTGTTCCCGACCTTAAGCCGATTGGTCTTCCTCGATCGCGCACGAGGGGAGACTAAGTGGAAAAGGCACGATCGGAAGGAAATCAACGATATGTATGGACGGCCATTCTCGATCAAGCACACCACACGTGGTCGACCAATTCCAACTTGGTGGCTCCGTGCTTTTGAGAAACACAAGAATATTTTACGCTCGGACAACCCGGGAAGCCCGAATCTGGATTAGGAAGGCCCACATGGAGACTTTCGGCAGCTTGGTTGAGAAAACATTTAATGAATGACAATGATGTTGTAGATCACCGTACATGTTGGCCAAGACACCATCTTCGACTATAACGACTTTCCAAGGGTACGAGATAAATGGGAATACATTTTACACGATCGCCTAAGATAAAAAGAGCACCAACCAAAACAGTGGTGTCCGCTTTGATGCAAAGAACCGAGAATGGGCAAAAGGTCACATATTATGGTTACATAGAGGAGATATGGGAACTTGACTATGGACCCTCCTTTAAGGTCCCTTTGTTCCGTGCAAATGGTTCAAGCTAACAGGAGGTGGGGTAAAGGTGGACCAGCAATACGGAATGACAATGGTGGATTTCAACAATCTTGGTTACCTTGACGAACCATTCGTCCTAGCGAAGATGTCGCTCGTGTTTTCTATGTGAAGGACATGAGTAGCAAACCGAGGAAACGGAAAGATAAGAAAACGATCAAGACATCATGCGATGATTCAAAGCGCCACATTGTTCTTTCAGGAAAAGAAACATCGTGGGAGTGGAGGACAAGATGACATGTCGAAGATTATAATATGTTTGCTGAAATTCCGCCTTCAAAGTGAACACCGACCCAAGCATTAAGTTAAATGATGAGGATGCTCCATGGATACGGCACAATCGTAAGCAAGCGAGGGACACAAGGGAAGAATTGATGTGTAATAATTTATTGTACCAAACTTTGTATTTGGTCGATGAACTGAATGATGTATCAAACCTTTTGTCAAACCTTCAAGGATTAGTTTTATTTTTCTGATTTTTTCGATATATAATTGTATTTTTAAGATTTTAAATGAATTAGTTTTATTTTTCTGATTTTAAAAGGAAAAGGAAGAAGAAGAAAGAAGGAAAAGGAAAAAAAGTAAGAAAAAAAAAAAGAAAAAGGAAAAGCAGAAGAAAAAAACAAATGTAAGAAAAAGGAAAAAAGAAGAAAAAACAAATGTAAGAAAAACATAAGAAAAAAACAAACAGAAGAAAAAAGAAGAAAAAAGGAAAAGGAAGAAAGGAAGAAAAAAAGAAGAAAAACAAGAAAAGGAAGAAACAAACAGAAGAAAAAAAAAAGAAAAAGGAAGAAAAAAAGCAAGAAAAACAAGAATTTAAAATGAATTAGTTTTATTTTCTGATTTTTTGATATATAATTGTATTTTAAGATTTTAATAACATAAATTAATAAGTAATTGGAAACTTTAATTGCAAAAATAATTATCATAAAGTAAAATAAATAAGTAACTAGAAACAAAATAAAATAAAATAAATAAGTTTTTGTTGTAAGTAGAAACAAAACAAAATAAATAAAGCAAAAATGAAAACAAAAAACAGGCAAAAATAAAAATATGCCACCCATCGGGCCACCACGGCCTGAATACGACTAGAAACCCATTAATGGGCGTGATTCAGCCCCCTTGAAGGCCCAATAGGCCCACAGAGCCTGAGTAGTAATGTAATAGGCCCGTAAGCTCAGATTTGAGAGGAGCTCGAAGTGGTGGCGCAGCCGCTTATAAACCATCGTCGATGCCTCTCGGCTAGCGAGTGGGACTAAACATCCCACCGCACCGCCAGTTCAAAAGACAGCCCTTTAGTCGCGGTGGGGAGGCGGGCATGATTAAAGGTACCCTTTAGTCGCCCCCTCCCAGCCTTCTGTGAGGCAGGCGATTAAAGGTTCTTTCAAGCTGGTGAGGGAGGGCGCGACTAAAAATACTTTAGTCATGATCCGCCTCCCCCCGGGACATGATTAAAGGGTACCTTTAGTCGCGTCCGCCCCATTCGCCTCTCTCTTCGCCTATAACATGCCCACTTAGCGCTCGGCCTTCGCATTTCCGGCGCTGACGCGCCGCGCCTTGACGCCGATCGACGCTGCGCGCGCCGCTCCGACCCGATGGCCGCCGCCCGTCCCTGATGTCGCGCCGCCGCCCTGCGCCCTGCCCCCCGCCGCCGCCCGTCTCCGCCGCCCATGCCTGCCCTTGCCCTTGCCGCCCGCCGCCGCCACCACGCCCCTGCGCCCACACCCTTACCACACCCTTGCCCTTGCCACCACACCGCACACCCACGCCCTGCGCCACCGCCACCGCCACACCCGCCGCCCACACCCACACACCTGCACACCCTAAGCCCTTGCAAAAGAAAAAAAAAAAACAAAAAAAAGGAAAAACAAAAACAACAGAACCGCCAAAGAAAAACAAAAGGAAAAATGAAGAAGAAGAAAGAAGAAGAAAGAAGAAAGAAAGGAAAAGGAAGAAGAAGAAAGAAAAGAAAAGGAAAAGGAAGAAGAAGAAAGAAAAGAAAAGGAAAAGGAAGAAGAAGAAAGAAGAAGAAAGGAAAAGGAAGAAGAAGAAAGAAAAGAAAAGGAAAAGGAAGAAGAAGAAAGAAGAAGAAAGAAGAAGAAAGGAAAAGGAAGAAGAAGAAAGAAAAGAAAAGGAAAAGGAAGAAGAAGAAAGAAGAAGAAAGAAGAAGAAAGGAAAAGGAAGAAGAAGAAAGAAAAGAAAAGGAAAAGGAAGAAGAAGAAAAGGAAAAGGAAAAGGAATTTTTTCTTTTTTCTTTTTTTGTTCTTTTATTTTAACTAGTTTTAGTTTAACAAGAACGGTAAATAACTTAAAACCCTAAACCCCAAAAACAAAAAACAACAGAAAACCGTCAAAGAAAAAAAAAGGAAAAGGAAGAAGAAGAAAGAAGAAGAAAGAAGAAGAAAGGAAAAGGAAGAAGAAGAAAGAAAAGAAAAGGAAAAGGAAGAAGAAGAAAAAGAAAAGGAAAAGGAATTTTTTCTTTTTTTTGTTCTTTAATTTTAACTAGTTTTAGTTTAACAAAAGCGGTAAACAACTTAAAACCCTAAACCCCAAAAACAAAAACAACGTAAAACCGCCAAAGAAAACCGCCAACTTAAAACCCTAAACCCTAAACCCGCCCGCCTTGCGCTCTCATCATGACACCCTCTCCCACCCTTCCTCGCCTCCTTTTGCCACCGCCTTTCGCCACCGCCACCGCCACCGCCTTCTTCACTTAATTAATTTGTTTTACTACATGTTTTCAGGATCGACATAATGTCGGACGATAGAGTGACCCGATTATGGACAACTATGATCCGGACGGTGAAGCACATATGTTCGGCATCATAAACGGCGATATTCAATATGTGCCGACCGAGAAGAAGAAGATGATATCTCTTCTTATCTCGAACCTTGACGGTGAAGATGAAGGGCGCCACAAGAAGATGATGTCAAGAAACGCCGATAAACGACGATCTTCAAATGGAAGTAGCAACCACCTCCGTGCCGAGGTATATATATACATTGAGCCTCGGTGATACAAACTAACCGATTTGAATAAATATGTGTACTAACGCGACTCTCTTTCTTATTTTAGCCCTCGGCGGATCGTCAAAACAATCGAGTACGTCGTCAAAGCGTGGCGCAACCAGACGATGAAACCAGGAGAAACATGCACCATCCAGGTTGTCGACTTTGCAACCGGCAGGCACCGGAGCCCCGCAAGAACGCCACCAAGTTTATCAGCCAATGCGGAGCCATTGTTAGAGACAACGCCTCGATCACCGTCGAGAGTGGAATGAGCCAAAGAAGGCACGAATTGATGGTTTCACTTTTGTCGATAAGAGAACAAAAAAGATTGCTTGACGAAGCTTATGGAACATTTCGTTCTACCTCCGAATACAACAAATTCGATGAGGAGGGTAACAAGATTGAGGAAAACAAGGAGAGGAGGAGGAAAGTCAAACAGTTCGCTCTTCATAAGATGGCCGACGATTCCGAAATTCAAGCAAAATCTAGCCCGTGACTTTGTCAAGCGTAACAAGACTCGGATTTCAGAGGACAATATGAGAAACCGAAAGATGATTGGCCGAATTTGTGAAGCAAAAGAAATCGGAGCAGTTCCTTCAAATATCGAAACAAAATAAGGAAAATGCGCTAAGAAGGAGTACAATCATGTTATGGGGCCGAGGGTATCGCATTTGGGTGCCTAGGTTCGAGAAGATGGAGAACGAGCTGAGGGCGCGAGGAATCCGTCCAGTGCGGAGGATGGGACCCAAGGGCCAAAAGCTGGTGGTATGCGGGCATGGGGAACGCTCAACCCGGAGACAGGGAGTGTGTTTACTGGGCAAATTAATTAAACCCACCCAAGCCCTTATTGACGCAATGAAGGCTGCTCAAGAGGGAAGATCAAGTTCAACAGAGAGAACGACGCAGCCGACAAAGCCCTCGAATCCCGAACACGGAGGACGTGTACGAGGCATGGGGCACATTCCGTGGAAAATAGGGTTCCCCGAGCGATGACCCGTCTGATTCTGAAGCCGTAAGAGAAAGATGGATCGGGAAGCGGATGTTGTGGGGCGGTTGGCATCGAAATGGAAGTGATGAAGAAAACCATGAGTGTACTAGTAGCGAAGAGATTCAGCTCGGTGCAAGATGAAGATCATCCAATGGATCTCGGAAGCCAGCAGCGAGAAGCAGCGTGGCTTCCACGGAGGCCCCACCGGCTGGTGTAGATGCACCGACGATCGAAATTACTGCACCGGAGCCTCCGGTGGTCGAAATTACTGCACCGGAGCCTCCTCGCTACCCGTGGGCGATATAAAGGAGATGAAAGAATGTCATCTGATTATCCTATGGGGAACATATCCATGAAGGTAGCCATCGGCGATGCTTTACCATGTTTACAGAGCACTCCACCACAACAACCCCATTAAAGATGGCTATGCTCGTGTCACGGTGGAGGACATAGTCAAAGGGTTTGAGGACACGGAGATTGAAATTGCTACACCAAGGGAGAAAAGACTTGAAGATGTCAAGCGCCATTACATTCTATGGCAAAAGAAGTTTATCAAGTTTCAGGCGAGGCGCCAAGGACAACAAGTCCACCCCCTCACGGTGGTGGTGGTGGCGGTGGCGGTGGTGGTGGTGGTGGTGGTGGTGGCGGTTCACCTACACCTCCGTCACATCACCCGCGCCGCCCCAGATCCACAACGTCCGTGGTGATCATCCGCCGCCCCGATCCTCGTCCGTGGTGATGAGACGCCCCCAATCCACCTATGGCAAAGAAGCGTAAGAAGTCTCGAGTATTAACCCGGACCCTTATGTACCTAAGACCACAAAGGTACGGAGCCATCATCAAGCCTCTCCCACAAGGCCTTGGGAACGTAGTGCCGAGGAAGTCGACGCGGCGCGATCGCTGATTTGGAGAAATGGAAGGCGGACTGCAAGAAGAAAAGAGAGCCCGAGCCCAAGCCAAGATATTCGATCAAGAAAAGAAGTGGGCTAAGTCATTTTGAGCACACCGTCCCAAGCCGCCAAGAATCTCCCTAATGACTATGCACGTGAACTTAAAAGCAGGCACTCATGTTCAAGGAGAACAAAGAGCGGAGAAGGCCGAAGTATAAAAGCGGAAACAAGTTGCCCAGCTCGGGAACAAAGTAAACAATCGATTGCCCGCTTATAGTGGAATCCTTCCGTCCGGATGCCCCGAGATCATACAAGCTGCGGCAGACAGGATTGATCAGTGTGAAGTGCGAGAACAAGCGCCAACTTAGGTATTACTCTTCGTGAACTGTTAGGCCTTGATGAGTTGCCGAGAAGGAGGTAGTAATTACATATGTCAAGAATGGGCCTCTCGTCGAGCCTCGCGCAGAAAAGGATCTACCGACCAAATGAAACGTCTGCTGAATTGGTACAAGGGTTACATAAAATTAAAACGCCAAAGATTATATTTATGCGGAAGTTAGACATGAGCATCACTTCAAACATTACTATGTACAAGTTGAACTGAGTGAATTGTTCCAGCTTTTCAATCTGCGCGAGCTCGACAAATCTATCATCGGTTGCTACATTCGTAAGTGATTTATTAATTTCTACCCCATCTCGTTCATATTGCCTGCACTATATATATGTCCTAACTATATTGTTGTGTCCTCTATTATACATGCGTAATGAAGAAAAGGAATGCAGAGTAAGGAACATCCATGATGTTGGGTTCATTGACCCACACATCGTTAATGATGTTGTGTTGGAGCATTACCCGACGACGTGGAGGCAGACCTGTGGCAGTTTCTTACAAAGCAGGAACTCAAAAGTGATATTCTATTTCCTTACCATTTTGGGTGAGTGTTTCGCCTTGAGCACATTCTCTTTGTTTACTCCATGCATGGTATGTGGCGGCTAATCGATGAGTTATGCATGACGTCTTGTGCATGTATCGTGTCCGCAGGTTCCACCGGATTCTGCTAGTAATTAAAGTGAACACCTCGAATGTCTCGTCCACGACTCTCTGGATAAGGATCCAAAGCTTTGGGCCGACATCGTAAAAATGCTGCGAAGTAATTATTTTCATTCATTTGCGCTCTATATCGATCGGCCTATTTCGTTCATTTCCTAATATCAAGTAACTAATAACTCTCTTGTCCATTTAATTTTCTTTGCCTCGTAGGGTTTGGAGACGGTTCAGAGATACAAAGGTCGGTGAATTCAAAAAGAGCTAGAATTCAAAAGGGTAAAGACTAAGACTGGGGATATTCAGCCACCGTTGACCAATCTATGTGCATACTTTGTTCGTGAGATGATCCGAGATACACCTCTGGCGGGTTGATCCGAGTGATACCAATGCTCGGAGGAATAACCTCCGTGGACGCTTAGTCCGAAGCTCGCTTCCGACCACTTCAAGAGGAACTAGCTGGATGGTTCTGCAGGAAGTCCTCCATCCTAAAGGAGAACACTATCACGAGGACGAAGAACTTTATATGGATTAAATCATGTATGGAAACTTGTTCAAAATTGTATATGGTCATCCGATGATATTGAATATATATTGTATATTCCTCTTGAATTCTTTTTGGTTCTAATTTCAAATTTATTTGAAATTGTACATTCATATGCATGTATGTAGTACCGTAGAATATATGAAACTCCTTCAAAATTAAAATAAAGCACAAAAGAAATAAAACAAAACAAATTAAACAGAAAACAGGTTTAGGGGGCTAAAACCCTAAACCTGCAGCGGCTTTAGTCGCGGTTGGCGAAGAACCGCGACTAAAGGTCCTCCGCTTGACGGTCACTGGCGCCCACGTGGGCGGGCCTTTAGTCGCGGTTCGTAAGCAGCCGCGACTAAAGGTGGCGGGCTTTAGTCGCGCTTTGCTGGTCGCGGTTGCGCAGCCGCGACTAATGGCCGTTGCGAACCGCGACCGAAGGCTATTTTTCCACCAGTGAATAGGGCAATGAATAATAATGAAAGGGTGACAGATTTGCATAGGAAGAACTAACCTATGAGGTGGCTAACAAATGGACAAAACAATAGAAGGCAATAGCAGGGACCATGACAAGGCCTTCAATTCCTCTTGCCTCTGACATGGATTCTAGCTTGATAAGAAAGAAATAGACGAGCAAGGTTTTTACATCGGTTACCAAAAGAAGCTTGTTCTTGATGAGCTACGTCTTCTATTGTGGCCTCTTTTGCTGCTTTTCTCGTCCCCTTTCTTCACCTTGCCCGCCTTTTTGTTGCTGCCGGTCGAGAACTTGGTAAGTATCTCAGCTTGTTCATCCTTGCCATGTTCATTGCTGCAACCGCCATTTGTCTGACGATCTTTCTCTTCTTTGCCTTCAAGCACCTTCACTTGAGATGTCCCCGTGGAGGCATCAGACGCCAGGGAGTCATAATCTCCATCATCATCCGCGTTGTTTTCTTCTTTCCCTTTCCTCCTCTCGGTGATGTAGCCACTGCCATCTTCAACATTGCTCCCTTCACTGCCATTGTCTTTTGCTTCATAGCTGCTCGTGGGGGAGGTCAGGTATATCGTCCACCCGGATTCATTACTGTTACACTCTTCGCCGCCATCCCCGGTGATTTGGGAGGATTCCATGACAGGCGATCGGAGTGGAAGACCAAAAGAGAGACAAGAATGGCCAAGAAGGGAAACAAGGTCGAGGGAGAATTCTGCGATCACCTACTCTTATGCTTCTCCTGAAATCTGAATATCCTCAACTATGCAGCATTGAAGATGGCACTGTTCTTGCCTATGCCTCTTGAGCACCCATAACCCGAGAAGAGCACCAGGTCCTCCAGCAATCAGCCCTCTTCAAAGGATCAAGAATTCAGACGGAGTTGCGGAGTTGGGGGGGGCAAGAATTCTTGAGGGCTGGGCCGTGTGTATGGCTATGGTGTGGGGTGGAGGTGTGTGAAGGAACCGCAGAAAGGATGGCAGTGTGTTTAAATGGGAAAGGGTGGCCTATCCTCGCAAGCTCCAACTGTCACCCATAACTTTCCCCAACCATTTGCGTACCCTCTCTTCTCTTGTCACCAAAGCCAAGGAGGGAGGAGCAAACCATTTTGCTTGCAACGCAGCGTTACAGGTATTTCCATCTGTAGTCCATGTGGCCGTAGCGCCTCGCCCTCATGGTGGGGGCCTGGCAGATAGGCCTGGGGAGATTAGATGCACCTGCCTGGCTGCCTGGGTTTGGTTAGCCCATGATTTATTAGCATTAGATTAGAAGTTTAAGCATGAGGCTGGCATAGCTCAAAAGGCCTCCTGTCGCCGCTGTGTCTGCCTGTCATCCATGCATGCCAAATGCCTAGCTTGCTCACGGCGTATCTCCACTTCAACAACAGTCTGCTCTGCAGGACCAGGAGAACATGTCTTTTGTTTGCTTTGGTATTAGTACGTACGTGCTACATGTAGACGGTGGATGGGCAATTAGGCCCAGAGCCACTGGATTTCTCATGTGCTGATACTGTCATCGTTGCCATCTTGGTAAGTAAGAACTCTGCTGTTGCAGGTAAGAGCATCCGTGGTGGATATGGTGAAATGTGGTTGATTGGAACATGGTAAAGTGCTTGATAGTATGTTTATTGCGCCGTGCCTTCTGTTTATCATATTCATATAGCTAGATTCGGCGGATACTGCACAATGATAGCAGTAAAAGGGATACCAAACTTGATTACGTGACATCCTTTCCTCCAAGCTGGAGAAAGGAACAACCCGACCCTGGCTTGTTTCTGAAGCTTTCATCGGGGAGAAAAAGGCTCGGAGACATGAAGAGGCCGGAGCTCGTGGTCCTTGTTGTTTCCATGTCCTAAAAATTAGCTTCTTCTCCCCTGCGACCCAGTTGTCTCCTGCGGTTAACCAAAAGAGAAAAGTTTTGCCTGCGTTGCATCTTGTAATACTAACTCCGTCGTATGCTTGCTTGACCTGTGTGCGTCGACACTGTAGCGCGCGACAGGAAATCGATCGATGCGACGGCTGGGCTGTGGCCGGTGGTGCTCCTACAGTGCATGCATGTATCTGAACTTTCTTGCCTGTTCCTGTGCGTAGGTCAGCGTTCTCCATTGCCACGGGCACATACATCGTCCGTCCTGTGGCCGGCTGTTCCACTTCCACGTGCACGTATGTGCACCTGGTCGGGTCACCAGTAGGGCGATCAGAGCCCTATCGCTCAGGTTCACCGCACGTACGCTCTGATCGCGCGCTGTGGGCGGCCGTGCCCCTACCCCTACCACCCTCGACCGTCCGGTAGGGTAGGACGTCGCGCGGAGTTCACGTGGAGACGGTGTAGTTGCCTTGGCGGCAAGCGACGACGACGAACAGCTGCAAGGCTTTGGAGTGACTCGACGACCACCACCCTGCAGGCCTCTGAACCAGATGGTAGCTACCAGTAGATACGTGCCCTCGCCGTGGTGCAGACAGAGGCTGGACACGTCCGTAACTCGTGCCCGTGCTCGGGTTGGTGGTGGGCGGAGCACACGCGCCCTTGCCCCCCGCATCACCTGTCCGAGTCGATTTGAAGGCCGCCGCCCGCGAACTGTGACGGGTACAGGGCGGCCATGCACGTCGGGTTCCGGGGGTCTAATCGGCCGCTGTTGCTCACTGATTTCTCTGCTGAATGCTGCTGTCGTCTCTTGCTACTGCCAGAAGCCCATGGATGCGTCTGCTGGTTAGTTGCCCTAACGTTGCTGCCGCTGGTGCTGGTGCTGGTGCTCGTGAGAGCAGAGCAGAGCAGAGGCCTGCCGTTGCGTGGTGTCCACGGGGCGTCGGTGCGCGCGCGCGGTGGCAAGGAATGAACGGCGTGCCTTTCCACGTGCGGCGGCCCCCGTTGACATGTGCGCGGCTTCGACGAGAGGGCGGTGAGGCCCGTGCGCTACTTGTGTGATTGCGTCGTCAGGGATTCAGGAGGAGGGTCAGACAGGGTCGCGGGCTTGGGAACGATGAGGATTTGTGCCTCTCGGTGCCGCACACTCCTATACAAATATAGCACTAGAAAATATCAAGAGATTTCAAAAAAGATCTAAAATTTTAGGATATCAATACCTGGGCGTCAATTGTACATTCGTGTTCAGTTTCATGGGGAATGGATGAATGTGGTATTGGTAGGATTTCCTGCTATGTTTTTAATGCTATATTCATATGGGGGGTGTCCGGCGTCGTCGACATTGCGGAGTGCAGCCGCAACCAGTGTCATCAGAGACGCTCGCCATCCTCCCCAACCTCTGTGCTGCCCTCGCAGGCAACATCCCCAAAGGACGGCTCTGGGCTGATGCTGCTGCTCCATCATGCTAGCCCAAAGGCGGCGGCGCGCATTGCAAGTCCGGTCAGGTCCAGCAGTTCCTGCGGCCTTACCCCGGAGCGCCCACCTGGCTTTGAAGCCTCCTCTGACGCCACGCCTGCTGCTGTGACGGTCACAACTCCGCTGAGTGATGTCCACGGTGCGCCCAACATCACAGTCATTCCACCGGTACCTACACTGGCAGCTCTGAAGATCCGGACGCCGTCACGCCTCGCCGGTCCTCTACTGTCTTCATCGTGTGCGGACGCGGGCGAAGACCGTGAGCTACTTCCAGGTCTCGATTCCTATTGCACGCGACTTTGAGGTGTCGAACGACTGACCGGAGACCTTAACGCCGCTCTTCGCGGATGGCTCGCGGCACGTACTCCCTTGCCACCTCGTCGTGGTGACGGCAGAGTGTTGTCCGGGTCGCTGTCCCCGGTTTCTTCAGAAAGGGTGTTGGCTGACGATGCCTTGTTTGTACATGCACAATTACTTCTTATCAGCCCGGCGCCGGCGCCTCCACCTGCGAACAGAAACAGGAGGAAGACATTTGTTGTTGGATACACGATGCGACGGAGCAGTATCAGGATCAAGAGTAGCCACCGGGGCATGCCCATAGCGAAGATGGCTGAGCGAAATTTGTGTCGTCGTCTTGGCATAGTGGATGGCGCGGAGCAGGTCACCGAGCATGCCAGTGATGAGTTCGTCTGTATGTTCAAGCAGAAGCTCCCCTCTACGGCTAAGGCAGCCCTGCGTGCCCTTTTTTGCCTGGACTGTGAGCAAGCCGGGGCCATGGAGGAAGCCCTGATGCGCCGGGGTGGGCAGGACGCCCTGGACCAGGAGGTACATGAAGATGATCCAGTGAGCTAATGTGTGCAGCTATGCTCTTGTTTGGGGTCGTCCAAGTTTCAAATGTTTGTACAACATACTATGTATGTGCTAGTGAGCACGCCCAAGTGTGCTGGACTGAGGGCATCTCCAGTCGTTGCCCCCCCCCCCCCAGGACGCTTTTAAATCGCCCCCTGGGGGCGAGCCGGCGATACACTCGGCGCTGGGGGCGATTTCGCCAAATGTCGTCGCCCAGCGCGAAATTGGCTCACTTTGCAGCCCAATTTCGGCGAATAAACGCCCATATGGGCGAGAATAGGCCCATATTCGGCGTGGTTTCGCCGTGTCTCGGCGTTCAATTATCAACACAATTATTCCTTATCACATATTTTGTCACAGAAAATCAAATACTTCAACAAAATACTACAACAACAAATAGTTCAATACAAATTATATAGTTCAACAAATAAAACTCAGATTTCATCACGCGGCGTCCCCTTGAGCCTCCATAGGTGCTCAATCAGATCTTCTGCAGTTGATGATGCACTGTGGGTCTCGGATCTCCGACGATATCTTGAGATAGGCAGTCCAAGTTGCGGTAGCTGGTGATCAACTTCGCTAGAGGACCCTGCTCAGTAGTATGGTTCGATGTCAAACACTGGGTCTTCTTACTCGCTCTCGATGATCATGATGTGCAAGATGACACAGCAAGTCATGATCTCCCACATTTGATCTTTCGACCAGGTCTGAGCGGGTACCGAACAACAGCGAATCGAGAATGGAGCACACCAAATGCCCGCTCGACATCCTTCCCGCAAGCCTCCCGAAGCTTCGCAAACCAGTCATTCTTGCCTCCTCGCCACGGGGTTTGAGATCGTCTTCACAAATGTCGACCATCTCGGATAGATGCCGTCGGCTAGATAGTACCCTTTGTTGTATTGGTGCCCATTGATCTCGAAGTTCACCGGAGGAGAATGGCCCTCAACGAGCTTGGCAAAACAGGAGAGCACCGCAAAGACGTTGATGTCATTGTGAGTTCTGGCATACCAAAGAAGGAGTGCCAAATCCAGAGGTCCTGTGTGGCTACCGCCTCAAGCACCACACGCAACCGCCTTTGGCGCCTTTGTACATCCCCGCCAACCAAATGGGCAGTTCTTCCATTTCAATGCATGCGATCGATGCTTCCAAGCATCCCAGAAATCCTCTTGCTGCATTCGGGCTAGGATCCGGCGGTGTATTCCGCATTGGGTGTTCTCAAGTATTGTGGCCCAAACACTGCCGCCATTGCCCGGCTGAACTTGTAGAAACACTCTATGCTGGTGGACTCGCCATGCGCCCATAGTCGTCGAGTGAATCACCGGGAGCTCCATATGCAAGCATCCTCATCGCTGTCGTGCACTTCGGATGGAGGTGAATCCAAGAGCGCCAAAGCAATCCATCTTGCACTTGAAGTAGTTGTCGAACTCCGGATGGAATTCACAATCTGAGGAAGAGCTTTCGCTCATCCGATAACGGCGCCGACATGTTCTCTCGCCATGAAGTGGAGCATCGGCGAAGTAGTCGGAGTAGAGCATGCAGAGCCTTGCGACGATGCCGGTTCTTTGCTTTCACCGCCCGGCGCCGAGCCACCTCGACGCTGCTTTTCATTGCTCGCCAAGAGTGGGCGAGGGCGGCGAGCACCATCGATGCTCTTCTTCCTGGACGTCGGCCGCGGCTTCCTCCTCCAGCAACGCGGCGAGCTCTTCCTCCTCATCCGAGTTCATCGCCGACACAGTCAAAACGCTGAACACCTTGCGCTCGGTGGGCGTGTACCCGCCGTTAAACCGCGCCTCGGCGGCCGGAAACGGCGGCCGGAAACGCCTAGCTGCTGCTGGAGGGGCTGCCGCGGCGAAGCGCTGCTATTTTCCGGCGGGGAATGGCTATCTAGAGGAGTAGGCCGGCGGCCGTCGCCGGGATATAGCTAGTGGTGACCGAGGGCGCGGGGGGTGCGAGGCGAGTCGGGGGAAGAAAACCTTGACTTTTCCCTGTCGGTGTGGGCCAGCGTGCTTTTCCTTAGCGCCGGAGCTCTAACGGCTCCCAGTAGCGCGGTTCGACTGTGACCGCCGGGCGGAAAAAGGTCCGAACCGCGATTTTCGGCGTCTGAGGCGCGATCGGCGTTTTTTGCGCGCGCCAAAAAAGTGGCTGGGGGGCTGTTGGGCGCGGCCTGGAGATGCCCTGATGCTTTTGTGCTTTGGGCTGTGTATGGATGTATTATGTCTCCTGATCTGTTTCGCCCAAAGCAAGATTGCCCGTGTCACTTTGTTCTCCTTGTTGTTGGCCTGTTGGTGCACCACCAAGTTTCCCAATGAATGACGACGATCTTTCTATTGTCAACTGGAGCGTCGAGGTCTAAACTGTCCGCCAGGCGGACTGCGATTACATGAGTCCATTGTCGCATCGGCTTGCAACATTGCTTGTCTTCGGAGACAAAATTGCAGGACTTGGACGCGGCAACATCAGCTTATCTCGGCGGTTTTAGGATGAGAGGATTTGCACAAAGGCCGGCAACCGCACTAGAGGAGGAATTGCAATTCTCGGAATGACGATCTCTTCGCATCTCGGACATCATCATGGGCATCTACTGCCTCTCTCTTACAGCTTACCACTGTCCGGAGGAGAGCTCCTTCGCCTCACCTCCGTACGGCCCAACCGAGAGCAATCAAAAGATATTTTTTCGAGGAGCTTGTGGCTCACAAGCCGGGCATGGAGGAAAGTGGCTTGTAAATGGGGATTTCAATCAAATTTACCGTGCAAGAGACAAGAACAAGAGGAACGTCAACCGCAATCGTATCAACCGGTTCCGCGCCATGCTTCATGGTTGTGATCTACGCGAGATTCACCTTCAAAATCGTCGCTTCACTTGGAGTAATGAGCGGCAAAATCCCACCATGAGCAAACTTGACCGTGTGTTTTGCAACGCCGAATGGGACATTGAATTCCAAAATCACATCTTGCATGCCTTATCTTCGTCCCTGTCTGACCATTGTCCCATGCTGTTGGCACCTATAATTGGCCCCAAAAAGCCTAGAAGCTTCAAGTTCGAGAACTTTTGGATCAAGATGCCGGGTTTTCAAGAGACTATCTCTGATGCTTGGGTTGCTTCGACCCCCCACTACGAGTCTTGTCAAATCCTCTTCCATAAGCTTCGGACAACCACTGTCCGGTTGAGAAAATGGAGTCAACCCTTCTCCTCAAATGCAAGGATGCACCTTCACATGGCACTTCAAATTATTCTCAGATTGGACATCGCTCAGGAGTCGCGCTCCCTCTCGCCAGAGGAGTTTGACCTTCGTAAGCGGCTTAAGAGGCGCGTCATCAGTTTGGCGGTTCTTGAGAGGGCTAGGAAAAGGCAGTGTGCCCACATCCGTAACCAACACCAAATTTTTTCACTTGAAGATTAATGGGAGGAGGCGCAAGAATTTCATACACAAGTTGAGCAACGGGGCTAGTTGGGTTACAAAGCATGAGGATAAGGAGAATATTATGTACCAGCACTTCACCACCGCTTTGAGCAAAGGGCCACGCAGAACCACATACTTCAATTGGCAACTCTTCCAATTTACAGATTGTGATCTTTCCAGTCTTGGGGATGAGATGACGGACGAGGAGGTCATTGCAGCCATCAAGGCTATGCCTAGCGACAAGGCTCCCGGGCCTGACGGCTTTACTGGGGCATTCTTCAAGAGCTGCTGGCCAATTATAAAAGACGATCTTATGAAGGTCATCTCCGCCTTCTCGAGTTTGCATGCAGACAACTTTCACTGACTCAACTCCGCAAATGTGGTTCTCTTGCCAAAGAAGGAGGGGGCTGAGGCGATCACGGACTTTAGGCCTATCAGTTTGATCCATGCCGTCGCCAAGATTGTGGCCAAGGTGATGGCGATGAGGCTCACCCCTTTTATGAATATCCTTGTATCTCGTGCTCAGAGTGCCTTCATCAAATCTCGGTGCATCCACGACAACTTCATGTATGTTCGCAACTATGCTCGCCGACTCCAACGAACAAACACGTCATCACTCCTGCTCAAGTTGGACATCAAGAAGGCTTTTGATTCAGTTAGATGGGAATATCTTCTCGACCTGTTATAGAGGAGATGTTTTCCTTCGAGGTTTCGTGAGTGGATCACGGCCCTTCTTCGGACGTATACATCGAGGGTTCTTCTCAACGGTGTTCCTGGCAATCCTATCCAGCATGGGCAGGGCCTCCGGCAGGGGGACCCAGTGTCTCCCCTTCTGTTTGTCCTTGCTATTGACCCCCTTCAGCAAATCTTGGACGTGGCAACAGAGAATGGAGACCTACACAGATTACGTGGCCGTGGTGCCCGCCTTCGCACCTCCCTATACGCGGACGACGCTGGCATATTCTTGGCGCCTATCAAGGAGGATGTGGATATGCTTGTCACCATACTTCAAAGCTTTGGAAACGTCACCGGCCTAGTTACGAATATTAACAAGAGTTTGGTGGCCCCTATTAGATGCTCCAATGTCGACCTTGACATGATTCTGGGTGCCTTCCCATCGGTCAGAGCTCAGTTCCCCTTGCGATACCTCGGCCTTCCGCTATCCATTCATCGTTTGCGGGTTGTGGACTTCCAGCATTTGCTTGATAAGATTGCTGGAAAGATCATGATTGGCCAGGGAAAGTACATTACGATGGCTGGGAGGAGCATGTGGGTAAAGTCGGTTATCACTTCGCAGGCCATCCACCACCTCACTTCGCTTGTGGTGCCCAAAGGAATGATGGCGTCCGTTGTCAAGTTGCAGCGGTCTTTTCTTTGGGGAGGCACGGATAAAGTTTCTGGAGGCAAATGTAAGATAAGATGGGAGAAAGTTTGTACGCCCAAGGACATGGGCGGCCTAGGCATCCTGGACATGGAAAATCCGCACGTGCCTTACAGCTCAGATGGCCTTGGTTGGTTTGGAAGGACGCGAAAAGAGCTTGGGTTGATTTGGGGCACCCGTGCGATGAAGAGGACATGGCACTGTTTTATGAGTGCACTTCCATCACTGTTGGCAACGGGCAAAGGGCCTCTTTCTGGCACTCCCCTTGGCTTGGGGGTCGCAAGCCAAAAGACGTCGCTCCCTCCATTTTTGCAATTTCCAAACACAAGAATGACACCATCCATAGGGCTTTGGATCTCAACAAGTGGATTGCCAACATCAACACAAATTCTGGGCTCACAATTCAGCACATCCTTGAATACTATGAGCTTTGGGTTGGATTACAAGAGGTCTTCCTTGATGAGGGGGTGGATGATGAGATTGTTTGGAAGCTTTCGCCTTCCGGTGAGTACACGGCATCGTCGGCTTACAAAGCTCAACTCAACGACTCCACTGCATCGAAAATGAAGTCTGCAGTGTGGAACAATTGGGCGCCGCTAAAGCACAAATTCTTTGCTTGGCTTATCATTCAAGACCGTGTTTGGACGGCGGACAGGCTTCAACGGAGAGGATGGCCAAATTGCGGCCTATGCCAGTTATGCAAGAGGGAGCCAGAGACGGCGGCACACATCATCTTCCGCTGTCGATACACGGTACACATTTGGACAGAGATCAAGACTTGGATGGGTTTGACCGGTGTGGACATCACCGACTGGAGTAGCTTCAACAGCGTCAACGATTGGTGGCACCACATGGTAGGCGTCAATGGTAATGTGAGAAAGGGCCTCGCGTCTCTCGTCATGTTGGTTTCTTGGGAGATTTGGAACAAGCGGAATGCGAGAGTATTTAGGATGGTGTCCTCCATGCTAAATGTAATCACGTCTAGAATCTAGGTGGAGATCAGACTTTGGGGGTTGGCAGGGGCCAAACGTCTGAGTTCTCTTATGCCGCGAGAGTAGGCTTATCGGTTTTGGGCCGTCTATGGGCGGTCGGTCATGTAATTCAAAACTCTTCTTAATTAATGAGATGAGGCAAATCTTTGGCCTTCGTTTTGAAAAAAAATATGATGGATGTGTGGCACCCGGGAGTGCTAGCCTCTGATCCCTTCTATCCGCTCTCGCACATCATCGCATCACACATCATGTCTCGTCGCCTGCCGTTGCACATCATCATCCACATTCCGAACATATATTATTTTCCAACTATTTGAGGGGTCTAAGGCGGGCAAAATGCTAGGCTGAACCATTTTATTGAATTTAAAAGTAGTGACCAGAGTTAATCCTCTATTCTTAAATAGCCACAACCAACTATCTATTTTTTTTTCTTTTTTTTAACACAACTATCTATTTTTCCTCTTCATGCAACCACGTCAGTCATGCATGTGGTCATAAGTTATAATTTATGGACTAACCCATCGATGCAACTAGGGATGAAAACGAAACAGAAACAGACAAAACAAGGTGCTGCCACATTTGTTTTAAATTCTTTTTAACGGAAACAAATACAAACCCTCCAGAAACTATACATAAGCGAACACTACCTGAAACAAAGTGGAGCAAATACGACACAGACACAGAGATGAAAACGGAGTGTTCACATGAACTAAAGACCCCTTGAACAATAGATCAAAAAACAAGGAAACTAACAAAGTTGTTCAACTGATAAGATGATTAATAAATATTGTGATGTATCATGGCTATATAATAGGATATGTCAGTGATGGCAGCGTGCTCGATTAGGGGTTAGGGGTTCTGCTCGCGCTACCATGCTCGATGTAGTAGTAGTACTACTATAGAAGTTGGGCCATCTGGGCCATTCTGCTCATCGTGTGTAGGGCTTAATTGTGTGTTTGTTGGGCTACAAAACGTCCATGTGCTCATATTCAAAATAGAGATTTTTTGTATTAGTGAAAATAGAAAATTTCGTTTCTGCACCTGTTCCATCGGAAAATATCGTTTCATTTCTGCACACAGAAAAATCCGTTTTCGTTTTGCAAAATTTCCTTTTTCACTTCCATTTTTCCTCTTCGTTTTCATTTTTCCGCTAGAAAAGGCAAAAAATTCGTCTCTATTTTCATTCCTACATGCAACCATGCCACCTCAGCAATCATGTATGTCAATTTGTTTCACTAATATTTGTGTGGGCATATATGGTATATACGTTGGGACGCTTGTAGCAAATATATTTAGGTCATGTTACAAATTTTTGTTATGTAGATACCCCGTTGACTTCAACCTAATAGTTTTCTCTTTTTATACAACATTTTTTCATATGCTTTATTATTTTCAAAATATAAACCAAGCAAAATCTTTTTTCTTTTGCAATAGTTTTGGTTTTTAGCGCCTATTTATGCACCGCTTTTATCAATGTTCCCACAACAACGCACGGGGCATCATCTACACAAGAGGCATAGAAAGCGGGAAGAATATAAAAGAATCTTCAATCAGATTGCGCTAACTTTACCCTTATATGTCCGTGGACGCGCGGACAAGAGGGGCTTGGCCCCTATTTGTCCGCCCCCTAAGTTAGCCCCCTCATATCTCAGTCCTGCATTCATATAGTTCATGCAACATAAATCAACGCAATGTCTATCTACAAATATATAAACATATAGTAGTACACCACTTCTTCGCTTTGCCCTTCCCCTTATTGTCTTCGGAGCGACAGTAGTACATGTCGAAAGTCGGCATCCAAAAGCTGTGTGCGTTTGAGAACCTAGAGGGCGACGAGACGTCAGGCGGCGTGGACCTCGACGTTATGGTGCAAACAGAGGGTGAACACGCCTGAAACTCGTACGTGCTTTGTACTTCTGACGAATATTTATAATCTAGTATGTGCTGTTCAGGTTGGTGAGCGGAGGACACACACCATTGCCCTTTGATTCACCTGTCCGAGTCGATTTGAAGGCCAACGCCCCACGAATTTAAAAAGAGAAAATGGTTTCTATACCATTGACAAGCGCGGCAATGGCTCATTTGCCATCGAACAAAGCTCTAGTGCTTACATACCAAATACAAACAAATTCTATTACTTATATACCACTGGCTGTTAGTCCAATGTTACCTCATTGTGTTTGAAAGCTAAAATGATTGATGTGCCCCTCAATGGCAAATAAGCACAATATATAACAGTTCAACGTGTTTGTACTTTAGTAACAGAATAATACACATCAACGTCCAGATCATCTAGAACCATTCAACAAACACCATATTCCATCATATACAAAAGCAAACTCAAGTTCACATCATCTCAACAGAAAGTAGGTTGATATGTAAATAATACAAGGCACATTAACATTATCTAGAACTAAAAGACCACAACCAAAAGATGGTGTTTGATTCGAAGGAGTACAAGGCACATTAACATTGTCACTTGGGTCAGAATGTTTGATGATCAGATCAACTGACCACTCCTATTTTGATGAAAACACTCATACATTTTCATGCATTCTTTATCATTTGACACAGAGATATTTTTGCCGCTAATGCAGTGGACATACTCAAGAAATATATTGTCCTCTGACAATAGAGGAAAATTCTCAGCAATACACATAAGCAAATCCTTCATGTTTGTGCTAGTACCCTCAATAATCTACCAACTGAACATGGAATCCTTGGTAATTTTGGTTCCACTGCCACAAACCTTCACCTCTACCATGTAAGTACATGATTGGATCATCCTGCGGATGATGCAACCATGTCAATATTGCATTCTCCTATCAAAATCTGCAGCAAAAAGAAAGAGACTCAGAAATTACCTAGCGCAAATTGTAGAGAGAGAGAGAGGGAGGTCATGTCACATTGGTCAGCCAGGGTTTGGGGGAGCGGTGGCAGGGGTTGGGGTTGTGCCGGCGGCGGTTCCCCCATGGGCCACTGGAGACTAGCGTTGAGTCAGTTCGCGTGCGGCCGTGAGCTGGTTTGTTTCTTTTTCTTATTTTCTACAAACCAAATTGTTTTCTTTTCTCTATCTTAGAGTATAAAGTCTATTCGTATTATAATCTATCTCTATTAGTCTAGTCTTAGAGCCCAAGCTTTGTAATCTATATAAACAGCCCTTAAGACCCCAATCAATACAACAATTACTTCTCCAATATCTCAGTCTATCATGGTATCTGACGCCTAGGTTTTCCGCACCTGATGGCTCCGCCACCCGCGCCGCCGCCACGGCCAATTCGGCCCCTCTTCTCCATGGTCGAGTTCCGCGCCGCCGGCGCCCCATCCCCTACCTCTTCCTCTACAACTACCCAAACACCTCCCCCAAACCCGTCATCCACCGCTCCCGCGCCACCAGCTTCGTCGTCATGGCCTCCTCAGCATGATCCTTAGACTGGTCTCGTCCTGGCTTGGTCGATGCCTTGGTCGGCCCCCTCGCCATATGATGCCCCTCCTGCGTACACGGGCACGTGGATTCCAGTCTTCGTCCAGCCACCGGCTCTCCGGGACTCCTTGGACCTAGGCCGCCCGGCGCGCGTCTACACCGCCACTCCCACTCCTACCTACCAAAGACGCCAGACCGCCGTCGCCTCCAACACCATGCCGGTCTTCTCGGCAACATGTAGGCCCCAATCGCATACTACCCATCCCTATCCCCTCGTCAACATGCAAGCTCCTGGCCCCTCTGCTCCTCCCCAAAGCGGCTTGGGACCAAGCCGCCTTCATCAACGCCATGAACAATTTTGTCCTCAACAGCGCAGGTACGGATTGGATTTTCGATTCTGGTGCATCAATGCATATGTCTTAAAATATGAATTTATTGTCAGCTTGTTTTCCTTCTGCTTTTTCCACTATCACCATTGGCGATGGCTCCACCATCCCTGTTTCATGCACCGGTCACTCTTACATCCCTTCCTCTCATGCCAATTTTCTTCTCCGCAATATTCTTGTGGTTCCTTCCATCATCAAAAATCTTATTTCTGTTAGACAATTTTGCATTGACAATAAAGTTATCCTGGCCTTTGACCCTTTTGGTTTGTCTGTGAAGAATCTGACAACGGGGGCGGTCCTCGCTCGGTACAATAGCATGGGCGATCTTTATCCTCTTCATGGCGCGCGCACATCCACCCCTCGTGCCATGCTCGCATCCGTTGATCTATGTCATCGTCGCCTCGGTCATCCCAGCAAAAACACTTTGATGTCTTTACTTCAAGAATTTTGTATCCCTAGTTCTAGCAGTCCCCATAATCCCTCTCTCTGTAATGCATGTCAATGCGGCAAACATGTTAGATTACCTTTTGGAACCTCTACTACCATTAGTACTTTTCCTTTTGAGTTACTTCACTGTGATTTATGGACCTCCCAGTCCCTAGTGTTTCGGTTATAAATATTATCTTGTGATCTTGGATGATTATTCTCACTATACTTGGACCTTTCCTCTCCGCGCTAAATCTGAAGTACCTGCAATCTTTCTCAACTTTCGACAATATGTAATCACACACTTTGGCTTGCCAATTCGATTTATTCAATGTGATAATGGTCGTGAATTTGATAACACCCAAAACCGCACCTTCTTTCTCTCCCAAGGCATTCTTCTTCACTTTTCATGCCCTTATACATCTTCTCAAAATGGTAAAGCTGAACGCTGTCTTCGCTCTATTAATGATGTTCTTCGCACATTGCTTTTACAAGCCTCTCTTCCTTCCCGTTTTTGGGTTGAAGCCCTTCGCACCGCCACACTCCTTAATATTCGACCAACTAAAACTTGCCCTCTTTATTCGCCTTTCCAATCTCTTTTTCTCTCCCACCTTGACTATTCTTTTCTGCGTGTTTTTGGTTGTCTATGCTTTCCCAACATCGCCTCTACCACCTCCAACAAACTAGAACCACACTACCTTGCATTCACCTTGGTCTTTCTGATGATCACAAAGGATATCGTTGTTTCGAACCATCTTCTGGTCGTATCATTCTCTCTCGTCATGTCACATTCGATGAAAATACTTTTCCTTTTTCTGTCACTACAACCACAACACCAATTCCACCACAATCCGCCACCACCAAAACCCCTTCCCTAGTTCGGCCTTCGGTCATCTCTGCTGCCATGGAATCTTGTTCCGTCTCTCAGCCGGAATCGCCCAACGTTAGCCACCCTCCTGCCCCGTTCCCCACCTCTCCATAATCGCATTCTCTACCCCAGCCGTCTTTCCCTCACCACATCCTACCACGGCAACCCCCTCGACACCCACCACCTCTGATTCTTCTTCCTCACCGTCCTCTTCAACCGAAAATCCACTGCCACCCAATGCCGTTCTTATACCACCGCTCACCAATGATCATGTCATGTGCATCCGTGGAAAACGAGGATTTCTTCTCCCCACCAAACATCTCAATCTTACCGCCACCCCAACCATCTCTCCTATTCCAACCAGTTATAAGCGAGCTCTTCTTGACCCTCTCGGCTTTACGCTATCTTGCGATGAATTTGAAGCTCTTCAGCAAAATAATACATGGACTCTTGTTCCCAAACCTCCTGGTGTTAACATTGTTTCTGGCAAATGGGTTTTTCGTCATAAATTTCATTCCGATGGCACTCTCGCTCGTTGGGTGTGTCGTGGTTTCTCCCAGCAGCCTGGTATTGACTTTGATGGGACTTTTTCTCCTGTTGTTAAACCAAGCACTATTCGTGTTATTCTTAGTCTTGTTGTTTCCTCTTCTTGGCCTATTCATCAACTTGATGTTAAAAATGCTTTTCTTCATGGCACTCTCAATGAAACTGTTTATTGTCAGCAACCCTCTGGTTTTGAGAATCCCTCATCTCCAAATTTTGTTTGTCTCCTCAACAAATCTCTTTATGGCCTTAAACAAGCTCCTCGTGCATGGTTTCAATGCTTTGCTACTTTTATTCAAACCATAGGTTTTATTCCCTCCAAATCCGATTCTTCTCTCTTTGTTTATCAGTCTTCTACTCACACTGCCTACCTCTTGCTTTATGTTGATGATATCATTCTCACGGCTAGTTCTGATTCTTTTCTTCAACATACCATCTCTTCTCTCAATCGGGAGTTTTCCATGACTGATCTTGGTCCTCTTCATCATTTTCTAGGTATTCATGTTTCTACTTTAAAATCTTCCCTCTTTCTTTCTCAACGGTCATACATTTTGGACTTGCTTTCTCGTTCGGTATGTCTGATTGTCAACCCTCTCGTACTCCAGCCGACGTTGGTGCTAAACTGTCGGCTGATGGTGATCCTCTTTCGATCCTACTTTATATCGTAGCATCATCGGCGCTCTTCAATATGCCACTCTTACTCGTCCTGAAATCTCCTATTCAGTTCAGCAAGCCTGTCTCTTTATGCATGATCCTCGTGCTCCTCATCCGCTCATGTCGGGCGCATTCTCCGCTATTTAAAAGGCACTCTTGATCACGGTCTCCTTATTAATTCTTCTTCACCTACAAGCTTGACAGTTTATTCGATGCGACTGGGCAGGTTGTCCAGATACTCGACGATCTACATCCGGATTTTGCGTTTATTTGGGTGATAAACTTGTTTCTTGGTGTTCTAAAAGGCAGGTAACAGTTTCGGTCTTCTGCTGAGGCTGAGTATAGGGCGGTTGCTCACGCTGTGGCGGCGGTGTGGCTACGGCAGCTTCTCGTTGAACTTCATCGTCCGCTCCCACGTGCTACCATTGTTTAATGTGATAACATATCTGCAGTATACATGGCTTCCAATCCAGTTCAACATCGTCGCACAAAGCACATTGAGATTGACATTCACTTTGTTCGTGAAAAGGTGGCTCTTGGCGAGGTTCGCGTTCTTCATGTTCCTACAAGTGCCCAATTTGCTGACATTTTTACCAAAGGACTCCCGACTGCATCGTTCACCGACATACGCTCCAGTCTCAACATTGTTTCACCTGACGTTGAGACTGCGAGGGGATCTTAGAGTATAAAGTCTATTCGTATTGTAATCTATCTCTATTAGTCTAGTCTTGGAGCCCAAGCTTTGTAATCTATATAAACAGCCCTTGAGGCCCCAATCAATACAACAATTACTTCTCCAATATCTCAATCTATCACTCTATTCTAAACTGAGGGCAAGATTGGAATTTTTGGCCAAACTGACAAGAAAACGGAGACACATTAAGGACGGACTAACAACGATGGCAAATAAGCAATAGAATCTGTTTTTATTTGGTATGTAAGCACTGGAGCTTTGTTCGGTGGCAAATGAGCCATTGCCGCGGTTGTCAATGGTATAGAAACAATTTTCTCACTTAAAAAATATGATTTGTAAAACATAACGTTAACACTATTATGGTATGGACAGGGATCATATGCCCCCCACCCCCATGCTCACCTTGAGTGAAGTAGGAAAACAACCTGCTATCTTCATATCATCGCATTCCTAAACGTGAACCGCTTGCACTTGAAGACTTCCTGTCACGGTGAATTCTTGAGAGGAATGAGCAGCGGCCCTTGGAGGAGCTGGAGTTGGTGCAGCAGCGCGTGATGGAGCTTGACATGGGGCAGCAGCGCGTGAAGGAGTTGGACGTGGAGCAGCAGGCCGTGGAGATGCTTGTGGCGTCGCAGCAGCCCGTGGAGGAGCTGGCGATTTCATTTGGTAGCCTCCTCATGGTCTGAAAAAGTTTGTCAAACATCTAAATTATGGTAACCATAGAAAAAATAGGAGACAACGATTTTACCTTGTGCTGTGAGTTTCTTATTGGCAAGTGTGGCTTCAAGGTTGTGCACAGTTTAGGTCATATATTATCTTAATTTTTTATACTAATAATAATATTTTTTAAAAAGTTTCGCTCTATGCGAGGTAGTGCCTCAGCTCGAGCCATCTCCTGTACAAGATGGTTGTGACTTGTGTGATCGACATGGGCTTTCAGCCCATTTTTTTTGTGAGTCGGCTTCCAGCCCATTTACTGAACTATTTTATTACTCTGGTCTTTTCTCTTGGCCTAATATGGTGGCTAATGTGGCCGGTTTTTATTGCCACGCGTGCACTTATAAGTGGGATCCATTTGTCTGAAATTATGTCAATGTGTGCAAACACTAGATTAGACCTAGCTGCAATGTATTACACCAATATGTGGTGTTTTCTGCAACAAACCCGTATAGTAGGTGTTTTGTGCAACACTAGCCCCAATAAGTGATGGTTTGTGCAATTCCCTCCACCTTCACAACAGTCACCTCATCATCTCGTAGACCTTCCCCCCAACTCTGCTAGACTCTCGGGCTAGACAAACCAAATACGTAGCAATCATGTGATCGGGTGAATAAAAGTCCAGTCTTGCTAAGTCACTTGGTCATATCTTAGTCGATACTATAACGTGAAATCATACATTAAGATTCGTGCAAAGTTTTCTTTTAAGATTTTCCTTTTTCTTTCTTACTCCCTCCGTTCCAAATTACTCGTCTCAGAAATGAATGTATCTAGAACTAAAATACATCTAGATACGTCTATACCTGTGAGTGTGACAAGTAATTCGAAACGGAGGGAGTACATGGTATGCCACTTGACTGAGACTTTGTTAATTCCCAATCGACCGAGACCTAGCCACACCCATAAAAGTTTTATACTCCCTCCGTTCATTTTTACAAGTCGTTTCAGACAAGTAAAATTGAGTTGTTTTGCAGAGTGTCTGAAACATCTACAAAGCCTTATAAAAGTGAATAGAGGGAGTACTAACTATTGAGACCTATGCGGCTATGCCCACTTATGTACATCATGCAATGGTAATAATGAGGCCGGCTAAATGATCCTACAACTAAGCTGCTTGATCCTATGAAAGTCTCAACCACAGAGAAGTACCTCTGTTTTTTTGTAATCCATAGCTGATCACAAGCACAGATGACCCCATGTGAACAGTAAAAGGTGAAAAAACAAACATGTCTTGTGAAAATCTCGGCCGAGTGACATTTTTTTCCGTATCTCTAATGGAGTACTATGTAAATATGCAGTTCTATTCCATGGCTTGAAAGTTGAAACAGAAAAGTCTAGAATCAGTTATCGCTCGCATGACAGGAACTGCAAGGCTCCACAACAATCAAGTTGACATTACGGAGTACTTCGGGCTTGATGTATCTTCTTATAGCCACGAGCGCTTTCTGGGCTTCCAGGACATCACGCGTGTCCATGGGGAAGCACCTGCCACTTCTGCTCGAGGAACACCTAGAGTAACCATAGGCGGTGTCCAGCGTCAGGCACTCAAGTGAAGTCGTGTGCTTCAGCATACGATAGGTTAGCTCAATCATACTCTTAGCAGAGTAAAAACTATAGATCGTCACATTCTTGAGCCTATCATGGTGAAATTCTTGCCCCCGCGCCAAATGTGAAACATCACGGTGAATCCTACCGTAGCCTCTGTTAAAACAGTTCATAATCCTCGCTGACTGCAAGGGCACAATATGTTAATCTCAACTACTTCTCACAAAATGACAATAGTTCTAGATGAACTGTCTGAAAAATAAAAATGGGCTCAAAGACAAGAATTGCATGAGATGCGCATTATCTATGTATGTGCCTCAATACTCCCACTTGTTCAAAAATAAATGATGCTTTGAGCATTGTTACAATCTCAAATATGTTTGGCCGTTACTTTTCTATAACTATTTTAATAAAAATATGATATTGTGTAGTGATCCCTTACAAATCTAATGGAACAGTTGTAACCTGACCAGTCAAAATGGTTTACTATATCGAAGAGAGTTGACAAAGTTTGATTGCAAGCTTTCTACGTTGTCGTGTATTTATGAAAAGAGATACTGTTATTTTCTAAAGGAGCTTTGAAGTAAAAATAGAAATCTATCATCAGGTGAAGACAATAGGCATGACAATCTGAGCTGCCAAATACGCTCTTATATTTTGGGACGGAGGGAGTAATTAATAAACAGACTTTGTAAAGAAACGGTAATAATACTCAATTGTTGAATCAATGGCTATATAACAGGACTTACCGTCAAGACGAGAGTCTCCAAGGCAGGAGAAGCATCAAGAAAATCCAACAGAGACAAATAATCACATTCATATGCTGCCGAGACAGCGGGAAGAGAAATATTCAAGTACTTGAGGTGGTGGAATTTGTCGGGCACCATTGGTGTGCTCACCTGCTGAAGAAAGAGGTGCCGAGATTAGTATGTCCCTTGATATAACAACTCCTCGCAGAACCAACGAATTTAAGTTTAGAGGATCCGCTGGAGATGCTCTTATTATGGAATACAAAACCAAGGAATTGCCGGTCTAAAGTCTCAGATTATGCATACCTCATGTGGCAACAACGATATGTTAAGGACTTCAACACCGGGTGTGATTGATGGAAGCTTGCCGAGAGCATAACTTGGGGATGCAGGTGATATTCGGAGCTGCTTCACTTGAGATGAACCATCTCCCAGTGAGAGTGAGAAATCCACTTGGTCGCCAAATTCAAGGTCGACAGTAGAGATATCTAGGGCATTGCTCTCAATTGCATGTAGCATCTCACACTCAAACACCTTCACGGACCTGAGGTGCCGCAGCAGGCAAGGTATCTTCAAGCAGATGATCTCACCACAATCAGATAGTTGCAGATGCCTTAAAGCCAAAGAATCAGAAAGGAAGCACCCCAACTCGTCGTCGCTGATACGCACGAACTGCAGGTGCAATCTCGTCAGGCAACCAAGTCCGACGGTGGAATGGAAACTAGAATTGGTGAGTTTAAGATACTGAATCGACCGCCCACTCTCGCCTGATAAAAGCGAGCACGGGAAGTTGTAGTGCCGGAAAAAGGGCAGCATCACGGTGAGTTCTTGGATACCGGGTGCAATGGCAGTCTTGAGGAACCTGTCGACGTAAGAGGTGTCGAGTCTGTTCCAGTTCCAGGGGAGGTGAAGCTCAAGCGTCTTCACTCCGATGCCTGAATGATTTCCAAAGATATGGTCAATTCTGCTTAGAAGATCCATTGCTCCTTCGTCCACTGTGCCTGCTTTTCCAATCAAGCCCAGTTCTTTCATGCCGAAGGTGAGGTTCGGATAGTGTCTCCAGGAACGTCGAAATGACCGAGACACGCACGCAGCACGTGCTGCGTCTCGCAGCGGCATTAGGGCATGTATATGATGCACGACATCCTGCAGGCAGAAGCAAGGGAGCAGAGATCAGCATTGGCATCGTAAGATCAGAATGATGGCATCAACAATCAGTAGTGGGGCAAAAAAAAACAATCCATGGCACTATGATCTTGTGATAAGAAAGTGGACTAGAACATGACTGTGGTCAGTAGCTGCTTTACATATGGCATTGCTGTCATTAACCAAACCTGGATGCATGAGAGATGGTGCATGTTTACTTCTACAGTAGGATGATGGCATCAATGGGCTAATACCTAATATTGCAACTTTCTTTTCTGGAACAAACTTGGTGTGGTTAACCAACTGAAATAAACATGTACTACCTCTGTACTGAAATACATGTAGTTGAGGGGCCCCCAACTACAAGAATTTCGGTACAGAGGTAGTACTCGGCAAGTTTGACATCCGTCTGAATATTTGGCACCCCACTAACTAGGTCTAGTTAAGATGAGAAACAATGTTGCAATTCCTTTGACCGAACAGAACTGGAATAGTCTAGGAGCATAGTGTACGTACTACCTCCGTTCCAAATGATAAGATGTTCTAACTTTTTTCTGAATCGAGTGTATATGAACACGTTTTAGTGTGTTTGTTCGCTTATTTCAGTCCATATTTAATCTATTTTGAAATATCCAAAACATCTTACAGTAGCCAAAGGAGGTACTAGTACGTACCTCGGAAAGGCTGTTCCATGAGTTGATTCCATTGTGAGAGTTTGAACCAGTGCAGTCGTCGTCGTCGTCATCTTGTTGGCAGGGTGGGCACTTCCGTTTAACTGCCGAAGAACCCGAGTCGCCTGAAATACAGTGAAGGGTTATGATTGGGAACAGACAATTGGTCCCTTGAGAATAATGACATCGAGATTACGGCGCCCTGCCGCGACATGACCGAGATCCAGAAATTTCAGCTCTTGGGCAGTGGCATCAACAGTTTTTGGAATCATTAGGTCGCAGGGTCAAATCCACACCCACGTTTGTAGGAGGAGGAAACCCTCCAAATTCGACGACAATGCCTACATGACTTGAGGATTAGCTGATTTTTTTTTTTTGAAAAGAGGGTTTACCCCAGCCTCTGCATCAGAAAGGTGCATACGGCTCATATTATTAAAAGGATAATCCAGTAACAAAGTCTCGAAAGGTCGTAGCGCAAACATAAACAAAAGCTAAAAAGAGGAAAGACCCAAAGCCACGACCGACTGGCAAAACAATAGGAGCACTACATGCCTATCCTATTACATGACTGTCATCCAAACCGGTTGAAAATATCCCGAGCTACCATCTTCCATCGAGTAGACGCAGTAACCAAACGCTCCCTGGCCTCCGTCGGAGTGAGTAGCGACCACATACGGATGAACGCCGTGGCCCTGAAGATAACCTGCAAAAAGTGAATGGTTATTGATCTGTTAAAGACTAAATCATTTCTGCAGTTTCATACTGCCCACAATAAAGCACAAACGCCAACTCGAATGTGTCTTGCAGTGTCAGAATCCACCCCATCAAGCCATGTTCCAAATAACATGATCAGCTGATAACAAATTAAGAGGCCGAGGCGAGGAGGAGCTAGCTTACCGCGGGATTGGGCGGATTCCGCCATGGTCGGCACGATCAAGGCGACCGGAGAGAGATCGCGGCGAGGAGCCGCATGCCTTGGCTGCTCGCGGTTCCCTCGTCAAAAGCAAACGGAAAGGCGCTCGTACCCTCCGTCGATGCGATCCCCTTGTGTACCTGGCGTCGTACTAGTACAGTATAGATAGCTCGTCTTACAGACGTAGCGTTGCCTGCTAGTACAGATAGCATGTTGCCTGCTAGTACAGTACAGATATCTCCGACCCCTCCTCATCTTCGGCCTTCCCATTAGGCAAGAGATTATTACATATGTTTTCAAGAGCAACCATTCCTAAATTCTTCATGTCACATCATTCATAGGATTGACTGATGCGAGATTCCGAATTATTTCAAATGCCCGCTCCACTTCTAAATCCAAAAGATCATTTACAGATTTCGCAATCTCCTTCGCATTTGAACCCGAAGATATACATAAGTCTTTTGCCTTATCAATAATTTCATGCTCGGTGAAATGCAGAATTGAACAACTCTTATCGAAAGACATACCTGTAGTTGCCTCGACATCTCGAAGCTTGGCCGCCCTCTTGGCGCGCGCTAGCTGCAGGTCATCAGCATCTGGCTGTCCCTGGACCCGGTTGCTGACACGCCTGCCTGCCGTCATCAAGTCTGTGATCCCACCGAAAGCGATAAGCTCCTCCGTAGTCCTCTACCGAGGCGTGTGCTCCCTGCTCCCACGCCCTTCCCTTGTTGCCAGTGAAGAAGGGTAAGGCGCGGTCGAGCGAGTATCGCCAACCGTAGTAATGGGAGAAGGAGACCGTAGAGCCCACTGCCCCCCCCCCCAACCGTCAACGCGGCATGGAGACGACACCGGAGAAGGGGAGTTGCGGGCCTCCAGCACGCGCCCCTATCCGTGCCACCCGAAGCTACCCCAGGGTGAGAGAGCGCGGCGGGCCTCCTACCCGCGCCCCTCTCCAAGGTGGCCAGGGACTGCCACGGGTGGGCTGGTGGTGCGGGCCTCCTGCCCACACCCACCCCCCCCCCCCCCACACACACACACACACACACACGCGCAACCTGCAGTCCGATGCCCAGTGAATCCTTCGGCCCGGAATTAGCCCTCTGAGAAGAATGTACCTTCAGCGACACAACCTCAGGGAGCATCACTGGCGGTAACTCGAGCTCCTCTGGATCGTCCGCCTCAACTCGGTTACTCCATAACCGACTAGGTGCAGACCGCGCTCCAAAAGAACCAAACCGAAGTGTATTCATCGGTGTCGTGGAAGATGATGCCTCCTTGGCAGATTTATCCGCCTTATCCGACTGCGACTTCGGCCCCTTAGCCGACTCCCGTGGTGTGCTCTCAGGCCCCTTGTCCTTATTACCGGGGGCTCCATCTCCCTCAGTCGTATCCATATCCTGATGCTCATCCCCCTCCTGAGGTATCGGTGTATCCTCAATCTGAATCTCTAGCACGTACGTGACC
This sequence comes from Aegilops longissima, assembly GCA_021605205.1. Taxonomy (NCBI): domain Eukaryota; kingdom Viridiplantae; phylum Streptophyta; class Magnoliopsida; order Poales; family Poaceae; genus Aegilops; species Aegilops longissima. Next base: position 462,517,530 of record CM038680.1, read on the forward strand.
CCGGCATGCGTCCACTTGACCACATCCGGCACGAACTCTAGACTGACCACACCAACAAGTAACCTTGCAGCTCCGTGTGCACGAGTGAAAGGCATGTCAACCTGTTCCGTCTTACCAATGAGAGATCCCAAGCTCCAAGCTACCAAGAAGTGATTAACCAGTTTGCGTGGTGCACCATAGAACCGTACCCAGATCTTCTCTAAAGGTGTACCCTCTGGCTCCTTCTGCTTCCACCCCTCAAAAGCCATGATAATGTTCGTACTCGGTACTCTACACATGCCAAACTTAAGGATATGCAACTGGTCCTCTTTAGTGGGAAAGTTGACCTTGTAAGTCTGGTTCTCCAACTTGACAAGGTCCCATTGGTAGTTGCCTGGTACCAGCTCCCGCAATTGTCGCACAATCTGTGCCTCTGTCATGATCCCATTAGTAACCTTGACAACTGCGGGGAAGGAGCTCTCCATCACATGCGCCATAGGTGCCACATCAGGTGGCTCAAAAAACATTAACTCCTGACAGTAAACCCCATAAATATTGACCACCGGCTTGGGGCCTGAAAGAAGTGGGCACTCACCGGACACATGCTGCGATCTACAACAATAATCACATAGCTCTGTGATACACTCTGCCGCAAAATGTCCCGGCTCGCCACATCTGTAACATGGTAACTTTTTCTTCTTAAGAGCCCACTTGGATAACTTTTCACCATCACGTTTGTCCGATCCCTTGTCAGAACCTCCGTCACCGACCTTAGCATCCCCAGCGCTGGTCACCGGAATGCTGACCGTTGCCAAAGCCCAGACTGTGTCTACAGCCACCTCGGGAAGAGCAGGTGAGGCCGTCTCCACTGTAGCAACTGGCTCGGCTTGGGCCGTAGCAGCCGCAACCACAGGCAGTGGTGGAGGTCGCGGTGGAGGCGGGCGCCGACCCCCTCCTCTCCCACCACGGAAACCATGGTGACTTCCCCGGTTATACCGGTTATTAGGGCCGGCCACCCCCTCGACGAAGTTGGCGGGAGGTCCTTGAAAACACCGTCCCGTTCCTCCGCCATTGTACCATCCAAAACCACGGCCACCTCCGGATGAAGAACCATGGTGTTGGCCCTCGCCGTACACATCATATCCATCATCTCCCTGATACATCTCCAACGTATCTATAATTTTTTATTGCTCCATGCTACTTTATCTACTGTTTTGGACTATATTGGGCTTTATTTTCCACTTTTATATTACTTTTGGGACTAACCTATTAACCGGAGGCCCAGCCCAGAATTGCTGTTTTTTTGCCTATTTCAGTGTTTGAAGAAACGGAATATCAAACAGAGTCCAAACGGAATGAAACCTTCGAACATGATTTTCTCACGAGCGTGATCCGAGGACTTGGACCCTACTCCAAGGAACAAAAGAGGCGGTCACGAGGGTGGGGAACCCCCCTAGGCGCGCCCCTGCCTCGTGGGCCCCTGTTGCTCCACCGACGTACTCCTTCCTCCTATATATACCTCACGCCCCCAAGCGATCAGAACAGGAGCCAAAAACCTAATTCCACCGCCGCAACTTCCTGTATCCACGAGATCCCATCTTGGGGCCTGTTCCGGAGCTCCACCAGAGGGGGCATCCACCACGGAGGGCTTCTACATCAGCACCATAGCCCCTCTGATGAAGTGTGAGTAGTTTACTTCAGACCTTCGGGTCCATAGCTAGTAGCTAGATGACTTCTTCTCTCTTTTTGGATCTCAATACAATGTTCTCCCCCTCTCTCGTGGAGATCTATTCGATGTAATCTTCTTTTTGCGGTGTGTTTGTTGAGACCGTTGAATTGTGGGTTTATGATCCAGATTATCTATGAATAATATTTGAATCTTCTCTGAATTCTTTTATGTATGATTGGTTATCTTTGCAAGTCTCTTCAAATTATCCGTTTGGTTTGGTCAACTAGATTAGTAGTTCTTGCAATGGAAGAAGTGCTTAGCTTTGGGTTCGATCTTGCGGTGTCCTTACCCAGTGACAGAAAGGGTTGCAAGGCACGTATTGTATTGTTGCCATCGAGGATAACAAGATGGGGTTTTTATCATATTGCATGAATTTATCCCTCTACATCATGTCATCTTGCTTAAGGCGTTACTCTGTTTTTAACTTAATACTCTAGATGCATGCTGGATAGCGGTCGATGAGTGGAGTAATAGTAGTAGATGCAGGCAGGAGTCGGTCTACTTGTCTCGGACGTGATGCCTATATACATGATCATACCTAGATATACTCATAACTATGCTCAATTCTGTCAATTGCTCAACAGTAATTTGTTCACCCACCGTAGAATACTTATGCTCTTGAGAGAAGCCACTAGTGAAACCTATGGCCCCCGGGTATATTCTCATCATATCAATCTCCATCACTTTAATACTTGCTTTGTTTTTACTTTGCCTTTTACTTTTCACTTTGCATCTCTATACCAAAAATACCAAAAATATTATTTATCATCTTTATCAGATCTCACTCTCGTAAGTGACTGTGAAGGGATTGACAACCCCTAATCGCGTTGGTTGCGAGGAGCTATTGTTTTGTGCAGGTACGAGGGACTTGTGCGTGGCCTCCTACTGGATTGATACCTTGGTTCTCAAAAACTGAGGGAAATACTTACACTACTTTGCTGAATCATCCTCTCTTCTTCGGGGAAATCCAACGCAGTGCTCAAGAGGTAGCAAGAAGAATTTCTGGCACCGTTGCCGGGGAGGCTCACGCAAGAGCAAGTCAATCACCATACCAAGTACCCATCACAATCCCTATCTCCGTATTACATTATTTGCCATTTGCCTCTCGTTTTCCTCTCCCCCACTTCACCCTTGCCGTTTTATTCGCTCTCTCTTTCCCAATCTCCTCCTCTTTTTCCCGTTGCCTTTTCCTCGTCCGCTTGTTTGCTCGTGTGTTAGTTCGCTTGCTTGTCGTTATGTCTAGTTCCTTATCCGCTCCTATGTCTCCCGAGTTTGAAGTTCTTCACTTCAAGCAAAGGCAAAGAGAAAACTTAAAAGATGCTTGGTATAGGATAATGGAATCTTATCGCAAGTGCACCCTAGAGGTGAACTTCAGAATTCTTCTTCCAATTTTTATGTTGGGTTAAATATGACACATAGACAACTCTTGGATTGCATTGCCAAGGGAAATTTCATTGAGATTGATCCCAGTATTGCGCATGAAATTGTAGAGGGAATAGTGGGAACACTACCTCAAAAGGGAGGATCACATCCTACCCAAGAAGAAACCCAAGTGTTTGAAAAGATCTGCGAAGTAACAAAACTCTTACAAAAGTCTCTTCAGCCTCTTAAAAGTGTTAGCGGAAATCTTCACCGCATGAATATGTTGATCACTCTTTGCAATAAGCGGTTGGATTCTTTAGATCTAAAAATTTCCGAGTATGAAGGGAAGCAGAAAGAACCTCCCGGATTCGAGCATGACTCCGCTAAAAAACTGAAAATTAAAGATGGCAATACCTAGATCTATCCTTGCTTTTATGCCTAGCTAGGGGCGTTAAACAATAGCGCTTGTTGGGAGGCAACCCAATTTTATTTTTAGTTTTTTGCTTTTTGCTTCTGTTTAGGAATAAATAATCCATCTAGCCACTGTTTAGATGTGGTTTTATGATTTAAATAGTGTTTGTGCCAAGCTAGACCTATTGGATCTTCTTGGATGATAGTTATTTGATCTTGCTGTAATTTCCAGAAACTTTGCGCTCAGTGCCCGAATTATTAAAAATCACAAGAACGTGATAAAATACTGGTTCCAATTTCTGCTGATCAATAACCAAATTGTCTAGGTCTTCTAATTTTGGTAGATTTTTTGGAGTTCCAGAAGTTTGCGTTAGTTACAGATTACTACAGACTGTTCTGTTTTTGATAGATTCTGTTTTGCGTGTGTTGTTTGCTTATTTTGATGAATCTATGGCTAGTAAAATAGTTTATAACCCATAGAGAAGTTGGAATACAGTAGGTTTAACACCAATATAAATAAAGAATGAGTTCATTACAGTATCTTAAAGTAGTCTTTTGTTTTTTCTTTCTCTAACGGAGCTCACGAGATTTCTATTGAGTTTTGTGTTGTGAAGTTTTCAAGTTTTGGGTGAATTCTTTTGATGGATTATGGAACAAGGAGTGGCAAGAGCCTAAGCTTGGGGATGCCCATGGAACCCCCAAGATAATCCAAGGACACCAAAAAATCAAAGCTTGGGGATGCCCCGGAAGGCATCCCCTCTTTCGTCTACTTCCATCGGTAATTTACTTGGAGCTATATTTTTATTCACCACATGATATGTGTTTTTCTTGGAGCGTCTTGTATCATTTGCGTCTTTGCTTGTTACTCTACCACAATCATCCTTTCTGTACACACCTTTTGAGAGAGCCATACATGAATTGGAATTTGATAGAATACTCTATGTGCTTCACTTATATCTTTTGAGCTTGATAGTTTTGCTCATAGTGCTTCACTTATATCTTTTGAGCTTGATAGTTTTTGCTCTAGTGCTTCACTTAGATTTTTTTTAGAGCACGGTGGTGGATTTGTTTTAAAGAAACTATTGATCTCTCAGGCTTCACTTAGATTATTTTGAGAGTCGTTAATAGCATGGTAATTTGCTTAATATTAATATACTTGGTATTCAAGATATATGAAACTTTCTTTTGAGTGCGTTGAATACTAAGAAAAGTTTGATGCTTGATAATTGTTTTGAGATATCGAGGTGATAATATCAAAGTCGTGCTAGTTGAGTAGTTGTGAATTTGAGAAATGCTTGTGTTGAAGTTTGCAAGTCCCATAGCATGCACGCATGGTTAAATTTGTGTAACAAATTTGAAACATGAAGTGTACCTGGCTTGTGCATCCTTATGAGTGGCGGTCGGGGACGAGCGATGGTCTTTTCCTACTAATCTATCCCCCTAGGAGCATGCGCGTAGTACTTGATTTTTGATGACTTCTAAATTTTTGCAATAAGTATATGATTTCTTTTGACTAATGTTGAGTCCATGGATTATACGCACTTTTACTTTTCCGCCTTTGCTAGCCTCTTCGGTACCGTGCATTGCCCTTTCTCACCTTGAGAGTTGGCTCAAACTTCGTCGGTGCATCCAAACCACGTGATATGATACGCTCTATCACACATAAACCTCCTTATATCTTCCTCAAAACAGCCACCATACCTACCTATTATCGCATTTCCATAGCCATTCCGAGATATATTGCCATGCAACTTTCCACCGTTCCGTTCATCATCATCATGACATACTTTACTTTTGTCATATTGCCATTGCATGATCATGTAGTTAACATCGTATTTGTGGCAAAGCCACCATGCATTATTTTTCATACATGTCACTCTTGATTCATTGCACTATCCCGGTACACTGCCGGAGGCATTCATATAGAGTCATATCTTGTTCTATTTTCGAGTCGTAATCCTTATGTTGTAATCAATAGAAGTGTGATGATCATCATTATTAGAGCATTGCCCAATCAAAAAAAGAGAAAGGCCAAAAAGAAAAAAAAGGAAAGGCCCAAAAAAAGAAAATAAATAAAAAGGGCAATGTTACTATCCTCTTACCACACTTGTGCTTCAAAGTTTCACCTTGTTCTTCATGTAGTGAGTCTCATATATTGTGCTTCAAAGTAGCACCATGTTTTTCATATAGTGAGTCTCATAAGTTGTCTTTTTATACTAGTGGGAATTTTTCATTATAGAACTTGGCTTGTATATTCCTACGATGGGCTTCCTCAAATGCCCTAGGTCTTCATGAGCAAGCAAGTTGGATGCACACCCACTAGTTTTCTTTTGTTGAGCATTCATAGCTCTAGTGCATCCGTTGCATGGCAATCCCTGTTGGGGAACGTAGTAATTTCAAAAAAAATCCTACGCACACACAAGATCATGGTGATGCATAGCAACGAGAGGGGAGAGTGTTGTCCACGTACCCTCGTAGACAGAAAGCGGAAGCGTTATAACAACGCAGTTGATGTAGTCGTACGTCTTCACGGCCCGACCGATCAAGCACCGAAACTACGGCACCTCCGAGTTTTAGCACACGTTCAGCTCGATGACGATCCCCGGACTCCGATCCAGCAAAGTGTCGGGGATGAGTTCCGTCAGCACGACGGTGTGGTGACGATCTTGATGTTCTACCGTTGCAGGGCTTCGCCTAAGCACCGCTACAATATTATCGAGGAAAACTATGATGGAGGGGGGCACCGCACACGGCTAAGAGATCTCAAGGATCAATTGTTGTTGTTTCTATGGGGTGCCCCCCGCCCCCGTATATAAAGGAGCAAGGGGGAGGCGGCCGGCCAAGGAGGAAGGCCCGCCAAGGGGAGAGTCCTACTCCCACCGGGAGTAGGACTCCTCCTTTCCTTGTTGGAGTAGGAGAGAAGGAAAGAGGAGGAGAGGGAGAAGGAAAAGGGGGCTGCACCCCTTGTCCAATTCGGACCAGAGGGGGGGGGCGCAGGCGTCCTTCCTTTTAGCCTCTCCTCTATTCCCGTATGGCCCAATAAGGCCCATATACTCCCCGGCGAATTCCCGTAACTCTCCGGTACTCTGAAAAATACCCGAATCACTCGGAACCTTTCCGAAGTCCGAATATAGTCGTCCAATATATCGATCTTTACGTCTCGACCATTTCGAGACTCCTCGTCATGTCCCCGATCTCATCCGGAACTCCGAACTCCTTCGGTACATCAAAACTCATAAACTCATAATAAAACTGTCATCGAAACCTTAGGCGTGCGGACCCTACGGGTTCGAGAACTATGTAGACATGACCGAGAACCATTTCGGGTCAATAACCAATAGCGAAACCTGGATGCTCATATTGGCTCCTACATATTCTATGAAGATCTTTATCGGTCAAACCGCATAACAACATACGTTGTTCCCTTTGTCATCGGTATGTTACTTGCCCGAGATTCGATCGTCGGTATCTCAATACCTAGTTCAATCTCGTTACCGGCAAGTCTCTTTACTCGTTATGTAATGCATCATTCCGTAACTAACTCATTAGCTACATTGCTTGCAAGGCTTATAGTGATGTGCATTACCGAGAGGGCCCAGAGATACCTTTCCGACAATCGGAGTGACAAATCCTAATCTCGAAATACGTCAACTCAACAAGTACCTTCGGAGACACCTGTAGAGCACCTTTATAATCACCCAGTTACGTTGTGACGTTTGGTAGCACACAAAGTGTTCCTCCGTGGCGGGAGTTACATAATCTCATAGTCATAGGAACATGTATAAGTCATGAAGAAAGCAATAGCAACATACTAAACGATCAAGTGCTAAGCTAACGGAATGGGTCAATTCAATCACATCATTCTCCTAATGATGTGATCCCGTTAATCAAATGACAACTCATGTCTATAGCTAGGAAACACAACCATCTTTGATCAACGAGCTAGTCAAGTAGAGGCATACTAGTGACACTATGTTTGTCTATGTATTCACACATGTATTATGTTTCCGGTTAATACAATTATAGCATGAATAATAAACATTTATCATGAAATAAGGAAATAAATAATAACTTTATTATTGCCTCTAGGGCATATTTCCTTCAGTCTCCCACTTGCACTAGAGTCAATAATCTAGTTCACATCGCCATGTGATTTGACACCAATATTCATATCTGTATATGATTAACACACATAGTTCACACCGTCATGTGACCAACACCCAAAGGGTTTGCTAGAGTCAATAATCTAGTTCACATCGCTATGTGATTAACACCCAAAGAGTACTAAGGTGTGATCATGTTTTGCTCGTGAGAGAAGTTTAGTCAATGGGTCTGTCACATTCAGAGCCGTATGTATTTTGCAAATATTCTATGTCTACAATGCTCTGTACGGAGCTACTCTAGCTAATTGCTCCCACTTTCAATATGTATCCAGATTGAGACTTAGAGTCATCTGGATCGGTGTAAAAGCTTGCACCTATGTAACTCTTTACGACGGGCTTTTTTTTATCACCTCCATAATCGAGAAATATTTCCTTAGTCCTTACTAAGGATATTCTTGACCAATGTCCAGTGATCAACTCCTAGATCAAAATTGTATTCCTTTGCCAAACTCAGAGCAAGGTATACAATAGTTCTGGTTCACAGCATAGCATACTTTATAGAACATATGACTGAGGCATAGGGAATGACTTTTCATTCTCTTTCTATTTTCTGCCATGGTCGGGTCTTGAGTCTTACTCAACTTCACACCTTGCAACACAGGCAAGAACTCCTTCTTTGACTGTTCCATTTTGAACTATTTCAAAAAAATTATCAAGGTATGTACTCATTGAAAAATCTTATCAAGCGTCTTGATCTATCTATATAGATCTTGATGCTCAATGTGTAAGTAGCTTCACCGAGGTCTTGCTTTGAAAAACTCTTATTCAAGTATCCTTTCATGCTATCCAGAATTTCTATATCATTTCCAATTAACAATATGTCATCCACATATAATATTAGAAATGCTCTGAGCTCCCACTCACTTTCTTGTAAATCAGAGCTTCTCCAAAAGTGCATATAAAACCATATGCTTTGATCAACTCATCAAGCATATATTCCAACTCCGAGATGCATGCACCAGTCCATAGATGGATCGCTGGAGCTTGCACATTTTGTTAGCACCTTTAGGATTGACAAAAGAGGCGGTCACGAGGGTGGGGGCGCCCCCCCTAGGGCGCGCCCTCTGCCTCGTGGGCCCTCTGTTGCTCCACCGACGCACTCCTTCCTCCTATATATACCTACGTACCCCCCAAACGATCAGAACAGGAGCCAACAACCTAATTCCACCGCCGCAACTTCCTCTATCCACGAGATCCCATCTTGGGGCCTGTTCCGGAGCTCCGCCGGAGGGGGCATCTACCACGGAGGGCTTCTACATCAGCACCATAGCCCCTCCGATGAAGTGTGAGTAGTTTACTTCAGACCTTCGGGTCCATAGCTAGTAGCTAGATGGCTTCTTCTCTCTTTTTGGATCTCAATACAATGTTCTCCCCCTCTCTCGTGGAGATCTATTCAATGTAATCTTCTTTTTGCGGTGTGTTTATTGAGATCGATGAATTGTGGGTTTATGATCCAGATTATCTATGAATAATATTTGAATCTTCTCTGAATTCTTTTATGTATGATTGGTTATCTTTGCAAGTCTCTTCGAATTATCCGTTTTGTTTGGCCAACTAGATTGGTAGTTCTTGCAATGGGAGAAGTGCTTAGCTTTGGGTTCGATCTTGCGGTGTCCTTACCCGTGTGTAAAGGGTTGCAAGGCACGTATTGTATTGTTGCCATCGAGGATAACAAGATGGGGTTTTTATCATATTGCATGAATTTATCCCTCTACATCATTTCATCTTGCTTAAGGAGTTACTCTGTTTTTAACTTAATACTCTAGATGCATCTTTGGATAGCGGTCGATGAGTGGAGTAATAGTAGTAGATGCAGGCAGAGTCGGTCTACTTGTCTCGGACGTGATGCCTATATACATGATCATACCTAGATATACTTATAATTATGCTCAATTCATCAATTGCTCAACAGAATTTGTTCACCCACCGTAGAATACTTATGCTCTTGAGAGAAGCCACTAGTGAAACCTATGGCCCCGGTCTATTCTCATCATATCAATCTCCATCACTTTAATACTTGCTTTGTTTTTACTTTGCCTTTTACTTTTCACTTTGCATCTCTATACCAAAAATACCAAAAATATTATTTATCATCTTTATCAGATCTCACTCTCGTAAGTGACCGTGAAGGGATTGACAACCCCTAATCGCGTTGGTTGCGAGGAGCTATTGTTTTGTGCAGGTACGAGGGACTTGTGCGTGGCCTCCTACTGGATTGATACCTTGGTTCTCAAAAACTGTGGGAAATACTTACGCTACTTTGCTGCATCATCCTCTCCTCTTCGGGGAAATCCAACGCAGTGCTCAAGAGGTAGCACTCCCCACTGTCCATGTCGATTGTATATGTATCCATCTCCACCATAGTCCCGCCCACCGCCGCCATAGCCTTCCCTACCATGGGCGCCATCCCGGCCCCACCCGGGGCTTGGCTCGTAGCAGCCGCGCGGTAGCCTGACCAGGGGCCTGGGCAGCATTGGCCCTCGCTGGCGGCATCGCAGGGGGCGGAGGCCCCTGCTTGGCAGGCGGTGGAATTCCTCGCCCCGCCATACAACTTGGTGCACCAACGCCATAGTGATAACCCACAAGTGTAGAGGATAATTGTAGCCTCTTTCGATAAGTAAGAGTGTCGAACCCAACGAGGAGCTAAAGGTAGAACAAATATTCTCTCAAGCCCTATCTCGCCATGCGATCGACGACTCTCACGCGCTTAGTGTTCGCCTTACCTAGAACAAGTATGAACCTAGAAGTACTTTGTAGGTGTTGTTGGATAGGTTTGCAAGATAATAAAGAGCACGTAAATATAAACTAGGGCTGTTTAGATAAAGAAGCAATAAAGTAAATATAGCGAGTGTGGAAAAGTGATGGTAGGAGTTGTGAAATTGTCCCTAAGCAACTGACTACTTTACTAGACCGATAGAAAGTTTTATGTGGGAGAGGCATAAGCTAACATACTTTCTCTTATTGGATCATATGCACTTATGATTGGAACTCTAGAAAGCATCCGCAACTACTAAAGATCATTAAGGTAAAACCCAACCATAGCATTAAATCATCAAGTCCCCTTTATCCCATACGCCACAACCCCCTTACTCGGGTTTATGCTTCTATCACTCAAGCAACCCACTATAAGCGAATCCTGAACGTATTGCAACACCCTACAGCGGGAATCCCTCACGCTTGCGCGACACGGAGGGCACAATAGGACAACAACATAACCACAAGCAAATTAAACTAATCATAGCAATTCATCAATCACCGATAGGACAACGAAAATCTACTCAGACATCATAGGATAGCAACACATCATTGGATAATAATATGAAGCATAAAGCACCATGTTCAAGTACAGGGTACAACGGTTTGCAGGAGAGTGGACCGCTGAATATAGATGGGGGAAGGTGATGGAGATGTTGATGAAGATGGCGGAGGTGTTGGTGAAGATGATGATGGCCCCCGGCAGCGCTCCGGCGCCATCGGAAGCAAGGGGGAGAGAGCCCCCCTTCTTCTTCTTCTTCCTTGACCTTCTCCCTAGGTGGGAGAAGGGTTTCCCCTCTGGTCCTTGGCTCCCATGGCGTGGGAATTGCGAGAGCCCCTCCGAGATTGGATCTATCTCTCTCTGTTTCTGCGTTCTCAGATTCTGCCCTGGCACCGTTTCTTTTATATCTAGAGAGCCGTAACTCCGATTGGATTGAAACCTTCGCCCAGATATTTTTCCAAAAAATAGCTTTCTTGCGGCCAAAGAAGGGCGTCAACCGCCTTATGAGGGGCCCACAAGGGTCAGGGGCGCGCCCAGTATAGGTAGGCGCGCCCCCTGCCTCGTGGCCACCTCGGGCACCGTCTCGTGTTGATTTTACTTCCCAACAATCATAAATATTCCAAAAATAAGCTCCGTCCGTTTTTATCTCGTTTGGACTCCGTATTATATTGGGTTTCTGCGAAACATAAAACATGCAACAAACAGGAACTGGCACTGGGCACTGGATCAATATGTTAGTCCCAAAAATAATATAAAAAGTTGCCAAAAGTATATGAAAGTTGAAGAATATTGGCATGGAACAATAAAAAATTATAGATACGACGGAGACGTATCAGCATCCTCAAGCTTAATTCCTGCTCGTCCTCGAGTAGGTAAATGATAAAAAAGATATTTTTTGATGTGGAATGCTACCTAGCATAATCTTGATCATATATCTAATCATGGCATGAATATTAAGACACGAGTGATTCAAGGCAATAGTCTATCATTTGACATAAAAACAATAGTACTTAGGGCATCCCAACAAACAATCATGTCTTTCAAAATATCAATGCTAAAGAACGCTATCCCTACAAAATCATATAGTTAGGCCATGCTTCATTTTCATGACACAAAATACTCCCATCATGCACAACCCCGATTTCAGCCAAGCAATTGGTTCATAATTTTTAACGCGCTTCAGCCTTTTCAACCTTCACGCAATACATGAGCGCAAGCCATAGATATAGCACTATGGGTGGAATAGAGTATGATGGTGGAGGTTTACGTGGAGAAGACAAAAAGGGAGAAAGTCTCACATCGACGCGGCTAATCAACGGGCTATGGAGATGCCCATCAATTGATGTCAATGCGAGGAGTAGGGATTGCCATGCAACGAATGCACTAGAGCTATAAGTATATGAAAGCTCAAACTGAAAACTAAGTGGGTGTGCATCCAACGTGCTTGCTCATGAAGACCTCGGGCATTTGAAGAAGCCCATCATCGGAATATACAAGCCAAGTTCTATAATGAAAATTCCCACTAATATATGAAAGTGAAAGCATAGGAGACTCTCTCTATGAAGAACATGGTGCAATTTGAAGCACAAGTGTGGTAGAAGGATAGTAGCATTGCCCCTTCTCTCTTTTTCTCTCATTCATTTTTTTCTCTCTTTTTATTTTTTTTATTTTTTTGGTGGGCTTCTTTGGCCTCTTTTTTTTTATTTGGGCTTCTTGGCCTCTTTTATTTTTCATAAAGTCCGGAGTCTCATCCCGACTTGTGGGGGAATCATAATCTCCAGCATCCTTTCCTCACTGGGGCAATGCTCTAATAATGATGATCATCGCACTTTTATTTACTTACAACTCAATATTACAACTCGATATCTAGGACAAAGATATGACTCTATATGAATGCCTCCGGCGGTGTACCGGGATGTGCAATGATCTAGCGTAGCAATGACATCAAAAAACAGACAAGCCATGAAAACATCATGCTAGCTATCTTACGATCATGCAAAGCAATATGACAATGAATGCTCAAGTCATGTATATGATGATGATGAAAGTTGCATGGAAATATATCTCGGAGTGGCTATGGAAATGCCATAATAGGTAGGTATGGTGGCTGTTTTGAGGAAGATATAAGGAGGCTTATGTGTGATAGAGCATATCATATCACGGGGTTTGGATGCACCGGCGAAGTTTGCACCAACTCTCGAGGTGAGAAAGGGCAATGCACGGTACCGTAGAGGCTATCAATGATGGAAGGGTGAGAGTGCGTATAATCCATGGACTCACATTATTCATAAAGAACTCATAGACTTATTGCAAAAGTCTACTTGCCCTCGAAGAAAAGTACTACTACGCATGCTCCTAGGGGAAGGACTGGTAGGAGTTAACCATCGCGCGATCCCGACCTCCACACATAAGGAAGGCAATTAAAAGAGCTTCCCATGCAACAAATTTGTCACACAACTTTTACCATATGTGCATGCAACGGGAATCACAAACCTTAACACCATTATCCTTACTAAACACAACCATCTACTAGAACCTCCCACATATTATCATCTCTATATCGCAAAACTATTGCAAGGAATCAAACATATCATATTCAGTGATCTACCAATTTTATGTAGGATTTTATGACTAACCATGTGAATGACCAATTCCTGTCATCTCTCTAAATAGATATAAGTGAAGCAAGAGAGTTTAATTCTTTCTACAAAAGATATGCCCATGCTCTAACAAATATAAGTGAAGCAAAAGAGCATTCTATAAATGACGGTTTTCTATGTGAAGAGAAACAGGCAATCCAAACTTCAAATGATATAAGTGAAGCACATGAAGCATTCTATAAAGCCATGCTCAAAAGATTTAAGTGAAGTGCAATGAGAATTCTATAAATCAACCAAGGACTATCTCATACCAGCATGGTGCATAAAAGAAAAGTGAAAACTAAATGCAAAAGACGCTCCAAGACTTGCACATATCGCATGAACGAAACGAATCTGAAAACATACCGATACTTGTTGAAGAAAGAGGGGATGCCTTCCGGGGCATCCCCAAGCTTAGACGCTCGAGTCTCCTTGAATATTTACTTGGGTTGCCTTGGGCATCCCCAAGCTTGAGCTCCTGCCTCTCTTCCTTTTCCTCATATCGAGACCTCCTCGATCAAACACTTCATCCACACAAAACTTCAACAGAAAACTCAGTAAGATCCGTTAGTATAATAAAGCAAATCTCTACTCTAAGTACTATTGAAAACCAATTCATATTTTGTTTTTGCATTGTGTCTACTGTAATATAGCTTTTCCATGGCTTAATCCACTGATATAAATTGATAGTTTCATCAAAACAAGCAAACTATGCATCAAAAACAGAATCTGTCAAAAACAGAACAGTCTATAGCAATCTGAACATTCACCATACTTATGGTACCTCCAAAATTCTACCAAAATTAGGGAAAATAAAAAATTTGTACATAAATATAGTGCAAAAAGAATCAGAACCATTTGACGTTCCAGTAAAAAATGTAAAATCGTGCAGCCAATGTTTCTGTCCTGCACCGTACAAACCAACAAGCATTGTAAGCATCCTAAAGGCAAACATTGGCACATTATTTTTATAATACAATGGAATTGTACAAGGGGATAATTATTTTTGATGAAAAGTTTGTGTAATTAAGATTCACAAAGTTCCCGTGAGCATGAACAAAGTTCAAGGAGCTCTCCCACTTCAACAATGCTTGTCTCTCTCACTTTCACTTTCCTTTTTGAAAAGTTTTGGGTTCCCCTCTTTATTTTGTTTTTGTTTTTAGACTATATAAAAGCACTCAACAGAAATAAATGACTCTCTAAAACTTCCGGGTTGTCTCCCTGGCAGCGCTTTCTTTAAAGCCATTAAGCTAGGCATATAGTGCTCAAGTAATGGATCCACCTGGATCCCAAGGTATATCAAAGCCAATTTTAATTAACAATGATTTGTAATTTAGTAGTGAGCACAAAGTAACATATATCAAGAAACAACGAAGTCTAACTCTCTTCCTATGCATCGGCATGTCATAAAAGAACAATTCATGCGCACATAGTAAAGGCCAATGCATAGTATAAGCAGTTTCTTGCAATTTTATCATATTGGGAACATAGAGAGGTGGAGATATAGTTTCTCTCTCATAATAATTGCAAGTAGGAGTAGCAAGCACATGCGTATAAAAATTATCATGTGCAATGGTAAAAGGCAACCCATCAATATAATCCTTAATAAGCACAAACTTCTCCGATATAGTGTAGTCGGGAGAATTCAAAAGGATAATAGGACTATCATGCGTGGGTGCAATAGCAAAAATTTCATGTTTAACATAAGGAAATATGGCAAGTTCATCTCCATAAGCATAATTCATATTGGCATCTTGGCCACAAGCATAGCAAGCATCATCAAAAAGGGATATTTCAAGAGAATCAAAGGGATCATAACAATCATCATAGCAATCATCCTTCGATAAGCACGAAGGGAAATTAAATAATGTATGATTTGAAGAGTTACTCTCATTAGAAGGTGGGCACGGGTAGCTAATCCGCTCTTCCTCCTTTTGTTCTTCGCTCTCCTCATCATCTTTTTCATCCAATGAGCTCACGGTTTCATCAATTTCTTCTTCCATAGACTCCTGCAAAATATTAATCTCTTCTTGGACAGTGGAGGAGTCCTCAATATATGGTTTAACATAGGCATTAGAAGCATAATTATCATAACAATATTTAAGTATGGCAAAATTTTCAGATTTGTAGAGAGTAGCATCATATTTTTCAATCAAAGAAGCAATTTCATAAGCACCCTTAAAAGCAACAAATTCTTCAATTTGTTGAACATCATAGTAATTATAAACACCTTTAGCATACGAAGATACGATTCCATTATCACTAAACTCACATTGGTAGGGAAGCTGTTTCTTAGGGTTTTCAGAACAACAAGTAACATCATATATTTCACATAAATTCCAAGCATGGCATTGCAAACGATGAATTTGATCCAATAAAAGTTTCCCTTTTTCAGATATACGGTGTCGCACATAACAAGCATGCTCATCTAAAGATTTGCCCTCAACTAAGCTAGTGGGGGTTTCAGCACGAGCACAAAGGGATCGAAGATGATCCAAGTAAAAAGCTTCAGGAGTGTGATAGATTTGAGTGGTTCTTCAACCATTGGTTCAGTAGGTACAATTATTATTTTTTGATATTTTGTGTTTCCTACCCATAACTAAAGATAGAAAACAACTAAGAACAGCAAATAAAAATTACTTAGTGATAAAGCAAACAAGCACACATGAGAATATTCACCCCACGCTATGACTCCTCGGCAACGGCGCCAGAAAAAGGTCTTGATAACCCACAAGTGTAGGGGATAATTGTAGCCTCTTTCAATAAGTAAGAGTGTCGAACCCAACGAGGAGCTAAAGGTAGAACAAATATTCTCTCAAGCCCTATCTGCCACTCATACGACTCTACGCACGCTTAGTGTTCACCTTACCTAGAACAAGTATGAACCTAGAAGTACTTTGTAGGTGTTGTTGGATAGGTTTGCAAGATAATAAAGAGCACGTAAATATAAACTAGGGGTTGTTTAGATAAAGAAGCAATAAAGTAAATATAGCGAGTGTGGAAAAGTGGTGATAGGAGTTGTGAAATTGTCCCTAAGCAACTGATTACTTTACTAGACCGATAGCAAATTTTATGTGGGAGAGGCATAAGCTAACATACTCTCTCTTCTTGGATCATATGCACTTATGAGTGGAACTCTAGCAAGCATCCGCAACTACTAAAGATCATTAAGGTAAAACCCAACCGTAGCATTAAAGCATCAAGTCCCCTTTATTCCATACGCCACAACCCCCTTACTCGGGTTTATGCTTCTGTCACTCAAGCAACCCACTATAAGCGAATCATGAACGTATTGCAACACCCTACAACGGGAATCCCACACGCTTGCGCGACATGGAGGGCACAATAGGACAACAACATAACCACAAGCAAACTAAACCAATCATAGCAATTCATCAATCACTGATAGGACAACGAAAATCTACTCAGACATCATAGGATAGCAACAAATCATTGCATAATAATATGAAGCATAAAGCACCATGTTCAAGTAAAGAGTACAGCGGGTTGCGGGAGAGTGTACCGCTGAATATAGATGGGGGAAGGTAATGGAGATGTTGGTGAAAGATGGCGGAGGTGTTGGTGAAGATCGCGGTGATGATGATGGCCTCCGGCAGCGCTCCGGCGCCACCGGAAGCAAGGGGAGAGAGCCCCCCCCCCCCTTCTTCTTCTTCTTCTTCCTTGACCTTCTCCCTAGGTGGGAGAAGGGTTTCCCCTCTGGTCCTTGGCTCCCATGGCGTGGGAGGGGCGAGAGCCCCTCCGAGATTGGATCTATCTCTCTGTCTCTCTCTGTTTCTGCGTTCTCAGATTCTGCCCTGGCACTTTTTCTTTTATATCTGGAGATCCGTAACTCCGAATGGATTGAAACCTTCGCCCAGATATTTTTCCAAAAATTAGCTTTCTTGCGGCCAAAGAAGGGGCGTCTGTAGCGACCCGACCTCAGACGGTCAAGCCTCTGTGTATCCGTGCCATCCCTGGATCAGTATGCTGGCACACACAGTACATCAATGTATATATCAAAGTGCAATCACATGTATAAATAACGTAAAAAGATATATACCTCGTAATACTCAGCGAAACAATCAAGCGGGTGTGGAGTCCCATCAACGCGCCATCGGCAGGTTGAGTGTAGACCGTAACCTGTATCGTAACTCTTACTCGTCGAGGAAGGTATACGCAACATGATACGTTGCAGCCGTGTAGGTCAATACATTGAATGTACCGCAAGATCACAATAAAGAACAGATGATAAAACTATACTATATGCGGTAGGGCTTTGTGGCTCAGATCTGAGTTTTATTTGCGTAAAAGCTGGTTTTATTTTCCCTACATCAAAGGAATAAATGAAGTCTGCTCTATAGAGTTCTCTATCATGACATGGTTCCGCCAACCGATGTCTCATAGCCCAAAATCATCATAAGTTGCCCACAATTAAGTTATCAATCCGGTGTTGAGAGTTCCGAGATAGATCCAAGTCCAGATGCTCAAATTGTCCGTAACCCGGGACACGGCTAATCGATTAGGTTTTAACCCTCTGCAGAGGTTTGTACACTTTACCCGCAAGATTCGATCCCTCTCTTTACGTTCTCGCACTTCAGAGTGTTTGAGAACAAGATGACCGAAACATGGTCTTCCAAAGAGTTCCTCTGACCACTGTCCGGTACTCAACCCATCCTACCGTAGTTCTACATCTGCTAGTACCGTCCCAGCCAGAGTCACTACTAAGGTCAACCAAGCGAGCCCATAATGACTTGCGGTTGCAGGTAAGCTTCCGGCGTGAAGTATTCTTCCGTCTCTTTGAGTCTGGTGAAGCTTTCCGCAAGATGTCATGGCGCTTCTCCATGCATCCCGCCAACCACTGGTTTCTCCAGGTGCCGTCAACCGTCCTTCACCCAGTAGTGTGTATTGAATTCCTGTCTTGAGTCTTGAAGTCTTGAGGCCTTGAAGATGCAGTCCTTGCAGCTTTCCATCATGGAGTTGTCGTCATTGACGTAGAACCTCCATTCTCACACCACTCCCGAGAACTCATACCAACCCCGTCTACTATAGCGTAGCATAAAAATAAATAACGTCCCGGGTTTGGTAACAGGGTGATGGGTTCCTACCTCATGCATACTACTCAACTACAAGGATTCAATAACACTACTGAGGGGTGGTTGCAAAGGTGCCACTAAATGCAATAAAACATAGGTAAGAAGGCATGATCAAAGTGAACTTGCCTGGTGATGTTGACGAAGAAGAATTATCGTTCTCAAGAAATAACTTGATAGACTACTCGTCACTCTCTGATGAAATCTATATAACAAACATATCATTCACATAAGCACTCACACTAACAATCAAAACAAAAGAGAGAGCGAATAAGAATCCGAAGGAACTTTTAATAAAACTAGGGAGTCTTCTTCTACAACATTCACAAAAATAGTTTTGTCTAACGGAAAATAAAACACTAAAATAACAGAGAATAAAATATAAATTTAGTTAAGACAAAGAAAAAAAATAAAGTATTTTTTCATAAAGCTATTTTGAAAGTATTTTCAATTGGGAGTTAAAACAGAGAAATCCATTGCAAGTTATTAGCGAACTTGAATTGATTTCATGATAACAAAATAAAAATAAATATAAAAACTTGTTGAACACCTACTGTTTAACTAATAGAAACCAAACATAAACTTTCTGAAATATAAAATAAAATAATTTAAAAACAACTATAGAAAAGAAGTAGCTATAATTGAATAGAACTAAAACAGAATTTGTTTTACATGAAACAATAAGCTAAAATACTCAAACAATTTTGAAGTTTTTACCACTGGTAAATATGATCACTAGTGATCAGTAGAAAAAGAATCAAATAAAATCTATTTTAAACTCCCGGAATAAGCAAAACAAGCTTTAATTCAAATCTGATCTAACTCAATTTTATAAATCCAAACATAGACAAATTATATATTTTTGGAAACTACAAGAAAATTGTGATCTAACGCAAAAAGAATCAGCATCATTGGACTTCTAGATCGAAAGTTATAAGCTAAACAAGAACGGAACTAAATCTGTTACGGAAATAAATCTGAAAACGAAAACGGAGTTACCTGTCGTGAGGCAGAGATGGCAGGAAGGAGACGGCGATGTGGAGGCTGCTCGGCGAGGGGGCGAGGTCGCCGAGGTGGGGGGTGGCGGAGGAGGGGTCGGCGCTGGGGAGGTGGCGCTGGGCGATGGGAGGTTCCAGGAGAGCTCTGGTGAGCGTTCTAGGCAGGAAAAGGAGGACGGTGGCGAGAAGGCTACGGGCAGGGAGGGGGCGTGGTGATGGGGAAAATGGAACGAGGAGAGGGAGCGGGTTTTATAGGCGGTCTCGGGAGGCGTTGGGATGGAAAAACGAGGGAGATCGGGAAGGTGGAGATTCCTGTCTCCATGGATATGGAAAGCTTGTGTAACGTGAGAGGAAACAGAGGAAGGAGATGATCTCTTGTTGGGCTAGAATAGGAAAGTGCTTAATGGGCCAGGTTTTTCCTAATAAAACGATTCCATTCCTATTTTAAAATTAGGAAACTAAAACAATAAAAGGAAATCAAATCAATTCGAATAAGGAGTTTTATATACTAAAATTATCAGAAAAATAAAATGTAGATGATGAGCATTATTCCACGGCCAAAATAAAAACTTAAAAAATGTTTTCAGAAAATCCCTAAAGGCTTTATTTCTTTTTGCAAATAATTTTAAATAAAAACTTTGGTTTTTCTTGGCTCAAATATTTTCAAAAATGCCCCTGATTTTGGAGGGTCATTTTCCTCCGCTCTTTCTTGCTTGCAAGAATTTATTTTCGGGTATTTCTGGGAAGAAAAATAGAGAAACAAGTGCAAATATTTGAAAGAATTAAATTGCAAAACTCCGTTCAAATTCTTTATAGTTGAAGAAGTCATGTCATCTTCTCTCATTGATTTTAATAGGATGAATTTGAATTTACGGAGAAGGGAAAGTCATTTTATTCCTCTCTTTCAAAAGTTTTTGAAAAGGTTCAAATTTCACTCAAGTTTAATTCACTCAAGCAAACAAACAAACAATTCAATTAATTATATTAACATTCCAAAATTTGGGATGTTACAAACCTACCACACTTAAAATGAATCTAGTCCTCGAAATTCAAGAGGCTAGCAAGAAAAGGTTAGGGTTGGGGTCTTCTAGCAAATGTCTTGGTCGAAAGGTCGGGGTGCTACCACACTTAAAAACAAGGTCATGGTTCCAATAAACTCAGATATTTCCTCCGGAGGGCTGACAATGTATGTCTCTTCACATATCTTACAATAGCTCCTTCATTAAAGCTCTTCTGTCAGAAGCATAGAGTTTTCCTCAAAAGCTTGGGTCGGTTCGTCAAAGTTGAAGTTCGTCCGAGACTGGATCTTCTTAGCTGATAGGCTCGTGTCCATTCTAGACAACTCTCGAATTACTCATGGTGGTCTACAATTTATGGTTTCTCCTGCAGAAAACGGTCTAGGTTGAACCTCACCGATAACCTCGATTGGCATCGCTTGCTCGTAAAGGGGTTCCATCGTCCTACCATTCTATGGTTTTAGGGCTTATAGCGTCGACACTCTTCAAAGGTTTTCAAGTCTCTCTGATTTTCCATCAACATATGATAGTTCATGATAGAAGTCTTCGGTATGGGGGCCAATCCATCACGTACTTGAATCATTACCACATACGTAAATATCGAATCACGTATTCTAACACTTGGGCATACTCACAAGCATTGCAGAATTTTCTCTTGTTCTCGAACTGGTTTTCGAGTAAATCCATGGTTTCTGCAAGCTGAACAAACATCTATCGTTACTTCACCACTCTCAGGTTTTTGCGTAACCTCCTATGGAACGTATGCTGATTGGATCACTGATTCTTCCAAATTATTCCTTTATCAAGGTTACATCAGTTCCTTTTCAAAATCCTGGGCCTGTGGGTTATGGGCCCACTTCAACACTAGTGCAGCTTTAACTCATCCTTGGAGTAACTCTCTTGTTCCATATTACACCTCCTTTAAATCCAGTAGTACTCTGTTTCTTCATACCATCATATCAAAAGCAAAATTCCAACTTATTTTGTCCAGCTTCCTTCTATGGACCGTCATGGATAACACATTTCTTTCTTCATTGATCCTGTGGTTTTACAGAGTACTATGACCAAATAAATGCACAAGTTTATCCATAACATCTCATTATTCTCATATCAATCTTTCATTACATCCTTAATCATTTTTCGTGAATCCAAATTCCAAAAAGTTTATTACAAATGCTGCCACCCACATGGTTCGGTATGGTCAGACATTACTCCCAACTTTATTCATTTTTCCTCCTTGAGGATTCTTCAGTCCCACTGGAATTGTGCGACATGTGCCTTGAATTCTTCAATCTTCTGTTTCATTGTGGTGGCCTTGAGCTTCACCTTCATCATCTCTGTATGTACTTCGTTTAGGTATTCCTGAGTATAACGGAGTCTTGCTTCAAGTATTTCTCGATCCGCGTATGGCTTCCATGGCTGCTTCACGTCAACATCGAAGAAAGTTGCTTGTGGAACACGTGAAATGAAAAAGTACTGCCCCATCATCTTTGGGCAAACTCCTTTCAAATAGTGGAGGTGTACCTCCACATACCAAAGTTCCACTCCCTTATGCATGAAGGGGTAGCCTTTGTAGACTGCATCTCCTTCAAGGTGAATATGCTTCATCATGTCCCTCAGATCTTCGGTAATCATGATCACTTGTCGTGGTCATGATGGTTTCCGGACCTTTAAGGAAAGACTCGTAAAGGGTCGTCATCTGCAGTTGTAAAACAAAATGGGCTCAGAATAAGGTGCATATCTCCTGGGGCACACATTCCTATCAAAACTTCAAACTCAATTTCCAATATCCAATTCATGCATCACAACTCCTTAAAGCTTTTCAGCATGTGACATTACAACTTTATTGAGTCATGAACTATTACAATCTCTGAGTAATCTATTACATAACTCAACTCATCGAGCTCATGAAAATGAAATTGCTTTCTACTACTCTTATTATCCATATCAAAATTCCAACTACTCAACTCCAGCTTTCATCCTGTCGGGACATTTAATAGCATAATGTCCTGTTTCCTTGCAGCGAAAACAAATGACTTCTGACATGTCTCGGGGTTTCTTTGTGATTATGCGGGCTCCTTGGATTTCTTGGCTTCTTTTCTGGACATTGACTAGCGTAATGACCTAAATCCTTGCACCTGTAACAAGTGATATGACTTAGGTCCTTCTCTGCAGAAATTTCGTTGTCCTCGGGTTGCCTTCTTTTCTCTTCCGGAATTCTCTGTAATGATCGAGTTTCTATCTCCGAGGGTCAAACTTCACTTCATGTCGAAAATATCCCGATACTCTTTTCTTCCCTTGGGGCAATACTGTGAAAAATGTCATTCTTCTCCACATGAATAGCAGGAATTGGAGTAAAATCTGTTGAGGCCTCCTCCATCATGGTCTTCAACACTTTCATTCATCACTGGTTCTTTCATAACTTCTCGGAGAGCTTCTTTCATCCTTTCTTTCTTCTCCTGAATAGTTTGTGGCACCGTGGAGTAAATGTGACACTGCCCCGGGTAATGGGTGGTTCCTTCACACAAGAAACAAGTCACCTGACTAGTTGGGCATTCCTCAGCTGGGTGTTCTTCCTCACAATGAGGGCATCCATCTTTGTGTTCCTCCTGGGTGTGTCATATTTCTCCGCAAATCTTGCAGGCACAAGGTTTACTTCTTGGTGCATCATTGTGCTTCCGGATAAGACGTGATCTCATCGGGTCTTCTTGAATTCCTCCCAAGTTCTTGCTCCTTTAAATCCTTGTATGGCTTGATGCATTCTCCACTGTGTTGCAGCACTTTCTCAGTAAAATCTTGAAGAGCATATTGAACCTCATACTTCCTTGAAACCAAGTTGCTCCAAGTGTTTTTCCATGTTCGCATCCATAGCTCGCTTCCGGCTGAGTCTTGATTCAGAGAATATCAGTCCAACTTCTTTCATCATCTATGGGGTTCAAGGGTTTTAGGGTGAGATATGAGAGAGGTGGGGAGGATATACACACAATACAAACAATAGTTTTGAAGAAACAAGTTTTACCTTGTGGCTGTCGGAAAACATCAAACAAATGACAGCTCACGAATCGTTGCATCTAACGTAGGTGTATAACAGGGTTTGGTCTTCTAAAGGTCAAATAATTCTTCATATCCTTCAAGTCTTCGGAGTCTCCAACTGTTGTAGCTTCTAATACATGGTGAAATCCTCTTTACTCAAGAGGTCATCAGTTCTTCGATATCAAATCCTTCTTGGGCGTCTTGATTGATCCTTCGGGTGATAAAATAATATGGGGTATATTCGAACTATTTGAGATGAGAGGGTCTATTTGATAAATTCAGAAAAGACGAGAAGTAAGAGTCTTTTTTGAAAATAAAGTTTTAGAAGTTTTCCTGTCAAAGGGCTTTCCGATTTCTAGGGTCACGTCCTACAGTCAACATGTGCTCTGATACCATTTCTGTAGCGACCCGACCTCAGACGGTCAAGCCTCTGTGTATCCGTGCCATCCACGGATCAAGTATCTTTGGCACACAAGACATCAATGTATATATCAAAGTGCAATCACATGTATAAATAACGTAAAAGATATATACCTCGTAATACTCAGCGGAAACAATCAAACGGGTGTGGAGTCCCATCAACGCCATCGGCAGGTTGAGTGTAGACCGTAACCTCAGATCGTAACTCTTACTCGTCGAGGAAGGTATCGCAACATGATACGTTGCAGCCGTGTAGGTCAATACATTGAATGTACCGCAAGATCACAATAAAGAACAGATGATAAAACTATACTATATGCGGTAGGGCTTTGTGGCTCAGATCTGAGTTTTATTTGCGTAAAAGCTGGTTTTATTTTCCCTACATCAAAGGAATAAATGAAGTCTGCTCTATAGAGTTCTCTATCATGACATGGTTCCGCCAACCGATGTCTCATAGCCCAAAATCATCATAAGTTGCCCACAATTAAGTTATCAATCCGGTGTTGAGAGTTCCAGATAGATCCAAGTCCAGATGCTCAAATTGTCCGTAATCGGGACACGGCTAATCGATTAGGTTTTAACCCTCTGCAGAGGTTTGTACACTTTACCCGCAAGATTCGATCCTCTCTTTACGCTCTCGCACTTCAGTGTTTGAGAACAAGATGACCAAACATGGTCTTCCAAAGAGTTCCTCTCACCACCGTCCGGTACTCAACCCATCCTACCGTAGTTCTACATCTGCTAGTATCGCCCCAGCCAGAGTCACAACTAAGGTCAACCAAGCCAGAGCCCATAATGACTTGCGGTTGCACAGTAAGCTTCGGGCGTGAAGTATTCTTCCGTCTCTTTGAGTCTGGGTGAAGCTTTCCGCAAGATGTCATGGCGCTTCTCCATGCATCCCGCCAACCACTGGTTTCTCCAGGTGCCGTCAACAAATCCTTCACCCAAAGAGTGTGTATTGAATTCTGTCTTGAGTCTTGAAGTCTTGAGGCCTTGAAGATGCAGTCATTGCAGCTTTCCATCATGGAGTTGTCGTCATTGACGAGAACCTCCATTCTCACACCACTCCGAGAACTCATACCAACCCGTCTACTATAGCGTAGCATAAAATAAATAACGTCCGGGTTTGGTAACAAGGTGATGGGTTCCTACCTCATGCATACTACTCAACTACAAGGATTCAATAACACTCTTGAGGGGTGGTTGCAAAGGTGCCACTAAATGCAATAAAACATAGGTAAGAAGGCATGGTCAAAGTGAACTTGCCTGGTGATGTTGACGAAGAAGAATTATCGTTCTCAAGAAATAACTTGAAGACTACTCGTCACTCTCGATGAAATCTATATAACAAACATATCATTCACATAAGCACTCACACTAACAATCAAAACAAAAGAGAGAGCGAATAAGAATCCGAAGGAACTTCAAATAAAACTAGGAGTCTTCTTCTACAACATTCACAAAAATAGTTTTGTCTAACGGAAAATAAAACACTAAAATAATAGAGAATAAAATATAACTTTAGTTAAGACAAAGAAAAAAAATAAAGTATTTTTTCATAAAGCTATTTTGAAAGTATTTTCAATTGGGAGTTAAAACAGAGAAATCCATTGCAAGTTATTAGCGAACTTGAATTGATTTCATGATAACAAAATAAAATAAATATAAAAACTTGTTGAACACCTACTGTTTAACTAATAGAAACCAAACATAAACTTTCTGAAATATAAAATAAAATAATTTAAAACAACTATAGAAAAGAAGTAGCTATAATTGAATAGAACTAAAACAGAATTTGTTTTACATGAAACAATAAGCTAAAATACTCAAACAATTTTGAAGTTTTTACCACTGGTAAATATGATCACTAGTGATCAGTAGAAAAAGAATCAAATAAAATCTATTTTTAAACTCCCGAATAAGCAAAACAAGCTTTAATTCAAATCTGATCTAACTCAATTTTTATAAATCCAAACATAGACAAATTATATATTTTGGAAACTACAAGAAAATTGTGATCTAACGCAAAACGAATCAGAATCATTGGACTTCTAGATCAAAAGTTATAAGCTAAACAAGAACGGAACTAAATCTGTTACGGAAATAAATCTGAAAACGAAAACGGAGTTACCTGTACGTGAGGCAGAGATGGCAGGAAGGAGACGGCGATGTGGAGGGCTGCTCGGCGAGGGGGCGAGGTCGCCGGCGAGGTGGGGTGGCGGAGGAGGGGTCGGCGCTTGGGAGGTGGCGCTGGGCGATGGGAGGTTCGGGAGAGCTCTGGTGAGCGTTCTAGGCAGGAAAAGGAGGACGGTGGCGAGAAGGCTACGGGCAGGGAGGCGTGGTGATGGGAAAAATGGAACGAGGAGAGGAGGGGTTTTATAGGCGGTCTCGGGAGGCGTTGGGATGGAAAAACGAGGGAGATCGGGAAGGTGGAGATTCCTGCTCCATGGATATGGAAAGCTTGTGTAACGTGAGAGGAAACAGAGGAAGGAGATGATCTCTTGTTGGGCTAGAATAGGAAAGTGCTTAATGGGCCAGGTTTTTCCTAATAAAACGATTCCATTCCTATTTTTAAAATTAGGAAACTAAAACAATAAAAAGGAAATCAAATCAATTCGAATAAGGAGTTTTATATACTAAAATTATCAGAAAAATAAAATGTAGATGATGAGCATTATTCCACGGCCAAAATAAAACTAAAAAAATGTTTTTCAGAAAATCCCTAAAGGCTTTATTTCTTTTGCAAATAATTTTAAATAAAACTTTGGTTTTTCTTGGCTCAAATATTTTCAAAATGCCCCTGATTTTGGAGGGTCATTTTCCTCCGCTCTTTCTTGCTTGCAAGAATTTATTTTCGGGTATTTCTCGGGAAGAAAAATAGAGAAACAAGTGCAAATATTTGAAAGAATTAAATTGCAAAACTCCGTTCAAATTCTTTATAGTTGAAGAAGTCATGTCATCTTCTCTCATTGATTTTAATAGGATGAATTTGAATTTACCGGAGAAGGGGAAAGTCATTTTATTCCCTCTCTTTCAAAAGTTTTTGAAAAGGTTCAAATTTCACTCAAGTTTAATTCACTCAAGCAAACAAACAAACAATTCAATTAATTATATTAACATTCCAAAATTTGGGATGTTACACGTCAACTGCCTTACGAGGGGCCCATGAGGGTCAGGGGCGCGCCCAGTATAGGTAGGCGCGCCCCCCCTACCTCGTGGCTACCTTGGGCACCGTCTCGTGTTGATTTTACTTCCCAAAAATCGTAAATATTCCAAAAATAAGCTCCGTCCCTTTTTACCTCGTTTGGACTCTGTTTGATATTGGGTTTTTGCGAAACATAAAACATGCAACAAACGAGAACTGCACTGGAGCCTTTGGATCAATATGTTAGTCCCAAAAATAATATAAAAAGTTGCCAAAAGTATATGAAAGTTGAAGAATATTGGCATGAAACAATCCAAAAATTATAGATACGACGGAGACGTATCACGTAGCGTATCCTTGCCGCTCGATGGGTCCCAAGCGAGGGGAACCCAAGCCGACGGAAAACCCTGGCAGGGGGAACTGTTCGATCAGGCTCCGGCTCGTGGATCGATCTCCTATGCAACGTCGGCGGATTGGATGTGGCTACGTGCGCGGCTTGGGACTTCAACTGGGCCTCATACCCAGTTCGAGAAGAGCCCACGACCAACGCAGCGACGGGTCCTCCCTCGCGGCCCAACAGCGAATTCAAGCATGCCCGTCTGGCTGCTCGAATCTCGTTGGCCTCCCTAGCCACCGGCAGCGGCTGCGGCCTCGACAGCTGGCCCCTCTTTCCATTCTTCTTCTTAGTTACGAGCGTCCACGAATCCGGAATGAAGTTGAACAGAGTGATGTGTGTGCGTTTTACCTTCGGGGTCGGTCCAATCCAAGGTTCCATTAGCAACGCCGACTTCTTAACCTCCCTCTTCCGATGAGCAGGTAAAGATCCCAACGCCGGCGACGCCATCGCACATACCGTTGTTTGTGCGCTCATCTCATCATTGCCGTCCTTTGTCGCCTCCTCTATCCCACCAAGGTTGTCCTGCTGCTCCTCCTCATCGTCGCTATCTTCTAGTACCCAAAAGCGTCCTCCAAATCGCCGATCCGATCTCCCGTTCTCGGGCGTTGCCGTCAAGTCAATCAGATCAATCTCCTCCCTATGATCAACCTGCATACAGCAATCAACATGCACGTCAAACGCATCAATACGTAAACGAAGCCCTACCGCAATCCGGACGTTGTTTTCAGGATCAATAGGTAGATCCGGACGTGGTTGCATGAAGAGGAAAAATAGGTTAACGTGCATGCTAATACGTAAACGAAGCCCTAGTCACATCTTTTTTTAACAAAACTACCTATTTTTCCTCTTCATGCAACCACGTCATTAAGTCATGCATGTAGTCATAAGTTATGGACTAACCCATCCATGCAACTAGGGATGAAAACGGAACGGAAACGGACAAAACTAGGTGTTGCACATTTGTTTTTTACGGAAAAGAATACAAAACCCCAGAAACTATACATAAGCGAACACTACCTGAAACAAAATGGAGCAAATACGACACAGACACAGAGATGAAAACGGAGTGTTCACAGGAACTAAAGACCCCTTGAACCATAGATCAAAAAACAAGGAAACTAACAAAGTTGTTCAATTGATAAGATGATTACTAAATATTGTGATATATCATGGCTATATAAGATGGCGGCGTGCTTGATTAGGGGTTAGAGGTTCTGCTCTCTACCATGCTTGATGTAGTAGTAGTACTGTAGAAGTTGGGCCATCTGGGCTATTTTGCTCACCGTGTGTAGGGTTTAATTGTGTGTTTGTTGGGCTACAAAGCAGCCATGTGCTCATATTCAAAACAGAGATTTTCCGTATTAACGAAAACAGAAAATTTCGTTTCTACACCTGTTCCACTGGAAATATCGTTTCATTTCCGCACACAAAAAAAAATTGTTTCCATTTTGCAAAATTTCCTTTTCACTTTCATTTTTCCTCTTCGTTTTCATTTTTCCGCCAGAAAAGCCAAAAATTTCGGCTCCATTTTTATTCCTACATGCAACCATGCCACCTCGGCAATCATGTCAATTTGTTTCACTAATATTTGTGTGGGCATATATGGTATATACGTTGGGACCCTTGGAGCAAATATATTTAGGTCATGTTACAATTTTTTGTTATGTAGGCACCCCGTTGACTTCAACATAATAGTTTTCAACATTTTTTCATATGCTTTATTATTTTCAAAAAATAAACCGAGTGATTTTTTTTTTTTGCAATAGTTTTGGGTTTTAGCGCATATGTATGCATCGCTTTTATCAATGTTCCCACAACAACACCCGGGGCATCATCTACTTACACAAGAGGCATAAAAAGCCGGAAGAATATAAGAGAATCTTCAATGAGATTGCACTAATTTTACCCTTGTATGTCCGTGGACGCGTGGACAGGAGGGGCTTGGCCCCTATTTATCCGCCCCCTAAGTTGTCTCCCTCATATCTCAGTCCCACATTCATATAATTCATGCAACGTAAATTGACGCAATGTCTATCTATAAATATATAAACATATACTAGTACACTACTTCTTCGCTTTGCCCTTCCCCTTATTGCCATCGGAGCGACACTAGTACGTGTCAAAAGTCAACATTCAAAAGCTGTGTGCGTATGAGAACCTAGAGGCCGACGAGACGTCAGGCGGCATGGACCTTGACGCCATGGTGCAAACAGAGGGTGAACACACCTGAAACTCGTACGTGTTGTGTACCTCTGACAAATATTTATAATAGATTTGATATTTTTCAAAAAAAAACTCGTATGTGCAGGGGTTCAGGTTGGTGAGCAGAAGACACACACCATTGCCTTTTGATTCACCTGCCCGAGTCGATTTGAAGGCTGCCGCCCCTCAAATTTTAAAAATGTTATTTGTAGAACATAACGTTAACACTATTATGGGATGGACAGGGGTCATATGTCCCTCATCCCCCATGCTCACTTCACCATATTATATTTATTCAATAGTTTTTTATGGTTGAGTGTGGTGCGGGAAGAGGGCTGGAAAAATGCCTACAACACTAACTAATCTCTGCCTGGGTCACTCTCAGTCCATTGCAACACCTTCACAACAGTCGACCTCATCCTCTCGTAGACCTTGCCCCCCAACTTCGCTAGACTCTCGGGCTAAACAAACCAAATACGTAGCAATCATGTGACCGGGTGAATAAAAGTTCAATCTTGCTAAGTCACTTGGTCATGTCTCAGTCGATACTATATACGTGAAATCATACATTAAGATTCGTGTAAAGTTTTTTTTTTTTTGAGATTTTCCTTTTTCTTTCTTACATGGTATGCCACTTGACCGATTCAGTTAAATCTCAGTCGACCGAGACCTAGCCACACCCATAAAAGTTTTATACTAACTATTAAGACCTATGCTCACTTATGTACATAATGGAATGGTAATAATGAGGCCGGCTAAATGATCCTACAACTAAGATGCTTGATCCTATGAAAGTCTCAACCACAGAGAAGTACCTCTGTTTTATTTTGGTAATCTATAGCTGACTAGTAAAACGCCCGTGCGTTGCTACGGGCTACAATGCATGCATATAAATGAATCAAACAAATGATAAGGTCAAAGCTGGATTTAGTATGTTAGGTACACGTGCAATGCCATAAGACATCACCCGAAGACCCTTGTCTTTGGAAGGTGCCCGTGCGCTGCCATAAAAAATCCAAGGATCTTCAAGCTATTCTTTTTGGACGTCGACATAATTCATCTCCATCTCTCTCATACTCTGTGAAAACAAACATATATATAAAGACACCTTTTGTATTATCACGGGCCAAGGAAGATGATCCCTTCAGACCTCTCATGCCCTCTCAATAAAACAAGTTAAAATGTCCCTTTGTGGTCCATTTCACTTCATGATCAAGCACAAATGTGCAAATCCTTAATGTTTTTCAACAGTGGAAGATTATTTTTCTTTAAGTTTGACAACTTTGTTTAAATGATTATCATATCCTTTACAAGAATTGGAACCGGGAAATAAGGGGGTGGTTCCCCTTGACCTCTCAGGCCCTGTCAATAAAACAAAATCAACCAAGTGTTCATGTGAATCTGCTTCTCGCCCCCGGTGCATCATCCTCGCCCTTCCAAAGCTTGCCATCAAATTCCGGCAATCATAAGTGACAACTGCCCCTAAAGTGCGGTACTCTGACTGGTTCTTCACGCCTTGAATAATTTTCATTGAATCTCTCCACCGCATGGGAGTGGATGTCCAATTTTCTGCTAACTACAGGCCCATCACTAATGCTTCAGCTTCCATCGGTGGAATGTCCAACCTTGATCGCTTGTACCTGCATGAATCAACGTGTTGCAACACCCGAGCTCCAGTGCTCTCTATATTTAAACATTTTGAAATTCGTGCTTTGAAGTTTCAAAAAAATGTGAATTTTTTTCCAGGGATACATATACACATTCCAAATACCCGTGGCAAGTGTGGTAGTTATCTCGTTTTGTTTTTGGCTATAAAAAAACAAATTTCTGATAGTATATCGGACAAAAGGGGAGTATTCCTGTCAGAATTATATCTTTTTTATATCTAAATACAACGTATTTTTTTCAGGTTTTTACCAGGCCTTAAGAATGTGTGTATGTATTCACGTATTTGATTTAAGATTTTTCTAGATACCGAAGTGTGTTTTTCAAAAATTTCAAATATCTAGAGCAGTGAAGCCTGGTAATTGCAGGCACTTTTCGCAACGAAGCCCCCAAATGAGTCGCAAAGAATAGCCCATAGGCCCCGTTGCCTCCATCAGTGTGAAACGAAGTGTTCTTGTTGAGCTACACACTGCCGAACGTAGATAAAGTCCATTTATGAACTTGGTGTCGGTGCATGATCCTCCAGAGTGATGGAGTTTGCAACTACGTACCGTCCTCATGCTCATCGATGAGTGAGCAAGGGGATCATATTTTTTTCCTCATGAAAATATTTCAACACTCCCACCAGATAAACCAGAAGGAAAC
The DNA here is from genome assembly GCA_021605205.1 of Aegilops longissima. Lineage (NCBI taxonomy): Eukaryota > Viridiplantae > Streptophyta > Magnoliopsida > Poales > Poaceae > Aegilops > Aegilops longissima. The sequence continues at coordinate 462,549,680 of CM038680.1, forward strand.
CATTAGAAGATCCTTGTTGTTGATTAGATTCCTTGCTTTTAGCAGCTTCCTCGTGTCAATTATCAAGTCCACCCACACTTATCCAAAGTACCAATAGAAAAAAATGCAATGATATTTGCTTTGTTGGAAATGGCTTGGGGTTAGTATATAACAATTTTTTAATAAATAAATATGGTAATTTGGATTATTTCATTGAGATGAACAACTTCTGCTTTTCTTGATGCATGGCTAATTAGTCAGTAGTTTGCTACTTGAGATGATCAAGTGGATTATTAGTAGTTTCCAAACATATAAATGATGGCCATTATTACCACCTAGTCTGTAGCATAGCTTCGACCTAGATTTGGATATATCAGTACGTTTTATTTGGCCACAATTATGATTTGTAGATAGGCAGCTGCATGATTCAAAGATCAAGCGATTGTCATATTCAACAACATAAATGGGGGTGGGGGGGCACTAATATTCATGTCAAGAATATAACAATGGGAGGGGTGAAGCTGACTCTAACAATAAGGCGATGAAGTCTACTTGAAACAAGAGTACATAGTTCTTTCCCACACTAATTGCCACAAAATTTCAGCATGTTGGCTCACCTGATTTATAAAGCATTTTCACACCTAACTCCTTGATCATGTCATTTATGAATAAAAAAATACATAAGTAACTCTCTGCTTCAGAACTGTACTTGGCAATTTGCCATTTTCTAAAATCATATGCTATTATGATGAACTACAAAAGGTGAAACAAATGTCTGTCCTTATTTTAAGAACCCTACACTTGATAAAGTATAGGAAATATCCAGATAATCATAAATTTAACTGAAGTTCAGGGATGCATAAGCAGCAGTAAGAATCAAGTGTGTTAACTTGAGGATCCCCATGTCTCTAAAGTAATAAATTTTAAGGAAGCGCCCTAGTGGGGAAAAAGATGACAGATCCTAAATGGCTGACAATTTAGTGGCATTATTCTTTGACAAACTCAAGGTAGCAGTACTATTTTTAGCAAGTTCATATGCAAAATCATTACAGTAGGTACCCTCGACATAGGTTGTAGGGAAAGTGCATATGTGAAATCATTACTGTACCTCCTTTTTTGTTCATACATTCATATATGGCAATGTCCTTGCTGTTAGTTAACTATGCCTAAAGAAAAGTGCCTAAGATATGAATCAGATTACCTGAATTAGTAGCTGGAAGAACTCTGCCATGTACTATACAGCCTAATGTACCAGGTTGACACCTAAGAAATGGATATTTAGTGCCCATATTTCCCTATCTACAGTATAAGATAATACTAAATCAAATCAAAGGTCCCCGTGCGTTGCAACTGGATGAAAAAAAATAGAAAAATGGATCCTTTGCTAAAAGAGAACATCATGCTCTCATCTTCATACCTGCTACCATGCTTCGCTTTCCTCCAGTGCAATCTCCCTTTTTCTCTCAATATCGCATGCTTCGCAACCGAGAAACACCAGATTCCGAATGCCCTCGCCGTGCATCAATGACAGGTGCAATTTGGTTGAGCGAGGCAACTTTCTGCTCAATGACACGGGCTTTGCCGGACACCTTGAAGCGTTTCACGCCTATGATTCCGCAGTTGTGAGCCTGGTGACGAGCTAGTCAGGAAGAGCCAAGCTCGGAATCATGAGCGCCTCCTCAACTATTAGAAAGCCTTCTCAGTTAAGTGCATAAAATGATATATAGAATGATAGAAGTGTCCATTACTAATAGACGTCAAGAGCATCAATTTCGCAAAGATGATACCCTCAAACTTTCGATAGATAAAAATCTGCAAATATTCCTTCAAGTCAAAGAAACTGTTATATTAAATTTTCTCATGGAGAGCTCACCACATGTTCTTCCATACTTGCTTCGAAAAGGCGTTTAATATGTAATCTGCATTAGACTAAATAATTTTCTATGTTGAGCTTCCAAATCATCTCCTAAATTTAAAGCCTAGACAATCTGTGAGATACTAAATGACTGAACTTCTTTGAACCTTGTACTCATACTACAGTAAAAATAATTGCCCACATGATAAATTCTGACATTCGCTAGTGTGAAACGGAAAACAAAAGCTGCTGCTACATACCTTGACATACGGCAGCAACAACATCCAAACACAAACAGCGGGCACCTTCAGCGAGCAGAGCATGCAGTGTCTGGTCAGGGGAAGTGAAGAAACTTCACCATCATACAACGTTGTTGATGTACACGAACCAAGCCTCACAGGTTGTTTGCTCTAGGTCCATCTCTTTTGTAAATCTGAAATTGAGTGTAATTGTTGATCTTGGTCAATGAGAGGCAAGATCCATGGAGGGAGATTGGATATGTGGGTTAGAACTTGGTCTTGAACATGGTGTCGGGAGGCTGTGGACGCAGTCAGGGCGCAGCTGGTAGAAAGTCAATGAGGAATCATCCGCCGAGTCCTTGTCCTATAGACCAATGATTATTAGTAAAAAAATATTTCAACAACTCATTTTCTAGTGTTAGATATATACCGCAGTAAGAAAAAATATGCATAGATGTGGAAGAATATCCAATCTAAAAACTTAGTTAATTTGTAAACTATTAGTACTTACAACATGATGGGGTTGAAGTTCACGAAGTTGCTCGGCCTAAACGGCAAGCGGTATGGACAAGCGTGGATTTCTCGCCTAGGTGTCCTTTTGGAGCTCGGTGGCCGGAGGATCTCCATTAATCAATTGTCTCTAAGCGCAACCGGGTTCGCCTCCCGGTCACGGTCATATGAAGATAAAGATTGATCTCAAAACTCCTCAGGCATCACCACAAGTCGTAACAGAAAGAACGCCATCGTACTTGAGGGCGCTGGGTCCTCGGCGTCCTCGGTCCTCTCGGCCATGGGCGATGCCGACGGTGGGCTCCTTCCTGCCATAGCCCTCAGTGCGGCGGAAATAGGGTGATTGTGACAACATTTAATAGGTATTTAAAATAGAGAAGCATTTGAGAGTAGATAAACAAAGTAACAATTGCTATGGTTAATTGATTGTTATACTCGTGATATATACCTGAAGTCCTGAACCAACCCATGATATTGGTTGATGTAAAAAAAACATGATACGGTTAGTCTGCATCTTTGTTTCATTCCAAAAAGAAAGTTCAGATGCTTGTTTTTGTGACAACTTTGACATCTCCACAATGATGGATTTACCTTTTATGTGGCCAAAGCACTGTCAGAGTATGCATCATCTTATAATTGCACAAAAAGTATTGCGTATGTTAGAAGTTTGAATTAGGATTCAATCAAAGAACCTGGTAATAGCGGAACATAAATTAGGATAAAATTGCAATAATAATGGCCATCAATAGTTGCACCAGGAAGAAGAGGCAGATCGACAGCATGCAAGTTTACAAATAACAATGTTCACCAATAATTATTATCACCAACCATAGCTGTTTTCTGTTTGTAATAGGAATGTTTAGGAAATTAGAAGCACAAACTCACCTTCTAACGCACATGAGCACACCTGCACATATGGTGCTTCCTTCTGGCCATTTTTTGGGTGGCTTGCTCTCATCCTCGAGGTACCAAGAATACGCACGGACCTTTTTAAATTCAGTCGCGCTCTTCATGAACTCTAGATCCCGATTTTGTCCAAAAGTGGATACGGGTGCAAAGGTAGTACCTGGGGTTGGGGCAACATCATATTCCTCCTCTGTCGTCTTCCCTAAACTCCTTTCTCTTGGCAAAATTTGGACTGTAGCACTGCTTTCAATTGTCTGAAACCAACAAAATGTCTTCACAACATTCCCATATGCCTGAAAATATTCTGGACGCGCACACTTAACTTCACATCCAGTTTCACTGATGCACCTAGACACAACCAAGGACATTGATTTGAAGAACTCATCTTCAAACTTTTTGTATATCTCGCTTGTGTAAATTTCACAATCTTCAATCTCGAGATGCCCCCAATTGTTTTTTCATTGTTTCTGTTGGCAAAAATTGATGAGTTTCTTTGAGATTCTTGATGAAAATCATAAGAACTGGATTGATCTCACTGTGTGAGTTCCACTGCCTCTTCTCTTCACAAATTGCAGACAGAGGGTGATTTTGCTCGTTGCTGAATATGCTCACATACCAACCTGCTTTGCATGGAGGAGACGCATCCTCGCCTTCATTCTATTTTGCACGAAGAAGAATTATCATTGTCCCTCTTAACCTGCACACCAAAAACCAAACAAGACAATGGCAATCCTAGCTACAATATAAATACCAAGCAATTTCAAAGCATGGAAAAAATTCAAGCGCAAGAGGGTCATGAAGTGGCTGGGGAAACGACAAGAATATAGTTGTACTACAATTTCAAGCAAGACGTTATGTAACTGATCTAGCACCAGCACACAATTTTGTGCATCAACTGGTAACGTGCATGCCCTCATCTTGGCTTTCCATGATGAATTCCAAAACCATCCTCCAAAGCGAATAGCTTATACTGTCCGTACGCTTCTTGGCATGAATCAAATGGCATGCCTTCTACAGGAGCAAAAGTGTTGGCCGAGTGCTTGCCTTAAGAGTTTAGAAGACATCTTCCAATCGAGTTCATCTTGCTTGGGGTTGCTCTGGTCGCAAGTCTAGTTTGAATCCAGTTCCTGCACCAAAGAATCAACCGTCAGATCGTGTTTGGAACTGAATTTTAGCAGGGAGGGAAAGGGGAGAGGAGCACTCACGATTGTCGAATCAGCAGCATTGCAAGGCAAGATATGCACTCAGTGTTCTGAAAATCTGCAGAACAGATCATGAAACATAAATGTACCCTGCATACAAAAGAAGACCAAGATCAATAAATGCGTAAAATTGAGAACCACCAAATCTGATTCAAGCACAAAAGAACAAGGGAGAGCTTATGCTATCCTGCTGCTAGGCCACGGTCATCGCCGGTGAGCACCCCGTCGAGGACTACCGCAACACATCCGCAAACCTGGCCCTGTCGCTGTTCTACATGTCCGGGCCAGTCGGGGGAAGGGGACAGAGATGGAGGAGGGAGAAGGGAGAGGAGAGAAGAGGGGGAAAGAGGAAGGGGTGGAGATACCTGTGATAACGGGGAGGCGGCAGTGCGAGACGGGAAGACTCGCCGCCGGCGGGCAGGATGAAGAGCTGGCGGCTCCAACCCTAGCTTGCGCGTGAGAACTGCATCCGTCGTACACAACCAGGGCATCCATCGTCTGCCGTCGTGCTCCAGCGAGCCGGCGACCGAGGGTTGCCTGGAGCGGAGGTGGAGGCGACCAGAGCCGGCGGCGGCGCGGCGCCGAGGTTGGTGCGACGGCGAGCTCGGGCGGCGGGGCAGAAGCTGCAGGAGACGGCGGCGGGGACCTCGAGGCCGAGCTCAGGCCATGGCTTCCCTGGCTCCAGAAGCCGTGGCGGCGCCGGACGCAGCAGCTGGGCGAGGAGGAGGCTGGCCGTCGGGGAGGCAGGAGCTCCTCGTCCCCTCGATCCAGATCGGGATCGAGGAGGGAGCAACAGGGGCGCGAGGGAGCGGGCGACCCGCGGGCGGCGCTCGCAATGGGATCGAGGTCAAGACGATCAGATCGATCCCGTCATTTCGTAGGTTAACCGTGATTGATCGTTTTAGGTCTTTTTTCTATGTGTGAACCGGCGCGGTTCAGGATAGCCGTAGTTGTATCTTGATGTTTTTTTATCGGTTGGGAGGTAAAATGCGGGGATCGGTGGAAAGCGGGAGATGGGACGAAGTACCAAAAAAACCCAGGGGAGGTGGGACGAAAATTGACCGGCGGAGACTACCAACTGCTCCATTAGGAGTAGAGATCACAAGCACAGATGACCCCATGTGAACAGTAAACGGTTTAAAAACAAACATGTCTTGTGAAAATCTCGGCCAAGTGACATTTTTTTCCGTATCTCTAATACCATGTAAATATGCAGTTCTAAGTTGAAACAGAAAAGTCTATAATCAGTTATCGCTCACATGACAGGAACTGCAAGGCTCCACAACAATCAAGTTGACATTACAGGGTACTTCGTGCTTGATGTATCTTCTTATAGCCACGAGCACTTTCTGGGCTTGTAGGACATCACGCGCGTCCATGGGGAAGCACCTGCCGCTTTTGCATGAGGAACACCTAGAGTAACCATAGGTGGTGTCCAGCGTCAGGCACTCGAATGAAGCCGTGTGCTTCAGCATACGACAGGTTAGCTCAATCATGCTCTCAGCCGAGTAAAAACTATAGATCGTCACATTCTTGAGGCTGCCATGGCGAAATTCTTGCTCCCGCGTCAAATGTGAAACATCACAATGAATCCTACTGTTAAAACAGTTCATAATCCTCGCTGACTGCAAGGGCACAATATATTAATGTCAACTACTTCTCACAAAAATGACAATAGTTCTAGGTGAACCATCTGAAAAATAAAAATGGGCTCAACGACAAGATTTGCATGAGATGCGCATTATCTATGTATGTACCTCAATAGTCCTACTTGTTCCTAAATAAAATGATGCTTTGAGCATTGTTGCAATCTCAAATATGCATGTTTAACCGTTACTTTTCATACAACTATTTTAATGAAAATATGATATTTGTGTAGTGGTCCCTGACAAATCTAATGGAACAATTGTAACCTGAACAGTCAACATGGTTTACTATGTCGAACAGAGTTAACAAAGTTTGATTGCAAGGTTTCTATGGTATCGTGTATTTATGAAAAGAGATACTGTTATTTTCTAAATTACTAGCTTTGTAGTAAAAATAGAAATCTGTGATCAGATAAAGACAATAGGAATGATAATCTGAGTTAATTAATAAACATACTTTGTAAAGAAACGTAATAATACTCAATTGTTGAATCAATGGCTATATAACAGGGCTTACCCTCAAGACGAGAGTCTCCAAGGCAGGAGAAGCGTCAAGAAAAGCTAACAGAGACAAATAATCATATTCATCTGCTGCCGAGACAGCGGGGAGAGAAATATTCAAGTACTTGAGGTGGCGGAATTTGCCGGGCACCATTGGTGTGCTCACCTGCTGAAGAAAGAGGTCTATCAGATTAGTATGTCACATGATATAACAACTACTCCTACTCCTTAGGGCAATAGTTGATCTCAGAAGACCACGCCTCTGAGTCCAGAAAAGTGTCACTGTTAGAAGTTAACACACTCAAGTAGATCCTATTAACACCTTTCTCTTAAAGGAACATGGGAAACCCGAACAGCGACTTCTGTTTTTGAAAGAATATGAACTCAAATTCGAGTCCATCAGGGCTTGAACTTGAGTTGCAAGGGTCATATATCCACTCCCTAACCGAGTGAGCTGCGTTCATTTCTTCATCAACCCCTTTAGACTTTAGTTGCCATTTTCTGCGGAGCTCAAAAAACAGCCATCCCCCATAAGTAGGGAAATCATGCCCTCCCCCTCTCAATACCCGATTTCTTTTGGCGTGATGAAATTTCATGTGCCCCAGCCGCCACCTCATTGCCATCGGCAGAGTAGCCGCTGGTGACCTCTCCAGCCACGCCACGCAGCCCCCGTAGTCCCGCGCCTGCTCCGGTCACCACAGCACTCGCGGCCAGCTCCCGCCAGCCATTGCGCCCTTTGGTCAGTGGTGCCAGCAAGATAAACGAGAAATGGCCAAAATGCATTTTTCTTTTTCCTTTTTGCTTCATTGTTTCAGCAATAATGTGGAAATGTAGTTCAAAACGGGTTTTGTATGCAAAAGGAGGTAAGCAATGACAAGAAAAAAAATGGAGTTAAGTTTAGGGGATCCGCTACAGATGCTCTTATCATCGAATACGAAACAAAGACCTGCTGGTATGAAGTCTGAGATTATGCATACCTCGTGTGGCAACAACGATAGGCTAAGGACTTCAACACCGAGTGTGATTGATGGAAGCTTGCCGAGAACATAACATGGGGATGCAGGTGATATTCGGAGCTGCTTCACTTGAGATGAACCATCTCCCAGTGAGAGTGAGAAATCCACTTGGTCGCCAAGTCCAAGGTCTACACTAGAGATATCCGGGGCATTGCTCTCAATTGCATGTAGCATCTTACACTGAAACACCTCCAGGGACCTGAGGTGCCGCAGCAGGCAAGGTATCTTCAAGAAAACGATCTCATCACAACAAGAGAGTCGCAGATGCCTCAAAGCCAAAGAATCAGAAAGGAAGCACCCCAACTCGTCATCGCCGATGCGCACGGACCGCAGGTGCAATCTCGTCAGGCAACCAAGTCCGGCGGTGGGATGGAAACTAGAATTGGTGAGTTTAAGATACCGAATTGACCGCCCGCTCTCGCCTGATAAAAGCGAGCACGGGAAGTTGTAGTCTGTTTTGCAGTGCCGGAATGAGGGTAGCATCACGGCGAGTTCTTGGATACCGGGTGCAATGGCAGCCTTAAGGAACCTGTCGACGTAAGAGGTGTCGAGTCTGTTCCACTTCCAGGGGAGGTGAAGCTCAAGCGTCTTCACTCCGATGCCTGAATGATTTCCAAAGATATGGTCAGTTCTGCTTAGAAGATCCATTGCTCCTTCGTCCACCGTGGCTGCTTTTCCAATCAAGCCCAGTTCTTTCATGCTGAAGGTGAGGTTCGGATAGTGTCTCCAGGAACGTCGAAATGACCGAGACACGCACGCAGCACGTGCTGCGTCTCGCAGCGGCATTAGGCCATGTATATGATGCACGACATCCTGCAGGCAGAAGCAAGGGAGCAGAGATCAGCATTGGCATTGTAAAATCAGAATGATGACATCAATAATCAGTAGTGGGGCAAAAAAAATACGATCCATATGTAGTGGCACTATGATCTTGTGATAAGAAAGTGGACTAGAACATGACTGTGGTCAGTAGCTAGTTTACATATGACATTGTTGTCATTAACCAGGATGCATGAGAGATGGTGCATGTTTACTTCTACAGTAGGATGATGGCATCAATGGGCTAATACCTAATAGTGCCACTTTCTTTTCTGGAACAAACTCGGTGTGGTTAACCAACTGAAATAAGCATATACTACATCTGTACTGAAATACTTGTAGTTGAGGGTCCCCCAACTACAAGAATTTCGGTACACAGGTAGTACTCCCTCCGTCCGGAAATACTTGTCGTCAAAATGAATAAAAGGGGATGTATCTAGATATATTTTAATTCTAGATGCACCCCTTTTTGTCCATTTTGATGATAAGTTTTTTCGGACGGAGGGAGTACTCGGCAAGCTTGACATCCGTCTGAATATTTGGCACCCCACTAACTAGTCTAGTTAAGATGAGAAACAATGTTGCAATTCCTTTGACCGAACAGAACTGGAATCGTCTGGGATCATAATGTACAGTCAAAGCAACCTTTACTCCCTCCGTCCCAAATGATAAGACGTTCTAACTTTTCTCTGAATCAAATATGTATAAACGCGTTTTCTAGTGTGTTTGTTCGCTTATTTCAGTCCATATAGTCTATTTTGATGAAATATCCAAAACATCAAACGGAGGTAGTAGGTACCTCGGAAAGGCTGCTCCATGAGTTGATTGCATTGTGAGAGTTTGAACCGGTGCCGTCGCCGTCGCCGTCATCTTGTTGGCAGGGTGGGCACTTCCGTTTAACTGCCGAAGAACCTGAGTCGCCTGAAATACAGTGAGCGGTTATGATTGGGAACAGATAATTGGTCCCTTGAGAATAATGACATCAAGATTACGGCGCCCTGCCGCGACATCACCGAGATCCAGAAGTTTCAGCTCTTGGGCAATGGCATCAACAGAACAACAGTTTTTGGAATCACTAGGTCGCAGGGTCAAATCCACACCCACGTTTGTAGGAGGAGGAAACCCTCCAAATTCGACGACAATGCCTACATGACTCGAGGATCAGCTGATAACAAATTAAGAGGCCGAGGCGGGGAGGAGCTAGCTTACCGCGGGATTGGGCGGATTCCGCCATGACCGGCACGATCTTAGTCTGACACCGTCGATGGTTGGCTGTCGTGAGGAGATCGCGGCGAGGAGCCGCACGCCTTGGCTGCTCGCGGTTCCCTCGTCAAAAGCAAACGGAAAGGCGCTCATACCCTCCGTCGATGCGATCCCCCTTGTGTACCTGGCGTGGTACTAGTGTTACAAACGTAGTGTTGCCTGCTAGTATCTTTGAGTTGCGCAAGGCGTTCCTACCCTAGCCGCCGCCACCACCAGGCGACTAGGAGAGGTGATCTATTTCCTCCAATCTCCACCGGCCGGGCCGCTGGCCCCCTCTACCTTCGGCCGCTGCTCCGGCGGCAGGAGGGAGGGGGACCCCGTTCCTTCGCTCTATAGTTAGGGTTTGGATTTGTATGTCGTGGTGCATCGTTGGGGTGATGGGAGCGGCGTCTGGAGTATAAATCTGCCTCAACTTCACTTCCACACCAGCGGTGTCTTTCATGGCGGCGTCTCGGAGTTGATGGCATCGTATCTCTGTCGATCCCCTCAGATCGGCAGCGTTAGGGTTCATGGATGGTGTTGGCGAGGCGGCGGCGGCGACTTCATCAAGTGTGTCTCTTCTTCTGCTCTGTCCCCGTTGCTGTGGCGTTGCCTCCGACGTCATGGTGGAGCAGGGAGGTTTTGTCGTTCAGGAGTACGCGCAGGCGGTTGTCTACGCAAGTGACAGCTGGAAGATGGAGTATCTTGTGTTGGGTCTGTGGTCGAAGGCTGACAGTTCTGGTTTCCTCCGACGACGTCGTCGTCGTCATGCGAGGGTGTCAGTTTTGAAGTTCGATGGCGTGTCCGGGGACATGTTGCCCCGGTCTGATTCTTTCAACGGCTATGGTTTTGCTTCTGGCAAACTATTTTGGAGGTCCGTAAAGCTGCTGATCAGCGATGGAGCCGCATCGAGCTTGGGTGAAGAGGTGATCTGTCTTTTATCCTTTGGTGGCCGTTTCGGTGGTGTCGAAGGAAAGGGACAGGCGCTGGTATTTTGCATAGGATTTTTCTATCTTTTCAGTTATGTATGGTCGGCCACACCCGGTATGGAGGAAAATTTAGAGTCTAAGATTGCCAGGAAAAATTAAGATCTTCCTATGGAGATGTCTACATAATGCTATTCCCTTTTTGTGTTCTCGCAAACCGTCACACTGGTAGTATTTTCAATGCCCAATTTGCAAAGCAGGAGGAGAAGATATCAAGCATGCTTTATTTAACTGCATGAGAGCAAAGGCAGTATGGGCTGCCTTTGGGATTGAGAGGGTCGTACATGATGCGTTGCTTGTTGATCGCTGGGTTCCGGCGTGCTGGAATTTTTCTTGTGTGATCAATCGACGCAACACAATTATGACGACTCGATAGAGCTTCCAGAGCTGATAGCTACAGCGAGCTGGTTCATATGGTGGCAGCGTAGACAGCAGGTCAGAGGGGAGGAAGTGCAGACGCCATTGCGATCTGCTAGCCATCCATGCATTGGCTCTAACTTCACACGAGCGGCAGCGAAACAAACTACTGCACCTAGACGGGACACGTGGCCCATTGTCTTGGCAGCGCAACAAATTCTAAACGTTGATGCGTCTTTTATTGAGGATCTGCATACGGGGTAATGTGGGGCGATAGTTAGAGACCACAGAGGTAATTTCATTGCTGCTTCTACTTCTCGCCTTGAGCATGTGGCAGATGTCGTCTCTGCGGAAGCGGCGGCACTATTTGAAGGTTTAAAGTTACTTCAGAGTATGGGGTGCAATAATGTCTTGGTGAGGATGGATAATTCTGTTGTGGTCGATGCTATACATCTGAATGAGGGACATTCTATGGTGGCGGCTCCAGTTTTAGATGATTGCAAAAAGTTATTACGAGAGCTCGGGAAGGTTACTATTGAGCACTGTAATAGAGAATCAAATGCAGTTGCTCATGAGCTAGCTGAGTGGGGGTGTGTAAACACCCCTTCTTTATGGGTGGATGCACCTTCAGTTACTATTGCTAAATTTTTAGCAGACGATGTGAGCATTATTTGAGGTTAATAAAGCTAGCCATGAAGGGAGGGCCTTTCCGTCAAGAAAAAACTTGATCTTTATTCTATATAAATGAGACGTGTATTACCATGCGAACTTGGCGGCGGCGGTCTTGCCCTTGACGGTCGCCCTCCGGTTCCTCCCCTTCGCTGATTCCGCGTCCAACATGGTGATCTCCTCCGGCGTGCACTCCGACCGCGGCTTCCTTGCACCCTTGGCCACCTTCTTCTTCACCTTTGCGGGTGGGTCGACGGCCAGGCCGCCGGAATTCGGCGGGGCGCCGGCCATGGATAGGGGAGTGTGGGGGGCGGGACGTGGGAGGGTTTGGGGGGAAATGGCGCCAAATGGGGCGCGGGGTTTTTTGCTTTGTGCCACTTACGGGTGGGCCAGAGGAGGTCACACGTGTGCGTCCCGCCCGTCCGCGCGCTGTCCGTTTCGCCCCAAAAGTGGCGCAAAGTTGGGCCGGGATGGATCGAAAGCAGACAGAAAATGGACAAAAGTCCGTTTGCGCCCGCGCGCTGGGCCGTCTAGTTTGTCTATTTTACCCCAAACAGACGCACCTGAACATGATATGGTCGCGCGCTAGAGTTGACCTAAGATGTGGGCTTACCAAGGCAGTTTTCAGATAGAAGTAGTGAAAAAGCAGGAGATGAAGGGGAAGAAATCAAAACAAGGATGGGGGAGGGTACCCAAGATGTGTAATCCCCAATCCACCTTTCAGTACCGGCGGATATCCTTGTGTCGAGTGAGCAGAGTGCTTTTGTTCCCAAGCGCCTGATCACCTATAATATTTTGGTTGTGTGTGAGAGTATTCAAATGAATTACCACACATAGATGTATAACTTGTCCCAAGCTTATCTCTTAAATGGATGTATCTAGCACTAATTTGGTGTTAGATATATCCATTTGAGGGACAAGCTTTTTTGGACGAAGGGAGTATATAGACATATTTTAAAGTGTAGATTCACTCATTTTATTTCGTATTTAGTCACTTGTTGAAATCTCTAGAAAGACAAATATTTAGAAATGGATGGGAGTATATGATAGAACCGGCTGTCCTACTGAGCTTTAGCATCATCTTTGTTCGTCTGTTATGAACTGTGTCACTTCTGTCATGTTTGTTGTCCGTATACATGAAGGGATTGCAAGTGATCACAGTCAGTATTTCATGGCAATTGTTCAGAAAATTTGTTAACAATGACGAGCTCTATTCATCTTGGTCTCAACACAACTCGTTCAATCCGCCGATCGTTTACAGCGACGAGGTTGGCCAAATTGTGGCCTATGCAAACTTGCAATAGGGAGCAAGAAACGGGTGCCCACATTTTCTTCAAGTGCCGCTTTACAATTCGGATATGGAAGTCTCTCATTGAGAGGCTTGGTCTCGCGCGCATAGATACATCCGAGTGGCACACGGATGAATCCGTCTACGAATGGTGGGACAAGAGAACCGACAATCGCAATCCCAACCGGCAAGCTTTGGCCTCTCTCACCATGCTTGTCTCCTGGACCATTTGGAATGAAAGAAATGCACGGGTGTTTCGTCATAAGAGTGCGCTAACGACCATTCTTTTCACTGCCATTATCGATGAGGCCAAGCTTTGGGTGACCGCGGGTGCAAAGAAATTAGGAGATATTTTTATGGGCGAGTAATTGTCATGCCGTATTTGCGGGTGTTGTAAAACTCTAAACTCTATTCTTTTCTTATTTAATTGATGAGGCAAATCTTATGCCTCCGTTTTAAAAAAAAAATCCACAGGAGTGCTAGCGCGCACGTACAACAAATATCCCTGGTGCTCCGAGCTCCTCGGAGAAAAAGACGCCCAGCGCACATAAGTAGGCTCCCGTGCAGGACAAACTGGAGTTCACGAAGAACGAAGCCATGACAATTGACACAAGATAGAGAGCATGGCAACATGTTGTCTCAGTTTTTGTATACACTACGCATCATTGATACAAGTTTCCGGAAACAAAAAAGATTAGGCAGGTAAAATGCATGAAACATACGTATATAGTAATAAAGACAAATTAATTTCACGGCCGTCAAAAAAGTCACCAACAAAATTTAGCCTTGGCGATAACAAAAGATTCTGGAGCTCAGCGTTCTTACAAAGACAGTCCATCGCTCAATGTCATCATCACTCTGGCTCCAGTGATACTTCTATTTTTTGCTCGTCCACCTCCAGGGTATTTAAAAAAAATGGATGCCTACAGAACTAACTAATCTCTCCATGGGTCATTCTCGTTCTCAGTCCTGACTTCGGACGGCTCAACTACCTCCGTTACAACACCTTCAGAAGAGTCGCCGTCGACGTTGGTCTCAGCCTCCTCGGTGCCGGATCGACCCCATCTCCCGCCAAGCGCGATGGTCATCATCTCGTAGATCTTGCCCCCCAACTCCGCTGGACTCTCAGGCTGAACAAACCAAGCAACAATCATTAGGCCACGAGCTCATCATTTGACCATGAACGGGAGCATATAGGTATCTTGTACTTACAGTGTATCCACTGGAGATCAGGGCAGTCTCATACAGCAACTCAACTGCCCTCTTGGCTTCGGTGCTCTCTGGTTCGTTCTTGCAAGCAGCCTATTGTTATCCGCTAAGTATACATTAGTGATTGAACAACAACAAATATAGTTACAATTTGCAAGAAATGGTTGCAGGTATCTTACGCTCAAGTCCTTGACAATAGGGTGGTCGGGATTGATTTCAAAAATTCTTCTTCCTCTCATGAACTCCAAGCTTGATGTGTCACCAAGCGTCTGTGCTTTCATAAGCCTATCAAGTTGAACAAGTGTTAGGACAAGAACAGTGCGTTTAGTTTACCAAATTGGGTAAGTGAATGAACCATCAAGCTACCTTTCCATGTTAGCCGACCAACCAAACTTGCCAGATACAAGAACACATGGTGAAGAGCTGAGTCGCTTTGAAATTTGGACCTTGGCAACTTTGTCACCCAGCTGCTGCTTTATCCAGTCACAAAGAAGAGTGTATTCCTGCTTGGTTTCTTCCTTGTCCTCATCCTCATCGCCTGCAACAGCCAATATATGTTATTGTCATGCAGAAACTGCTTATAACCAACCACATGACAATTCAAATTCACTTACCCAATTCTAGGTCTTCCTTGCTGATATCAACAAACTTTTTCTCTTTGTACGTCTGCAGATTCTGAATAGCTACCTCATCAATCGGTTCGATAAGGTATAGAACCTAAAAAAATGAAACAGTGTCAGCTTAAGCTAACTGTAGCACAACAGAAAAATCAATTCTGTGATCAACAACAAGATAAGCACATACTTCAATATCTTTCTGAAGCAGTTTTTCCAAAAATGGAGCGGTCTTTGCACTCTGAAGACTATCTGTGGCAATATAATAGATAGCCTTTTGGGTCTCCGGCATATTCTCCACATACTGATCGAGACTTATCAAATCCGTTTCATTTTTGGAGGAATAAAACCGCAGCAAAGGAGCAAGGCGCTTCTGATTTCCTGAGTCCTCAATGCAACCAAGTTTCATAAATTTGCCAAAGCTCTCCCAAAATTTCTTGTAGTCCTGCACGAAGCACGTCAAGCTTCAAGACAAGCCCAATGAAACAAAAGCTTGGGAACAAGAGGAAGTTAGACTCTTACCTCCTTGTTATCCTTGTCAGCAATATCCTGAATCATATCAAAAGTCTTCCTAACAAGTCTCTTCCGCATGATCCTGACCTGAAACATATGGATGGTCATAATTAGTTCCAAGAACCACATACTAAAGAAAACAACTGCAGATTGTGTCACAAATGCTTTCCAGTAACTTACAATACGACTTTCTTGAAGAATCTCACGAGAAACATTCAGAGGGAGATCATTCGAGTCAACAACACCTTTGACAAAGCTCAAGTACCTGGGGAACTGCAGAGAGAACACTAAACTTCAGCAGCCCATTACAACATTGTAATCATAGTAACCAAAGAAGTACTTAGCTTCTAACTCTAATATCAGAATAAAAAAATTGTGGCAGCATACCAGCTCGCCATCGAAGTCATCAGAAATGAAAACCCTCTTGACATACAATCGGATATTTTTGGTCTTAGGATTCATTATCTCCTCATTGCTAAGTGGTGCCATTCCTGGGATGTAGAGAACACTCCTAAATTCCACCTCACCCTGTTTGGAACAAAAGTCTTGTCATAATGTTTGGTGTGCATAACAGATGTTTAGTTTCGTAAGTGCGCGCACCTCTGTTGTGAAGTGTGCATGAGCTAGAGGATCCAAAAACTCATTGAATGCCTTCTTGTAAAATTCATTGTACTCAGTTTCCTCAACTTCCTTTGGATTTCTCATCTACATGACAAGAAAATTCATTTCAGCTTATGTTTCTTCAATATATATCCAATAGAAAACCAAACTACTAAAGTAAAGACATGTTTCTCATGACAGTTGCACTGCAGATACCAATGATAAGGATATGGAAACAAATAATTTGGGTGCCAACATACCCATATTGGCTTTGTTTCATTTGCCAATTCCCAATCCCAGTACTTCTCAGTGATAGTTTTCTTCTTCTTCTCCTTCTCGCCCTACAAAAGAGGAGGGATTATTTTTATATACAATATGGATGAGTTTGATCACAGTAACAACCAAATGCACATAAAGCTAACCTCTGCTGTCTCTTCGGCTTCTTTTGACTCCTCTTCTTCAACCTATTTAGAGGATGTAACAAGTACACAGAAGAGAAGAAATAAATATTAATTCCAACGAAACTTAGTATGACTGGAGGTTTAAACTTTTGAAGCAGAGCATACTCAAAATCCTACCTCAACTGTTCTAGATTTCTCCTGCCATGTAAAAATGGGGAACGAAACAAACTGCGAGTAGTTCTTAACTAGACCTTGAATCCTCGTAGGGTCAGCAAATTCATACTTATCATCCTCCTAAAGGAACAAAAGTATAGTTAGAGTCCTGTTAGGACTTAGTGATAAATGTTGTACAGAATATCAGTATAAGCTTCTTATCTTACTCTTAAAAAGAGAGTAATCTGTGTTCCACGTGTCAGCATTTTCTCAGGATCAGTCTCTTCCCTGATAACGTATGAGCTACTGTTAGCCTCAGCTTCCCATATATACTGCTTATCTGTCTTGGGACTCTTAGTGGACACCACAACCTGCAAGGCAACAAGCAACCACAAGTTTGAAAACTACTTTCGGCTTGCAAAACAGATGTACAAATAATTTGAAATTGTTCCTCAAAACATGCAGCAACGTCCACCATAGAGAATTTCATGTATAATGGTCCACCATCCAATAGATATTCCGTACCTTCTCTGCAACAAGAAAAGCCGAATAAAATCCAACACCAAATTGACCAATAAGTCCATTATCTGCACCAAGCTCCTTGTTCTCCTGAAAAAAATAGAAAGCAAATTGACATCAACAACAACAATGAAGAAAAAGGTCATCATAGAACACAAACTGATGAAGCTAGATGGGGAAGGAGGTGCACCTTCAGAGCCTTCAAAAATTTGGAGGTACCACTTTGCGCAATAGTTCCAAGGCAGTCCTTGAGCTCATCCTTTGTCATCCCAATGCCACTATCACTGTAAAATCCAAAACAATGGGTCTGAGACTGAATTGTGACTTCTATCAGAATTGATGATTGAACTGCCAAGCTGATAGAGAAGAACATACGTGATAGTTATTGTGCCAGCATCAGGGTCAGGTTTAATCCTTATTTCCATGTCACCGCCATCAGCCAGCACGGATGGGTCAGTTACACTGAGAAATCTCAGCTTATCCAAGGCATCACTCGCATTACTGGGTGAAAACAAAATTTTGTCCAGGTCAGATAGTCAGCAGAGATTCTAATAATAGTTCAATTACCATACATGTTGAGCAGAAGACTGACCTCACAAGCTCCCGAAGGAACACTTCCTTGTGGCTGTAGAGGCTGTGAACAATCAAATCCATCAACCGGCTGACCTGCAGGACAGAAGAGAAACTGCATATAAACATCCAATACTGGAACTGTCAAAATCTACGCACAAATGAATTGGCAACAGACTCTCAATTTCATTATATACTGTAATAAATGAAACACGAATCCTGCCACTAGAGAGCGCAGCAATCCAGAACAGACTGGTCGTTACGCCTCCCAGATTCAAGGGGATCCAAAATCCAACCGGAAGGTACACAAGGACTGGAATTGAAGCCCTCCACCCACCTCGGCCTGGTACTCGAACTTCTCGCCGGCGGCCTCCTCCTCCTCTCCGGCGGTCTTCTCGGCAACGGCGGAGGCGCACCTCGGCCCGACCAGGCTGCCCCTCCCGGCCTCCCACCTGACCCCTCTGGCGCCGGCGAGCCTCCTCCCCTGCGGCGCGAGCGCGGCCCGCGGCAGCCCCCGCGACGGGCTCGGCCGCAGCGCCGCCACCGACGACGGGCCCAGGGTCCTGCTCAGCGCGGGCGCCATGAGGGAGGCAGACGGCAGGCGCGGGGCGGGGTCTTGTCGCGGCGCTCGCTGGCGGTTGGTCGTTCGGATGGATGGTTTGGGTTCCGGCGCGGTGTCTGGGAGGGGGAGACGAAAGGATAAGGGGCTGGGCTAGGGTTTATACTTGGGATAGAATGGTGGAGGGTGGGTTTAGGGGCGAGGGGGGAGACGACGCCGAGAGCAGGGCGGGGCGGGGCGGGGCGTCGGGAGGATTCTGGAAGGGTGTAGGGCGCACGGGGGTGGCGTGTGGGGGCGTGCGCGTGCGCGGCGCCGTCGGATGGGGTGGAGCCGACGGTGGATGGGGGGCTGGCGTGGGATGCGTGGGAGGCTGTTTGTCCGACGTGCGGAGCGGGTGCGCGAGTGGCGACCATTCGTTCGTTTGCGGCTCCGCGGGCGCGAGGCTGGCAGCTCCTCCGTCTCTCTCGGTTGCTCCGCCCCCGCCGTCCCGTCACCCTACGACGCGGTCTCGTCGCATTTGAAGTTAAAATGCACACAACCGTCGCATTCATGTCACGGTTAGCATAATTTTACGATTCGTGATTTTGCACCGACTCGAATTTCTGGCAACAATAAAAAATGCTGAGCTATTTTCTGAACACGTTTTGACATGGCAAATCCCTCACGTGCCGACAATGGTGACGACTCGGCGTTAACGGCCTCTATCCGAAGCGACTGGATTGAACCCGAGCGCTCCCTTGGTCACTCCCCTCCCTCGCTCTCCCTCTCATCTCTCGCGGGGCATGGCGAAGGCGAGGTTCTGTTCATCTAGCGCCAGCCGGCTGTGGTGGGATGGCCTCAACGAGGTCATGTTCACCGACACCCAACCAGCTGGGGTGTGGCATACCGCGAAACAACATTCACAGGGTCACGTTCATCGAGCTCCAACAGCCTACAACCGCGACGAGGTATTATTCATCGAACGCCAACTGCCTACGACCGTAATGGCCTCCCCTGTTTGTTTGGATGTGGAGAATTAGATGCCAGTGAAAAATGAGTTTTTGTAAGATTTTTAGGAAAACCAGTTTTATTTACTTTTTTCGTTAAGATAAATATATACATTCTTGTTTGAGGATCGAGAAAAATTAGAATATGATTATGTAGGTAGTTCTTTGTTCGGGAAGCAACATGAGCTTAATCACACGAGTATTATTCCGTGGATGTTGGATTTGAGCTTCGCGACATGCTATGTTGGTCACCCGGAAGGCCAAAGTAGTGTCTGTACTCATCCTGCCGCTCGCACTTCGCAATGCCAATGGCAGGGCAGTACTAATAGGGCACCTACGCTAGGCCGTCTGAGCACCGTGCCAAAGGTCTCAGCTGGGAGACTATTATCCAGAGTAAAATGGAGCTTCGGTTGCTTACATCAGGAGCACCATGCCGCAGTCGATGTCATAGCCGTCGCCATAGGTGTTGAGGAGGCCGCTGCTCGCGTCGAGAACAACACGTCGCCGTCAATGGTGTCGCACCCGTCGCCATGGACGCTAAGGAGCGGCGCTGCACGAGAACAACCTGCCGTCGTTCATGGTGCCGCAGCCGTCGCAGCCATGGGTGCCGAGGTCACGCTGGTCGCGCCGAGAACATCACACCGCCGCCCATGGTGTCAAGTAGATGATGTCGCAGTTGTCGCCATGGGCATTGAGCAGGTCATGCCGCTCGTGCAAGGAACAACACACCGTCGCGGGTCTTGCTGAAGTTTATAGTCAGCGGCATGAGCTCAGGTGCAAAACTGGTATGGAAAAATCACTACATAAACTCAATTTTTCGGTTTTTGTAAAACCTAGGTTAACATATCCATATTTTAGTTGGATAACCCAAAGAAGTTTTTAGGTCTTATGAAAGATTTTGTGTTTAAACGGAACCGGTTCTAATAAACAACCACAACCCCCCAGTGTCTGGCGACGTTTCTTGTGTAGCATGATCGACCCCGGGTACACGGTGACCTGTTCGTATGGATAGGAACAGTGACATAGTTTTATTACTCCACAATAATGTGATACACGAGATCATTCTTTCATGACACTTGTGTTTTTTTGCGCGTTATCACCTCTTGTGAGGACGGCAATCACTTATATTTGCACTACTGAGTAATAGTGTAAATGCAATATGACAAATAGAACTGAAACAACTAGCTTAGGGTAATACTCTTATTCCAATTTTTGCTTGCATAAGGCATTACATGATGGGACAGATTAATATGAAAAAAATCGACTATGCTGGAAAAGAATCAGGTAAAGGAGTGGTTTTCTTCGCCGCTAGTATACTTTCTGAAGGCCCGGAATTTTTACAGTTTTGCAGGCACTCATCCTTTGAACTGTAGCAATACGGAGTTGTGAAGCAACAGAAGCAAGCACCAGTGCACCACTTTTCTATGCCGCACAACCCATATGGTAGTTTGACCTTCTCATTGTCCATGTCGGCGATGGTTCGGCCTATGGAATAACAAACGAAACATTGTTATGCAAATAATTTTGGATTGGTAAACAAACAAGCAAAAAGTGTAACAGGAAATAAAAGAAAGTCCAGAGAAATAACGGTGCTCTCACATTGCACAACAGAAGCATAGCATACGAGATGCAACAGAAGAGCTACTGCAAGGATGTGAATGGCGTGCTTGTCCATCCTACGTTAATGATGGTTTTTTCGATAAAGACGTTAATAATGGTTGTGGATGAGAAATATTTCTTCTACTAGAGGCCGGAATTGCTAGGTATAAGGTATCAATACCTGACTCATACACACATATATAGCTAGACAGATCGAGAGAATACTGCAAAGTTGGAATGATTAAGTATCTTTCCTTAATAGCCCAGTGCGCGGAAATAGTGTGTTTTAGATTATTTCTGTCCTTTTATATCTCACAAGTTTCCGAAATTTGGTAGCAAAATACAAATGCGCCGTTAGGAAGTTGTCCTTTGTGGGATTTATTTCCTATTGTTAGATTGTAGGAGTACGTTTCCAAACATTAAATGGAAATTTGCGTATAAAATAGTAAGATCAAGGTTATTAATTGACGTGTGATTCATGGTTATGGAGTATGTTCCACTCAAGAAAAAGATCATGTGTGTAATGGATCTAGGCATATACTACTTTATATGGGAAATTTATTTTATGGATTTGCTATAAATCTGTCGACAGATTTCTTCCTTTTGTCTCTTTTGATTTTCAGGTTGCTCGATCATGTGCAGCGATGCATGAAAACTTTTTATGCCACCCCTCTACTCTTAACTACGTACTTAGATCCCCGCAAAAAAAAGACTACGTACTTAGATAAGAAGTGCGGCCCACCAAACTCCATATGGTCTCATTTTAGCTACCACGGTAGTGGACAATATATTGGCCCAGTGATGGTCATCACAACACACAAGGTTCCATTACATGCTATGGTATACTAGTGGCTCGGGAGCCACTAGTGGCGCCTCTTGCGGTGCGCACTAATCTAGCTATTGTATTTTTAACGTGTATGTATGACAGTGGGCTTAGTTTTGTGAGAAGGCAGGCAGCCCAGATGTAACAGCAACAAAAATCTGCTACGGGCAGTGCACATGCAGATATACGCATCAGTTCTTTTGTGTTGCCATGTTGGTTGTGTACATTAGGCCGACTTGTGTTGGTGTTATATGTTGTCTCTACACATTTGGCTAACTTGTTTGTTACTTGTTTTGACTAATGTTTCATGTCCAGGACCTAGGTGAGACTGAACCATCACAATTAGAATCACATCTCTCTTGTTCTTTTCGAAAAATCTCTGTTGTTCTTTTACAAAGTGCTCAGGGCAATTAGTGATTGTGATGTAGTCAGTAAAGCTTTCTTTGTGATGAAAGCTTGTTGATAGTTTGCGGAGAGAAAGGTCGCGGGGAATAGAGCCTCTTTCTAGCCACCGCCTCCTCCTCCAAGAAAAGCTAGGGTTCGTGCCTCTCGCCGGCTCCACCGCAGGTCCGCCTCGTCTCCGGTGGCCCTAGGGCCATCGGGCGTGGTGGATCCTGGCAAGGGCCGGCGGGAGGGCTCCGTTGTTAGTCGTTTCTTCAAAATTTGTTAGGGTTTGTGTCCTATTCAGGAAGACGAGACGGTGGGGGCTCCCTGAAGATGGAATAAAGGTCTCCCCGTCTAGTCCCCGATCCGGTGGTGCGTCTAGCATCGTTGGTGGGCGTGTGGAGGTGTGTCTCCGGCGGATCTATCCTCGGTGGATTTGCTCGGATCTGGTTGTGGTTCGTCTATGTTCGTGTGTCTTCGTGTTGGATCCTTTCGATCTCGTTATTCTTCATCGCCAGCCGGTTCTTTGTTACAGTGCTGGCGCTGGTCCTCTGGGGCCTTAGCACGACGACTTCCGACCGTCTACTACAACAAGTTGTGCCCGACTCCGCGAGGGAGGGTGATGATGGCGGCGCGCTTCGCTCGTTCGATGATTGTAGTCGTCGCTAGGTGGTCTACATCTGGATGTAATTTTTATTATTTCTAGTGTTCGTTGTACTGCCGTGATGGAAGATGAATAGATTGAAAGTTTTCTCGCAAAAAAAAAGCTTGTTGATAGTTCAGGAGCTTCAGGGTAAGCCGAAATACCTTGCTGAGTTGATTCTGGAGGTGTAACGAATTCTCTCTATTTATATTTTGATGCTCAGATGCATAAATCTCTTTGCATTGGTCGTAGTTGATGTTGTAATCATCCTTCCAATGAGCACTGCATTGTGGACTTGACATAGATGAATGATGATATGATGTGATATACAGAGTTGATGTCAAATAGCCTCTTTCATCACCAGTTGGAACCTTAGTTAAATATTGAATACATGACAAGCTACTGCCTCCATATGACTGCTTTACTAACAACCTAACTCCATCAGTTGGGCCTTGCATCATGCACCCAAAAGAAAAGCTATTGTGTGGATAATGATCAGATAATGGATATGACTGATTCACTACAAACTAATCTTGGTAGCATCTAGTTGTTTGAGAGAAAGGAGCAGACGCTTGAGTCGAAGTGCCAGCTCGAAGATGTTCATGTAGATAATAACGTATTGTCTTACATATAAATAACTCATAAGATACTCTAGAATGCACCATGAGATGGATAATATACGATACCTCGCTATCTATTTGCCATGAAAGTCGCCCCATAGCTTTGTCCTGCTGCCAGGGCCTAACATAAAAGGAAATGAGCAAACAGTAAGACACAAGTCTTCATGTGTACAACATTAAGGAAAGAAGGAAGAACTGGAATGTACTGACCGTGCCGCACGGTCAAGCACTGGTCATATGTGACTTAGAATCGTCCAATAAAAAAGACAATCAAACTAAAACCCTGCAAGCAGAAAATATGGTGTGTCAAGAGTTCAAGACGGAGAGCAAATTTGCAGCATTTAGGTGTCTAAACATCAATTAATCAATAACCAGGGCCGGGCCTATAGTGGTACAGAAAGTGCGGCCCGCACAGGGCCCATAATTCTGGAGGCGGGGGGGGCAAAGTTTTTATATAGGCCTAGTATTAAAAAAAGAAACTGAAGTGCTCTTGGGCCGCTAAGCGCTGGAGTGGGCTGGAGTCGAGGGCTCGAGGCGAAGAGGCGATCAGCCGACGAGCGATGAAACGGGATCGGGGATCGCACTCCTCTTACTCGAACGCTAAATCTAAAGAAAAATCTAATCGATCGCTATAGGATCTGGATAAGAAAAATGCACAAAAAATCTCGCTTTATTATGATTTCATTTCACCATTCCTGCATTGCAATGCCACCACCTCCATCATGTACCACCTCATTATTCCTCTTTGTCCACACTTTACTTTGCCTCTTGCTACAACATCTCCATGATTTTTAAAACAAACAACTGACAGATCAGAAAATAGTAATTTTCAGCCAAAACAACCTCAAAAGAACAAGCAAATTAGTACTACTATGTATATTATCCAAATCAATATTTTTTCTTTTTTTCGAGAGCACACAAATTGTGTGCCTTAGCTTTATAGAAGATAGAGAAGAAATACAAGAAGCTCCCACCAAATCCCGGTGAGAAGCAAGAACCACTCCAATCCAAATGAACACAAAAATAACAACAACGCAAAAGAGCCTACCCTAAGAAGTCTAACAAGGCCGCGTCTCGACCAACACCGGTCACTTCCGAAGAGCACAACTTAAAAGAACTCTCCTTGCCAACGCACCAACCACCCATGTGTTGGGGAACGTAGTAATTTCAAAAAAAAATTCTACGCACACGCAAGATCATGGTGATGGCATAGCAACGAGAGGGGAGAGTGTCTGTCCATGTACCCTCGTAGACCGTAAGCGGAAGCGTTATAACAACGCGGTTGATGTAGTCGTACGTCTTCACGATCCGACCGATCCAAGTACCGAACGTCACGGCACCTCCGTGTTCAAAGACACGCTCACTCGATGACGATCCCCGGCTCCGATCCAGAAAGCGTCGGGGATGAGTTCCGTCGACGACGGCGTGGTGACGATGATGATGCTCCCTTCCTAGTTGGAATAGGATTGGGGAGGGAAGAGGAAGGGCGCCGCCCTCTCCTGTCCTATTCGGACTAGAGGGGAGGGCGCGCGCCTGCCTGGCCGCCCTTTCCTCTTCTCCCTATGGCCCATCAAGGCCCATAGACCCCGGGGTTCCGTAACCCCGTGTTCCGTAACTTCCTGCTTTCATCCGAACCTTTCAAGTCCAAACATAGGCTTCCAATATATCAATCTTTATGTCTCAACCATTTCGAGACTCCTCGTCATGTCCGTGATCACATCCGGACTCAACAACCTTCGTACATCAATACTTATAAACTCATAATGAACTGTCATCGAAACGTTAAGCGTGCGGACCCTACGGGTTCGAGAACTATGTAGACATGACCTAGAACCATTCTCGGTCAATAACCAATAGCGGAACCTGGATGCCCATATTGGTTCCTACATATTCTACGAAGATCTTTATCGGTCAAACCGCATAACGACATACGTTGTTCCTTTGTCATCGGTATGTTACTTACCCGAGATTCGATCGTCGGTATCCAATACCTAGTTCAATCTCGTTACCGGTAAGTCTCTTTACTCGTTCTGTAATACATCATCTCACAACTAACTCATTAGTTGCAATGCTTGCAAGGCTTATGTGATGTGTATTGCCGAGAAGGCCCAGAGATACCTCTCCGACAATCGGAGTGACAAAACCTAATCTCGATTCATGCCAACTCAACATACACTTTTGGAGACACCTGTAGAGTACCTTTATAATCACCAGTTATGTTGTGACGTTTGGTAGCACACAAAGTGTTCCTCCGGTAAACGGGAGTTGCATAATCTCATAGTTTCAGGAACTTTGTATAAGTCATGAAGAAAGCATAAGCAACATACTAAACGATCAAGTGCTAAGCTAACGGAATGGGTCAAGTCAATCACATCATTCTCCTAATGATGTGATCTCGTTAATCAAATGACAACTCATGTCTATGGTTAGGAAACATAACCATCTTTGATTTAACGAGCTAGTAAAGTAGAGGCATACTAGTGACACTCTGTTTGCCTACGTATTCACACATGTATTATGTTTCCGGTTAATACAATTCTAGCATGAATAATAAACATTTATCATGATATAAGGAAATAAATAATAACTTTATTATTGCCTCTAGGGCATATTTCCTTTAGTCTCCCACTTGCACTAGAGTCAATAATCTAGATTACACAGTAATGATTCTAACACCCATGGAGTCTTGGTGTTGATCATGTTTTGCTCGTGGAAGAGGCTTAGTCAACGGGTCTGCAACATTCAGATCCGTATGTATCTTGCAAATCTCTATGTCTCCCACTTGGACTTGGTCCCTAATGGAATTGAAGCGTTTCTTGATATGCTTGGTCCTCTTGTGAAATCTGGATTCCTTTGCCAAGGCAATTGCACCAAGATTGTCACGAAGATCTTCATTGGTCCCGATGCACTAGGTATGACACCTAGATCGAAATGAACTCTTTCATCCAGACTCCTTCATTTGCTGCTTCAAGCAGCTATGTACTCCGCTTCACATGTAGATCCCGCCACGACGCTTTGTTTAGAACTGCACCAACCGACAGCTCCACCGCTTAATAAAAATACGATCCGGTTTGCGATTTAGAATCGTCCGGATCGAGGTCAAAGCTTGCATCGACGTAACCATTTACGATTAGCTCTTTGTCACCTCCATATACGAGAAACATATCCTTAGTCCTTTTCGTATTTCAGGATGTTCTTGACCGCTGTCCGATGATCCACTCTCGATTACTTTGGTACCTTCCTGCCAAGCTTATTGCTAAGCACACGTCAGTCTGGTACACAGCATTGCATACATGATAGAGCCTATGGCTGAAGCATAGGAACATTTTTCATTTTCTCTCTATCTTCTGCATTGTGGTCGGGCATTGAGTCGACTCAATTTCACACCTTGTAACACGTAAAAGACCTTTCTTTGCTCGATCCATTTTGAACTTTTTCAAAACTTTATCAAGGTATGTGCTTTGTGAAAGTCCAATTAAGCGCCTTGATCTATCTCTATAGATCTTAATGCCCAATATATAAGCAGCTTCACCGAGGTCTTTCATTGAAAAACTTTTATTCAAGTATCCTTTTATGCTATCCAGAAATTCTATATCATTTCCAATTAACAATATGTCGTCCACATATAATATCGAAATGCTACAGAGCTCCCACTCACTTTCTTGTAAATACAAAGCTTCTCCAAAAGTCTCAGATAAAACCATATGCTTTGATCACACTATCAAAGCGTTTATTCCAACTCCGAGAGGCTTGCACTGCACCATAAATTGATCATTGGAGCTTGCACACTTTGTCAAGACTTTTGGATCAACAAAACCTTCGGTTGCATCATATACAACTCTTCTTCTAGAAATCCATTCAAGAATGCAGTTTTACATCCATTTGCCAAATTTCATAATCATAAAATGCAGCAATTGCTAACATGATTCGGACAGACTTAAGCATCGCTACGGGTGAGAAAGTCTCATCGTAGTCAACCCCTTGAACTTGTCGAAAACCTTTTGCAACAAGTCGAGCTTTATAGACAGTTATGTTACCATCGCGTGTCTTCTTCTTAAAGATCCATTTATTCTCAATGGCTTGCCGATCATCGGGCAAGTCAACCAAAGTCCATACTTTGTTCTCATACATGGATCCCATCTCGATTTCATGGCTTCAAGCCATTTTGCGAATCTGGGCTCACCATCGCTTCTTCATAGTTCGTAGGTTCACCATGATCTAGTAGCATGGATTCCGAATAGGATTACCGTACCACTCGGTGTGGATTTTATTCGGTTGATCTACGAGTTCAAGGACAACTTGATCTGAAGTTTCATGATCATTATCATTATCTTCCTCGCTAATTGGTGTAGGTGTCACGTAAACCGATTTCGTGATGAACTACTTTCCAATAAGGGAGCTGGTACTATTACCTCATCAAGTTCCACTTTCCTCCCACTCACTTCTTTCGAGAGAAACTCCTTCTCTAGAAAGGATCCATTCTTAGCAACGAATGTCTTGCCTTCGGATCTGTGA
Source organism: Aegilops longissima (assembly GCA_021605205.1). Classification (NCBI taxonomy): domain Eukaryota; kingdom Viridiplantae; phylum Streptophyta; class Magnoliopsida; order Poales; family Poaceae; genus Aegilops; species Aegilops longissima. The sequence continues at coordinate 462,577,603 of CM038680.1, forward strand.
TAGAAGGTATACCCAATTGTCTCCTTTGGGTATCCTATGAAGACACATTTTCCGATTTGGTTCAAGCTTATCAGGTTGAAGTTTTTCACATAAGCATCGCAACCCCAAACTTTCGAAACGACAACTTTGGTTTCTTGCTAAACCATAGTTCATAAGGTGTCGCCTCAACGGATTTTGACGGTGTCCTATTTAACGTGAATGCGGCCGCCTCTAAAGCATAACCCCAAAACGATAGCGGTAAATCGGAAATAGACATCATAGATCGCACCATATCTAGTAAAGTACGATTATGACGTTCGGACACACCATTACGCCGTGGTGTTCCCGTGGCGTGAGTTGCTAAACTATTCCGCATTGCTTTAAATGTAGACCAAACTCAGAACTCAAATATTCTCCTCCACGATCGATCGTAGAAACTTTATTTTCTTGTTACGATGATTTTCAACTTCACTCTGAAATTCTTTGAACTTTTCAAATGTTTCAGATTTATGCTTCATCAAGTAGATATACCCAGATCCGCTTAAATCATCTGTGAAGGTGAGAAAATAACGATATCCGCCACGAGCTTCAACATTCATCGGACCACATACATCTGTATGTATGATTTCCAATAAGTCTGTTGCTCTCTCCATACAACCGGAGAACGGTGTTTTAGTCATCTTGCCCATGAGGCACGGTTCGCAAGTACCAAGTGATTCATAATCAAGTGATTCCAAAAGTCCATCTGTATGGAGTTTCTTCATGCGTTTACACCGATATGACCTAAACGGCAAGGCCACAAATAAGTTGCACTATCATTATCAACTCTGCATCTTTTGGCTTCGACATTATGAATATGTGTATCACTACTGTCGAGATTCAACAAGAATAGACCATTCTTCAAGGGTGCATGACCATAAAAGATATTACTCATATAAATAGAACAACCATTATTCTCTCGATTTAAATGAATAACCGTCTCGCATCAAACAAGATCCAGATATAATGTTCATGCTCAACGCCGCACCAAATAACAATTATTTAGGTCTAAAACTAATCCCGAAGGTAGATGTAGAGGTAGCGTGTCGACCGCGATCACATTGACTTTGGAACCGCTTTCCCACGCGCGATCGTCACCTCGTCCTTTGCCGTGCTCGTCTATTCCGTAGTCCCCTGTTTGAGTTGCAAATATTAGCAATGAACCAGTATCAAATACCTAGGTGCTACTACGAGCTCTAGTAAGGTACACATCAATAACATGTATATCACATATACCTTTGTTCACCTTGCCATCCTTCTTATCCGCCAAATACTTGGGGCAGTTCCGCTTCCGATGTCGATCCGCTTGCAAGAAAACACTCGGTTCAGGCTTAGGTCCAGACTTGGGTTTCTTCTCTTGAGCAGCAACTTTCTTGCTGTTCTTTTGAAGTTTCCTTCTTCTTTCCTTTGCCCTTTTCTTGAAACTAGTGGTCTTGTTGACCATCAACACTTGATGCTCTTTCTTGATTTCTACCTCCGCGACTTAGCATTGCGAAGAGCTCAGAATTGTCTTAGTCATCCCTTGCATATTATAGTTCATCACGAAGCTCTTGTAGCTTGGTGGCGTGATTGGAGAATTACATCAATGACACTATCATCCGGAAGATTAACTCCCAGCTGAATTAAGTGATTATTATACCCGCACATTTTGAGTATGTGCTCACCGATGAACTATTCTCCTCCATCTTGCAGCTATAGAACTTATTGGAGACTTCATATCTCTCAATCCGGGCATTTGCTTGAAATATTAACTTCAACTCTTGGAACATCTCATATGCTCCATGACGTTCAAAACGTCGTTGAAGACCCGGTTCTAAGCCGTAAAGCATGGCACACTCGAACTATAGAGTAGTCATCGACTTTGCTCGCCAGACGTTCACAACTTCGGCGTTGCTCTCAGCAGTTCGCACCCAGCGGTGCTTCCAGGGCGTAATTCTTCCATGCAGCAATGAGGATAATCCTCAAATTACGGACCTAGTCCGTAATTGCTACCATCATCTTTCAACTTTGCTTTCTCAAGGAACGCATTAAAATTCAACGGAACAACAACACGAGCCATCTATCTACAATAAACATAGACAAGCAAAATACTATCGGTACTAAGTTCATGATAAATTTAAGTTCAATTAATCATATTAAAAAACTCCCACTTAGACAGATATCTCTAGTCATCTAAGTGATTATGTGATCCAAATCAACTAAACCATAACCGATCATCACGTGAGATGGAGTAGTTTTCAATGGTGAACATCACTATGTTGATCATATCTACTATATGATTCACGCCGACCTTTCGGTCTCCGTGTTCCGAGGCCATATCTGCATATGCTAGGCTCGTCAAGTTTAACTCGAGTATTCTGCGTGTGCAAAACTGGCTTGTACCCGTTGTAGATGGACGTAGAACTTATCACACCCGATCATCACGTGGTGTCCGGGTACTCTGAACTTTTAGCAACGCTGCATACTCGTGGAGAACACTTCTTGATAATTTTAGTGAGAGATCATCTTATAATGCTACCGTCAATCAAAGCAAGATAAGATGCATAAAGGATAAACATCACATGCAATCAATATAAGTGATATGATATGGTCATCATCATCTTGTGCTTGTGATCTCCATCGCCAAGCACCGCCATGATCACCATCGTCACCGGCGCGACACCTTGATCTCCATCGTAGCATCGTTGTCGTCTCGCCAACTATTGCTTCTCGACTATCGCTCTGCTTAGTGATAAAGTAAAGCAATTACATGGCGTTGCATTTCATACAATAAGCGACAACTATATGGCTCCTGCCGATTGCCGATAACTCGGTTACAAAACATGATCATCTCATACAATAAAATATAGCATCACGTCTTGACCACATCACATCACAACATGCCCTGCAAAAACAAGTTAGGCGTCCTCTACTTTGTTGTTGCAAGTTTTACGTGGCTGCTACGGGCTGAGCAAGAACCGTTCTTACCTCGCATCAAAACCACAATGATAGTTTGTCAAGTTGGTGCTGTTTTAACCTTCGCAAGGACGGGCGTAGCCACACTCGGTTCAACTAAAGTGAGAGAGCAGACACCGCCGGTCACCTTTAAGCAACTAGTGCTCGGCGGTGAAAACAGTCTCGCGTAAGCGTCTGGCGTAATGTCGGTCCGGGCCGCTTCATCTCACAATACCGCTGAACCAAAGTATGACATGCTGGTAAGCGATGACTTATATCGCCCACAACTCACTTGTGTTCTACTCGTGCATATGACATCAACGCATAAAACCAGGCTCGGATGCCATCATTGGGGAACGTAGTAATTTCAAAAAATTCCTACGCACACGCAAGATCATGGTGATGGCATAGCAACGAGAGGGAGAGGTCGTCCGTACCCTCGTGAGACCGTAAGCGGAGCGTTATAACAACGTGGTTGATGTAGTCGTGCGTCTTCATGATCCGACCGATCCAAGTACCGAGCGTCACGGCACCTCCGTGTTCAGCACACGTTCAGCTCGATGACGATCCCGGGCTCCGATCCAGCAAAGCGTCGGGGATGAGTTCCACAAGACGACGGCGTGGTGACGATGATGATGCTCCACCGACGCGGGGCTTCGCCTAAGCTCCGCGACGATATGACTTCACCGCGCAGGCTTCGCCTAAGCTCCGCGACGATATGACCGAAGTGGAATATGGTGGAGAGGGCACCGCACACGGCTAAGGAACGATCCGTAGATCAACTTGTGTGTCTTGGGGTGCCCCTACCCCGTATATAAAGGAGCAAGGAGGGTGCGGCCAGCCCAAAGGCGCGCTGGAGGAGTCCTACTCCCACCGGAGTAGGACTCCCCTTCCTAGTTGGAATAGGATTGGGGAGGGGAAGAGGGAAGGCGCCGCCTCTCCCTGTCCTATTCGGACTAGAGGGGAGGGGGCCTGCCTGCCTGGCCGCCCTTTCCTCTTCTCCCTATGGCCCATCAAGGCCCATAGACCCCGGGGTTCCAGAAACCCCGTGTTCCCAGAACTTCCTGTTTTCATCCGGAACCTTCCAAGTCAAACATAGGCTTCCAATATATCAATCTTTATGTCTCGACCATTTCGAGACTCCTCGTCATGTCCGTGATCACATCCGGACTCGAACAACCTTGGTACATCAATACTTATAAACTCATAATGAACTGTCATCGAAACGTTAAGCGTGCGGACCCTACGGGTTCGAGAACTATGTAGACATGACCTAGAACCATTCTCGGTCAATAACCAATAGCGGCACCTGGATGCCCATATTGGTTCCTACATATTCTACGAAGATCTTTATCGGTCAAACCGCATAATGACATACGTTGTTCCCTTTGTCATCGGTATGTTACTTACCTGAGATTCGATCGTCGGTATCCAATACCTAGTTCAATCTCGTTACCGGTAAGTCTCTTTACTCGTTCCGTAATACATCATCTCACAACTAACTCATTAGTTGCAATGCTTGCAAGGCTTATGTGATGTGTATTATCGAGAAGGCCCAGAGATACCTCTCCGACAATCGGAGTGACAAAACCTAATCTCGATTCATGCCAACTCAACATATACTTTTGGAGACACCAGAGTACCTTTATAATCACCCGATTCGTTGTGACGTTTGGTAGCACACAAAGTGTTCCTCCGTAAACGGAGTTGCATAATCTCATAGTTTCAGAACTTTGTATAAGTCATGAAGAAAGCATAAGCAACATACTAAGCGATCAAGTGCTAAGCTAACGGAATGGGTCAAGTCAATCACATCATTCTCCTAATGATGTGATCTCGTTAATCAAATGACAACTCATGTCTATGGTTAGGAAACATAACCATCTTTGATTTAACGAGCTAGTAAAGTAGAGGCATACTAGTGACACTCTGTTTGTCTACGTATTCACACATGTATTATGTTTCCGGTTAATACAATTCTAGCATGAATAATAAACATTTATCATGATATAAGGAAATAAATAATAACTTTATTATTTCCTCTAGGGCATATTTCCTTCACCATGAGCGCCTAAAGAGAGTTGGCAGGTGGGTGGCGGGACTCGGACAACTCCGTGAAAGCCGTCGTCTTGGAAACACCCGCGATGGCGTACATAGCGCCCTTGAAGAACAATCCAGAGCAGCGGCGAGCACCAAAGAAACACATGATACGTCTTCAATGTATCTACTTTTCCAAACACTTTTGCCCTTGTTTTGGACTCTAACTTGCATGATTTGAATGGAGCTAACCCAAACTGACGCTGTTTTCAGCAGAATTGCCGTGGTGTTATTTTTGTGCAGAAATAAAAGTTCTCAAAATAACCTAAAACTTCACAGAATCACGTTTTGGAATACGTTTTGGAATTAATAAAAAATATTGGCGAAAGAATCAACAGAAGGGGGCCCACATCTGTCCACGAGGGTGCAGGGCGCCCCCCTAGGGCGCGCCCCTGCCTCGCGGGTCCCCTGGACCTCCACCGACCTCAACTCCAACTCTATATGTTCACGTTCGGGGAGAAAAAAATCAAAGAGAAGGATTCATCGCATTTTACGACACGGAGCCGCCACCAAGCTCTGTTCTTCCTCGGGAGGGCTGATCTGGAGTCCGTTTGGGGCTCCGGAGAGGGGAATCCGTCGCCATCGTCATCATCAACCATCCTCCATCACCAATTTCATGATTCTCACCATCGTGCGTGAGTAATCCCATCGTAGGCTTGCTGGACGGTGATGGGTTGGATGAGGTTTACCATGTAATCGAGTTAGTTTTGTTAGGGTTTGATCCCTAATATCCATTATGTTCTAAGATTGATGTTGCTATGACTTTGCCATGCTTAATGCTTGTCACTAGGGCCCGAGTGCCATGATTTCATATCTGAACCTATTATGTTTTCATGAATATATGAGTGTTCTTGATCCTATCTTGCAAGTTATAGTCACCTACTATGTGTTATGATCCGGCAACCCCGAAGTGACAATAATCGGGACCACTCCCGGTGATGACCGTAGTATGAGGAGTTCATGTATTCACTAAGTGATAATGCTTTGGTCCGGTACTCTATTAAAAGGAGGCGTTAATATCCCTTAGTTTCCATTAGGACCCCGTTGCCACGGGAGGTTAGGACAAAAGATGTCATGCAAGTTCTTTTCCATAAGCACGTATGACTATATTCGGAATACATGCATACATTACATTGATGAACTGGAGCTAGTTCTGTGTCACCCTATGTTATAACTATTGCATGATGAATTGCATCCGACATAATTATCCATCATTGATCCATTGCCTACGAGCTCGTTTCATATTGAGCTTTGCTTAGTTACTTCTCCGTTATCACTGTTACGATTGCTACAAAACTTCTACTGTTACTTTTGCCCCTGTTACCATTACTTCCATATTACTTTGCTACTAAATACTTTGCTGCAGATATTAAGTCTTTCAGGTGTGGTTGAATGAATAACTCAGCTGCTAATACTTGAGAATATTCTTTGGCTCCCCTTGTGTCGAATCAATAAATTTGGGTTGAATACTCTACCCTTGAAAACTGTTGCGATCTCTTATACTTGTGGGTTATCAAGACCTTTTTCTGGTGCCGTTGCTGGAGAGCATAGCTCTATTATCTGAGTCACTTGAGATTTATATCTGTTGATCACTATGAGGAATTTGAAAGATCAAAGAACCAAGATTTTCTGCTCAACTACGAGGGGAGGTAAGGAACTGTCATCTAGCTTCGCACTTGATTCACCTTCTGTTTTGAGTAAACTTGCGACACCTACACCAGCTATTGATTCTGATATGTCACATGTTATTGATGATGCCACTTATGCTATGCATGATTCTTATGATGATACTACTTCTCTGCTTGATAATAATATGCCATTAGGTGAATTTCTAGATGAACAACTTGCTAGGGTTAGAGAGAATGAAATTACTGAAACTGATGATATTAATGAAAGTGATGATGAAGATTCTCCCCCTAGATATGAATTGCCTGTTGTACCTGAGGGTTATTGGAAGATCATGGATGTCACCTAGAGGGGGGGGGGGTGAATAGGCGCTTTAAAATAATTACGGTTTAGGCTTGAACAAATGCGGAAAAAACCTAATGGTTAATTTGTCAAGCACAAAACCTACAACAACTAGGCTCACCTATGTGCACCAACAACTTATGCTAAGCAAGATAAATAACTAAGTGATAGCAAGATATATGACACGAAGCAATATGGCTATCACACAGTAAAGTGCATAAGTAAAAAGTTCGGGTAAGAGATAACTGAGGCACGCGGAGATGACAATGTATCCCGAAGTTCACACCCTTGCGGATGCTAATCTCCGTTTAGAGCGGTGTGGAGGCACAATGCTCCCCAAGAAGCCACTAGGGCCACCGTAATCTCCTCACGCCCTCGCACAATGCAAGATGCCGTGATTCCACTAAGGGACCCTTGAGGGCGGTCACCGAACCCGTACACCTTGGCAACCCTTGGGAACGGTCATCGGTACCCGTCAAATTGCTCGGGGCGATCTCAACAACCTAATTGGAGACCCCGACGCTTGCCCGGAGCTTTACACCACAATGATTGAGCTCCGAACAACACCAACCGTCTAGTGAGCCAAGGCACCCAAGAGGAACAAGCTCTAGGGTGCCCAAAGACCCAAGAGTAATAAGCTTCTCGAACTTCACTTCCACGTATCACCGTGGAGAACTCAAACCGATGCACCAAATGCAATGGCAAGGGCAACACGGAGTGCCCAAGTCACTACAAAAAAATACACTTCCGTGATGATACGTGTTTGTCACAGTAAGTCACGTTTTCTATCATGCATGTACATCCATGATGATTTTATGACAAAATCAAGATAGTCATAACTGTGCTGTCGTAGAAGTGTTCCATGACATTACCAAAATTATCATCACGGAAGTGGCCACTTCCATGACGATAAATCGCGCGTCATAGAAGTGCTTTCGTTAAGGGTGACCGACACGTGGCATCCACCATAACGGAACACCGTTAATCTATCGGGTCCGGTTTTGGATCCGGTAACCCATTAACAGCCACGACCAATGGGGATTTTCCATGTGTAAAATCATCATTGGCTGGAGTAAACACGTGTCGTCTCACCGTTGGGATAGATGTCATCCACTCATTGGACCGAAGGCGCCTATGATACGTCGACACGTGGCACGGTCCAACAGAGGCCCATTCCTGTGAAAAGGCCAGCCCATTTGACTTGGTCAAAAGGTGGCGGGCCGGCCCACGGAAAGCCTGTTAACGGCATGTTCGCATATAGCCCATTTACAGCCCGCTAACACAAGGCCCGTTACAACCTTTCCGAATTAGGCCCAGTAGCGTCATCTGGGTCGTCTAATATGATTCTAGCCCATTTTAACTTCCGGCCCATGTATGGCCCATGACGTCTTTCGGCCCATATGAGGCCCTTTGTAGCTCTTGGCCCATTAACGGCCCGTGGTGAAACTGGTCCGTAATGAACATTGTATCACTTTATACCCATTAATGGCCCATTATTCCATTGGGTCGTTTCCAACCCATGTTATCTTTCGGCCTTCTCAGGGCCCATTTATTCTTGGGCTCATTTCCAGCATTCGTTTACTTACGGCCCGTTAATGTCATTTTCTACTTGTGGGCCAAATTCAGCCCGTTGTTACAGTCGGCCCGTTTGTGGCCCGTTAATACGTTGGGCCGTTTTCATAGCGTTATCAAATACGGCCTATTAACGACGGCCCGTTATGGTCGGCCCATGAATGGACGATTCCAACTCTAGCCCGTTTATGGCCATAATGCGGTCTGTTATTGGCCCATGTTTGGCCGATCGATCATACAACCCATATAAGGCCCATTGATGATACGGCCCGTAGAAGGCCCATTGTGTCTACGGCCCGTAGAAGGCCCATTGTGTCTACGGCCCATAGAAGGCCCATTGTTTCTACGGCCGGTAGGAGGCCCTATGTAGCCCATGATTATTGTGGCCTAGTTTTAATAAATAGGTTATTGCGGCCACTAGAAAACCGCGGAAAAAGAACTGCACTGATGTTGGGGAACATAGTAATTTCAAAAAAATTCCTACGCACACGCAAGATCATGGTGATGTATAGCAACGAGAGAGGAGAGTGTCATCCACGTACCCTCGTAGACCGTAAGCGGAAGCGTTATGAGAACACGGTTGATGTAGTCGTACGTTTTCACGATCGATCGATCCAAGTACCGAATGTACGGCACCTCTGCGATCTGCACACGTTCAGCTCGGTGACATCCCACGAACTCACGATCCAGTAGATCTTCGAGGGAGAGTTCCGTCAGCACGACGGCGTGATAACTGTGTCGATGAAGCTACCGACGCAGGGCTTCGCCTAAGCACTGCTACGATATGACCGAGGTGGATTATGGTGGAGGGGGGCACCGCACACGGCTAAAAGATCAATGATCAACTTGTGTCTCCATGGGGTGCCCCCTCCCCCGTATATAAAGGAGTGGAGGAGGGGGGAGGGCCGATCCTCCTATGGCGCGCCCTGGAGGAGTCCTACTCCCACCGGGAGTAGGATTCCCCCCTTCCAAGTAGTAGGAGTAGGAGAGAAGGAAAGGGAAGAGAGAAGAGAAGGAAGGAGGGGGCGCCGCCCCTCCCCCTAGTCCAATTCGGACTAGGCCTTGGGGGGGGGGGCGGCCTGCCTCTCTCTCTCCCTTAAAGCCCAATAAGGCCCATATACTCCCCGGTGAATTCCCGTAACTCTCCAGTACTCCGATAAATACCCGAACCACTCAGAACCTTTCCGATGTCCGAATATAGCCTTCCAATATATCGATCTTTACGTATCAAACGTGTTGAGACTCCTCGTCATGTCCCTGATCTAATTAGGGACTCCGAACAACCTTCGTTACATCAAAACACATAAACTCATAATACTTATCGTCACCGAACGTTAAGCGTGTGGACCCTACGGGTTCGAGAACTATGTAGACATGACCGAGACATGTCTCCGGCCAATAACCAATAGCGGAACCTGGATGCTCATATTGGCTCCTACATATTCTATGAAGATCTTTATCGGTCGAACCGCATAACAACATCGTTGTTCCCTTTGTCATCGGTATGTTACTTGCCCAAGATTCTATAAATCGGTATCTCAATACCTAGCTCAATCTAGTTATCGGCAAGTCTCTTTACTGGATTCGTAATGTATCATCCATAACTAACTCATTAGTCACATTGTTTGCAAGGCTTATAGTGATGTGCATTACCGAGAGGGCCGAGAGATACCTCTCCGAGCAATCGGTGACAAATCCTAATCTCGATCTATGCCAAGTCAACAAGTACCATCGAGAGACACCTGTAGAGCACCTTTATAATCACCCGATTCGTTGTGACGTTTGGTAGCATACAAAGTGTTCCTCCGTGTCGGGAGTTGCATAATCTCATAGTCATAGGAACATGTATAAGTCATGAAGAAAGCAATAGCAACATACTAAGCGATCAAGTGCTAAGCTAACGGAATGGGTCAAGTCAGTCACATCATTCTGTAATGATGTGACCCCGTTAATCAAATGACAACTCATGTCTATGGCTAGGAAACTTAACCATCTTTGATTCAACGAGCTAGTCAAGTAGAGGCATACTAGTGACATTTTGTTTGTCTATGTATTCACACATGTACTAAGTTTGCCTCTAGGGCATGAATAATAAACATTTATCATGGTATAAGAAAAATATAAATAACAACTTTATTATTGCCTCTAGGGCATATTTTCTTCAGTCTTCCACTTGCACTAGAGTCAATAATCTAGTTCACATCACCATGTGATTTAACACCAATATTCACATCTGTATGTGATTAACACCCATAGTTCACATTGAAGGAAATATGCCCTAGAGGAAATAATAAAGTTATTATTTATTTCCTTATTTCATGATAAATGTTTATTATTCATGCTAGAATTGTATTAACCGGAAACATAATACATGTGTGAATACATAGACAAACATAGTGTCATTAGTATGCCTCTACTTGACTAGCTCGTTAATTAAAGATGGTTATGTTTCCTAACCATAGACATGAGTTGTCATTTGATTAACGGGATCACATCATTAGGATAATGATGTGATTGACTCATTCCGTTAGCTTAGCACTCGATCGTTTAGTATTCTGCTATTGCTTTCTTCATGACTTATACATGTTCCTATGACTATGAGATTATGCAACTCCCATTTACCGGAGGAACACTTTGTGTGCTACCAAACGTCACAACATAACTGGGTGATTATAAAGGTGCTCTATAGGTGTCTCTGAAGGTACTTGTTGGGTTGGCGTATTTCAAGATTAGGATTTGTCACTCCGATTGTCGGAGAGGTATCTCTGGGCCTCGGTAATGCACATCACTATAAGCCTTGCAAGCATTATAACTAATGAGTTAGTTGTGGGATGATGTATTATGTAACGAGTAAAGAGACTTGCCGGTAACGAGATTGAACTAGGTATTGAGATACCGACGATCAAATCTCGGGCAACTAACATACCGATGACAAAGGGAACGACGTATGTTGTTATGCGGTTTGACTGATAAAGATCTTCATAGAATATGTAGGAGCCAATATGAGCATCCAGGTTCCGCTATTGGTTATTGGCCGGAGACGTGTCTCGGTCATGTCTACATAGTTCTCGAACCCGTAGGGTCCGCACGCTTAAAGTTCGATGACGATTATATTACGAGTTTATGTGTTTTAATGTACCGAAGGTAGTTCGAAGTCTCGGATGAGATCGGGGACATGACGAGGAGTCTCGAAATGGCCGAGACATAAAGATCGATATATTGGACGACTATATTCGGACTTTGGAAAGGTTCCGAGTGATTCGGGTATTTATCGGAGTACTGGAGAGTTACGGGAATTCGCCGGGGAGAAGTACTGGGTCTTATTGGGCCATACGGGAATAGAGGAGAGAGGCCAAAAGGAAGGAAGCGCGCACCCCCCTTTGGTCCGAATTGGACAAGGGGTGCAGCCCCCTTTTCCTTCTCCCTCTCCCCCTCTTTCCTTTTCTCCTACTCCAACAAGGAAAGGAGGAGTCCTACTCCCGGTGGGAGTAGGACTCCTCCCTTGGCGTGCCCTCCTCCTTGGCCTGCCGCCTCCCCCCTTGCTCCTTTATATACGGGGGCAGGGGGCACCCCATAGACACAAAAATTGATCCTTGAGATCTATTAGCCGTGTGCGGTGCCCCCCTCCACCATAATCCACCTTGATAATATCATAGCGGTGCTTAGGCGAAGCCCTGCGTCGGTAGAATATCATCATCGTCACCACGCCGTCGTCCTGACGGAACTCTCCTGGCTTCGGCTGGATCGGAGTTCGAGGATGTCATCGAGCTGAACGTGTGCTGAACTCGGAGGTGTCGTACGTCCGGTACTTGATTGGTCGGATCGTGAAGACATACGACTACAACAACCACGTTGTACTAACGCTTCCACTTTCGGTCTACGAGGGTACGTGGACAACACTCTTCCCTCTCGTTGCTATGCATCACCATGATCTTGCATGTGCGTAGGAAATTTTTTGAAATTACTACGTTCCCCAACAGTGGTATCAGAGCCAGGTTTTATGTGAGGATGTTATATGCACGAGTAGAACACAAGTGAGTTGTGGGCGATACAAGTCATACTGCTTACCAGCATTGTCATATTTTGGTTCGGCAGTATTGTTGGATGAAGCGGCCCGGACCGACATTACGCGTACGCTTACGCAAGACTGGTTCTACCGACGTGCTTTGCACACAGGTGGCTGGCGAGTGTCAGTTTCTCCAACTTTAGTTGAACCGAGTGTGGCTACGCCCGGTCCTTGAGAAGGTTAAAACAACACTAACTTGACGAACTATCATTGTAGTTTTGATGCATAGGTAAGAACGGTTCTTGCTCAGCCCATAGCATCCACGTAAAACTTGCAACAACAAAGTAGAGGACGTCTAACTTGTTTTTGCAGGGTATGTTGTGATGTGATATGGTCAAGGCATGATACTATATTTTATTGTATGAGATGATCATGTTTTGTAACCGAGTTATCGGCAACTGGCAGGAGCCATGTGGTTGTCGCTTTATTGTATGCAATGCAATCGCCCTGTAATGCTTTACTTTATCACTAAGCGGTAGCGATAGTCGTAGAAGCATAAGTTGGCGAGATGACAATGATGCTACGATGGAGATCAAGGTGTCGCGCCGGTGACGATGGTGATCATGACGGTGCTACGAAGATGGAGATCACAAGCACAAGATGATGATGGCCATATCATATCACTTATATTGATTGCATTTCATGTTTATCTTTTATGCATCTTATTTTGCTTTGATTGACGGTAGCATTATAAGATGATCTCTCACTAAATTATCAAGGTATAAGTGTTCTCCCTGAGTATGCACCGCTGCGAAAGTTCTTCGTGCTGAGACACCACGTGATGATCGGGTGTGATAGGCTCTACGTTCAAATACAACAGGTGCAAAACAGTTGCACCATGAAATACTCGAGTTAAACTTGACGAGCCTAGCATATAACAGATATGGCCTCGGAACACTGAGACTGAAAGGTCGAGCATGAATCATATAGTAGATATGATCAACATAGTGATGTTCACCATTGAAACTACTCCATCTCACGTGATGATTGGACATAGTTTAGTTGATTTGGATCACGTGATCACCTAGAGGATTAGAGGGATGTCTATCTAAGTGGGAGTTCTTAAGTAATATGATTAATTGAACTTTAATTTATCATGAACTTAGTCCTGGTAGTATTTTGCAATTTATGTTGTAGATCAATAGCTCGCGTTGTTGCTTCCCTATGTTTTATATGTGTTCCTAGAGAAAACTAAGTTGAAAGATGATAGTAGCAATAATGCGGATTGGATCCGTGATCTGAGGTTTATCCTCATGGCTGCACAGAAAAATTATGTCCTTGATGCACCGCTAGGTGACAGACCTATTGCAGGAGCAGATGCAGATGTTATGAACGTTTGGCTAGCTCAATATGATGACTACTTGATAGTTTAGTGCACCATGCTTAACAGCTTAGAATCGGCACTTCAAAGACGTTTTGAACGTCATGGATCATATGAGATTTTCCAGGAGTTGAAGTTAATATTTCAAGCAAATACCCGAGTTGAGAGATATGAAGTCTCCAACAATTTCTATAGCTAAAAGATGGAGGAGAATTGCTCAATTAGTGAGCATGTGCTCAGATTGTCTGGGTACTACAATCGCTTGAATCAAGTGGGAGTTAATCTTCCAGATAAGATAGTGATTGACAGAGTTCTCTAGTCACCATCACCAAGTTAGTAGAACTTCGTGATGAATTATAGTATGCAAGGGATGACAAAAATGATTCCCGAGCTCTTCGTGATGCTGAAATCAACGAAGGTAGAAATCAAGAAAGAGCATCAAGTGTTGATGATTGACAAAACCACTAGTTTCAAGAAAAGTCAAAGAGAAAGAAAGGGAACTTCAAGTAGAATGACAAGCAAGTTGTCACTCCCGTGAAGAAGCCCAAAGCTGGACCAAAGCACAAACCGAGTGCTTACCTTGCAAAGGAAATGGTCCTTTGAAATGAAATGCCACGAACATTTGGTGGATAAGAAGGATGGCAAAGTGAACAAGGGTATATTTGATATACAGGTTATTGATGTGTGCCTTACTAGTGTTTATAGTAGCCCCTGAGTATTTGATACTTGTTCGGTTGCTAAAAAGTAGTAACTCGAAACAGGAGTTACAGAATAAACAGAGACTAGTTGAGGGTGAAGTGACGATGTGTGTTGGAAGTGGTTCCAAGATTGATATGATCATCATCGCACACTCCCTATACTTTCGGGATTAATGTTAAACCTAAATAAATGTCATTTGGCGTTTGCGTTGAGCATGAATATGATTTGATCATGTTTATTGCAATATGGTTATTCATTTAAAATCAGAGAATAATTGTTGTTCTGTTTACATGAATAAAACCTTCAATGGTCATACAACCAATGAAAATAGTTTGTTGGATCTCGATCGTAGTGATACACATATTCATAATATTGATGCCAAAAGATGCAAAGTTAATAATGATAGTGCAAATTATTTGTGGCACTGCTGTTTGGGTCATATCGGTGTAAAGCGCATGAAGAAACTCCATAAAGATGGATTTTCGGAATCACTTGGTTATGAACCATTTGATGCTTGTGAACCGTGCCTTTTGGGCAAGATGACTAAAACTCCGTTCTCTGGAACAATGGAACGAGCTACTGACTTGTTGGAAATAATACATATCGATGTATGCGGTCCAATGAGTGTTGATGCTCGTGGCGAGTATCGTTATTTTCTGACCTTCACAGATGATTTGAGTAGATATGGGTATATCTGCTTAATGAAACACAAGTCTGAAACATTTGAAAAGTTCAAAGAATTTCAGAGTGAAGTGGAGAATCATCATAACAAGAAAATAAAGTTTCTATGATCTGATCGTGGAGGAGAATATTTGAGTTACGAGTTTGGCCTTCATATAAAACAATGTGGAATAATTTCACAGCTCACGCCACCTGGAACACCACAACGTTATGGTGTGTCCGAACGTCGTAACCACACTTTATTGGATATGGTGCGATCTATGATGTATCTTAACGATTTACCACTATCGTTTTGGGGTTATGCATTAGAGACGGCTGCATTCACTTTAAATAGGGCACCATCAAAATCCGTTGAGACGACGCCTTATGAACTGTGGTTTGGCAAGAAACCAAAGTTGTCGTTTCTTAAAGTTTGGGGCTGCGATGCTTATGTGAAAAAGTTTCAACATGATAAGCTCGAATCCAAATCGGAGAAGTGCGTCTTCATAGAATTCCCAAAGGAAACTGTTGGGTACACCTTCTATCACAGATCCGAAGGCAAGATATTCGTTGCTAAGATGGATCCTTTCTAGAGAAGGAGTTTCTCTCGAAAGAAGTGAGTGGGAGGAAAGTAGAACTTGATGAGGTAACTGTACCTACTCCCTTATTGGAAAGTAATTCATCACAGAAATCTGTTCCTGTGATTCCTACACCAATTAGTGAGGAAGCTAATGATGATGATCATGTAACTTCAGATCAAGTTACTACCGGACCTCGTAGGTCAACCAGAGTAAGATCCGCACCGGAGTGGTATGGTAATCCTGTTCTGGAGGTCATGTTACTTGACCATGGACGAACTATAAGGAAGCGATGATGAGCCCAGATTCCGCGAAATGGCTTGAGGCCATGAAATCTGAGATGGGATCCATGTATGAGAACCAAGTGTGGACTTTGGTTGACTTGCGCGATGATCGACAAGCCATTGAGAATAAATGGATCTTCAAGAGGAAGACGGACGCTGATAGTAGTGTTACTATCTACAAAGCTCGAATTGTCGCAAAAAGGTTTTCGACAAGTTCAAGGGGTTTACTACGATGAGAATTTATCAATCGTAGCGATGCTTAAGTCTGTCCGAATCATGTGAGCAAATTGCCGCATTTTATGAAATCTGGCAAATGGATAAACAAAACTGCATTCCTTAATGGATTTATTAAAGAAGAGTTGTATATGATATAACCAGAAGGTTTTGTCAATCCTAAAGGTGCTAACAAAATATGCAAGCTCCAGCGATCCATCTATGGACTGGTGCAAACATCTCGGAGTTGGAATATGCACTTTGATAAGTTGATCAAAGCATATAATTTTAATACAGACTTGCGGTGAAGCCTGTGTTTACAGGAAAGTGAGTGGGAGCACTACAGCCTTTCTGATAAGTATATGTGAATGACATATTGTTGATCAGAAATAATGTAGAATTTTCTAGAAAGCATAAAGGAGTGTTTGAAAGGAGTTCTTCAAAAGAAAGACCTCAGTAAAGCTACTTACACATTGAGCATCAAGATCTATAGAGATAGATCAAGACGCTTGATAAGATTTTTCAAAGAGTACATACCTTGATAGGATTTTGAAGTAGTTCAAAATAGAATGGTCAAAGAAGGAGTTCCTGCTTGTGTTGCAAGGTGTGAAGTTGAGTAAGACTCAAAACCCGACCATGGCAGAAAATAGAAAGAGAATGAAAAGTCATTCCCTATGCCTCAGTCATAGGTTCTATAAAGTATGCTATGTTGTGTGCCAGACCTATTGTATACCTTGTTCTGAGTTTGGCAAGGGAGTACAATTTTGATCTAGGAGTAGATTACTGGACAACGGTCAAGAATATCCTTAGTGAGGACTAAGGAAATATTTCTCGACTATGGAGGTGATAAAAGAGCTCGTCGTAAAGAGTTACATCGATGCAAGCTTTTACACCAATCCAGATGACTCTAAGTCTCAATCTGGATGCATATTGAAAGTGGGAGCAATTAGCTAGAGTAGCTCCGTGCAGAGCATTGTAGACATAGAATATTTTGCAAAATACGTACGACTCTGAATGTGACAGACCCGTTGACTAAACTTCTCTCACGAGCAAAACATAATCACACCTTCGTACTCTTTGGGTGTTAATCACATATCGATGTGAACTAGATTATTGACTCTAGTAAACCCTTTGGGTGTTGGTCACATGACGATGTGAACTATGGGTGTTAATCACATGCAGATGTGAATATTAGTATTAAATCACATGGTGATGTGAACTAGATTATTGACTCTAGTGCAAGTGGGAGACTAAAGGAAATATGCCCTAGAGGCAATAACAAAGTTATTATTTATTTCCTTATTTCATGATAAATGTTCATTATTCATGCTAGAATTGTATTAATCGGAAACATAATACATGTGTGAATACATAGACAAACATAGTTGTTGGGGAACGTTGCAGAAAATTAAAATTTTTCCTACGGTTTCACCAAGATCCATCTATGAGTTCATCTAGCAACAGTCATGGGAGAGTGATTGCATCTACATGCCACTTGTAGATCGCGCGTCTTGAAGCGTTCAATGGAGCAGGGATGATGGAGTCGTACTCGCCGTGATTCAGATCACCGATGACCTAGTGCCGAATCGGACAGCACCTCGCATTCAACACACGTACGGAGCGGATGACGTCTCCTCCTTCTTGATCCAACAAGGGGGAAGGAGAGGTTGATGATGATCCAGCAGCACGACGGCGTGGTGGTGGATCAGCAGAACTCCGGCAGGGCTTCGCTAAGCAACTACGGGAGGAGGAGGAGGTGTAGCGAGAGGGAGGTGCCAAAGGCTTGAGTGCGGTCACCCTCCCTCCCTCCCTTTATATAGGTGCAAGAGAGGGGAGGGCGCAGCCTGCCCCTTCCTCCAAGGAAGGGTGCGGCCAGAGGGGGAGGAGTCCATCCTCCCAAGGCACCTCGGAGGTGCCTTCCCCTTTAGGACTCTCCCTCTCTCTTATCTCCAGTAGCATGGGCCTCTTGGGGCTGGTGCCCTTGGCCCATATAGGCCAAGGCGCACCCCTACAGCCCATGTGGCCCCCGGGCAGGTGGACCCCGGTGGACCCCGGACCCCTTCGGCACTCTCGGTACAATACCGATAACGTCATAAACCTTTCCTACGACCAAAATAAGACTTCCTATATATAAATCTTTACCTCCGGACCATTCCTAACTCCTCTTGACGTCCGGGATCTCATCAGGACTCCAAACAACATTCGGTTTGCTGCATACTCATATTCATACAACCCTAGCATCACCGAACCTTAAGTGTGTAGACCCTACGGGTTTGGGAGACATGCAGACATGACCGAGACGGCTCTCGGGCAATAACCAACAGCGGGATCTGGATACCCATGTTGGCTTCCACATGCTCCTCGATAATCTCATTGGATGAACCACGATGTCGAGGATTCAATCAACCCCGTATGCAATTCCCTTTATCAATCGGTATTTTACTTGCCCGAGATTCGATCGTCGGTATCCCAGTACCTCGTTCAATCTCGTTGCCGGCAAGTCACTTTACTCGTACCATAATGCATGATCCCGTGACCAAACACTTGGTCACTTTGAGCTCATTATGATGATGCACTACCGAGTGGGCCAGTGATACCTCTCCGTCATACGGAGTGACAAATCCAGTCTCGATCCGTGTCAACCCAGGACACTTTCGGAGATACCGTAATGCACCTTTATAGTCACCCGATTCGTTGTGGCGTTTGGTACACCAAAGCACTCCTACGGTATCCGGAGTTACGATCTCATGGTCTAAGGAAGAGATACTTGACATTGGAAAAGCTCTAGCAAAGCGAACTACGATCTTGTGCTATGCTCAGAGTTGGGTCTTGTCCATCATCATTCTCCTAATGATGTGATCCGATTATCAACGACATCCAATGTCCATAGTCGAAAACCATGACTATCGGTTGATCAACGAGCTAGTCAACTAGAGGCTCACTAGGGACATATTGTGGTCTATGTATTCACACGTGTATTACGATTTCCGGATAATACAATTATAGCATGAATAAAAGACAATTATCATGAACAAGGAAATATAATAATAATACTTTTATTATTGCCTCTAGGGCATATTTCCAACAATAGTGTCACTAGTATGCCTCTACTTGACTAGCTCGTTAATCAAAGATGGTTATGTTTCCTAACCATAGACATGAGCTGTCATTTGATTAATGGGATCACATCATTAGGAGAATGATGTGATTTACTTGACCCATTCCGTTAGCTTAGCACTCGATCGTTCAGTATTCCGCTATTGCTTTCTTCATGACTTATACATGTTCCTATGACTATGAGATTATGCAACTCCCGTTTACCGGAGGAACACTTTGTGTGCTACCAAACGTCACAACATAACTGGGTGATTATAAAGGTGCTCTCTGGTGTCTCCAAGGTACTTGTTGGGTTGGCGTATTCGAGATTAGGATTTGTCACTCCGATTGTCGGAGAGGTATCTCCGGGCCCACTCAGTAATGCACATCACTATAAGCCTTGCAAGCATTCTAACTAATGAGTTAGTTGCAGGATGATGTATTACGGAACGAGTAAAGAGACTTGTCGGTAACGAGATTGAACTAGGTATTGAGATACCGACGATCAAATCTCGGGCAAATAGCATATCGATGACAAAGGGAACGACGTATGTTGTTATGCGGTTTGACCGATAAAGATCTTCGTAGAATATGTAGGAGCCAATATGAGCATCCAGGTTCCGCTATTAGTTATTGACCGGAGACATGTCTCGGTCATGTCTACATAGTTCTCGAACCCGTAGGGTCCGCACGCTTAAAGTTCGATGACAGTTATATTATGAGTTTATGTGTTTTGATGTACCGAAGGTAGTTCCGAGTCCCGGATGAGATCGGGGACATGACGAGGAGTCTCAAAATGGCCGAGACGTAATGATCGATATATTGGACGACTATATTCGGACTTTGGAAAGGTTCCGAGTGATTCAGGTATTTATCGAGTCTGGGAGAGTTCTGAGAATTCGCGGGGAGAAGTATTGGGCCTTATTGGGCCATACGGGAATAGAGAAGAGAGGCCAAAAGGAAGGAGGCGCGCACCCCCCTCTCGTCCGAATTGGACAAGGGGTGCAGCCCCCTTTTCCTTCTCCCTCTCCCCCTCTTTCCTTCTCTCCTACTCCAACAAGGAAAGGAGGAGTCCTACTCCCGGTGGGAGTAGGACTCCCCCCTGCGCGCCCTCCTCCTTGGCCGCCACCTCCCCTTGCTCCTTTATATCACGAGGCGGGGGCACCCCATAGACACAAAAATTGATCCTTGAGATCTATTAGCCGTGTGCGGTGCCCCCCTCCACCATAATCCACCTCGATAATATCGTAGCGGTGCTTAGGCGAAGCCCTGCGTCGGTAGAACATCATCATCGTCACCACGTCGTCGTGCTGACGGAACTATCCCTCAAAGCTCGGCTGGATCGGAGCTCGAGGGACGTCATCGAGCTGAACGTGTGCTAAACTCGGAGGTGCCGTACGTTCGGTACTTGATCGATCGGATCGTGAAGACATACGACTACAAAAACCGCGTTGTGGTAACGCTTCCGCTTTCGGTCTACGAGGGTACATGGACAACACTCTCCCCTCTCGTTGCTATGCATCACCATGATTTGTGCTTAGGATTTTTTTTGAAATTACTACGTTCCCCAACACACATCGTCATGTGACCATCACCCGAAGGGTTTACTGGAGTCAATAATCTAGTTCACATCGCTATGTGATTAACACCCAAAGAGTACTAAGGTATGATCATATTTTGCTCGTGAGATAAGTTTAGTAAACGGGTCTATTACATTCAGAGCCGTATGTATTTTGCAAATATTCTATGTCTACAATTCTCTGCACGGAGCTACTTTAGCTAATTGCTCCTACTTTCAATATGTATCCAGATTGAGACTTAGAGTCATCTGGATCAGTGTCAAAAGTTGCATCAACGTGACCCTTTACGACGAACCTTTTGACACCTCCATAATCGAGAAACATATCCTTATTCCACTAAGGATAATTTTGACCAATGTCCAGTGATCTACTCCTAGATCACTATTGTATTCCCTTGCCAAACTCAGGGCAGGGTATACAATAGGTCTGGTCCATAGCATGGCATACTTTATAGATCCTATGACTGAGGCATAGGGAATGATTTTTCATTCTCTTTCTATTTTCTGCCGTGGTCGGGTTTTGAGTCTTTACTCAACTTCACACCTTGTAACGCAGGCAAGAACTCGTTCTTTGACTGTTCCATTTTGAACTACTTCAAAATCTTATCAAGGTATGTGCTCATTGAAAAATCTTATCAAGCGTCTTGATCTATCTCTATAGATCTTGATGCTCAATGTGTAAGCAGCTTCACTGAGGTCTTTCTTTGAAAAGAATCCTTTCAAACACTCCTTTATGCTTTCCAGAAAATTCTACATTATTTCTGATCAACAATATGTCATTCACATATACTTATCAGAAAGGCTGTAGTGCTCCCACTCACTTTATTGTAAATACAGGCTTCACCTCAAGTCCGTATAAAACCATATGCTTTGATCAACTTATCAAAGCGTATATTCCAACTCCGAGATGCTTGCACCAGTCCATAGATGGATCACTGGAGCTTGCACATTTTGTTAGCACCTTTAGGATCGACAAAACCTTCTGGTTGCATCATATACAACTCTTCTTTAAGAAATCCATTAAGGAATGTAGTTTTGACATCCATTTGCCAAATTTCATAAAATGCGGCAATTACTAACATGATTCAGACAGACTTTTAAGCATCGATACGAGTGAGAAAATCTCATTGTATTCAACACCTTGAACTTGTCGAAAACCTTTTTCGACAATTCGAGCTTTGTAGATAGTAACACAACTATCAGCGTTCGTGTTCCTCTTGAAGATCCATTTATTTTCTATGGCTTGCCGATCATCGGGCAAGTCAACCAAAGTCCACACTTTGTTCTCATACATGGATCCCATGTCAGATTTCATAGCCTTAAGCCATTTCGCAGAATCTGAGCTCATCATCGCTTCCTCATAGTTCGTAGGTTCGTCATGGTCAAGTAACATGACCTCCAGAACAGGATTACCGTACCACTCTGGTGCGGATCTTACTCTGGTTGACCTACGAGGTTCGGTAGTAACTTGATCCAAGTTTCATGATCAATATCATTAGCTTCCTCACTAATTGGTGTAGGTGTCACATGAACCGGTTTCTGTGTTGAACTACTTTCCAATGAGGGAGCAGGTACAATTACCTCATCAAGTTCTACTTTCCTCTCACTCACTTCTTTCGAGAGAAACTCCTTCTCTAGAAAGGATCCATTCTTAGCAACAAATGTCTTGCCATCGGATCTGTGATAGAAGGTGTACCCAATAGTTTCCTTTGGGTATCCTATGAAGACACATTTCTCCGACTTGGGTTCGAGCTTATCAGGTTGAAGCTTTTTCACATAAGCATCGCAGCCCCAAACTTTAAGAAACGACAACTTTGGTTTATTGCCACACCATAGTTCATAAGGCGTCGTCTAAAAGGATTTTGATGGTGCCCTATTTGACGTGAATGCAGCCGTATCTAAAGCATAACCCCAAAACAATAGCGGTAAATCAGTAAGAGACATCATAGATCGCACCATATCTAGTAAAGTACGATTACGACGTTCGGACACACCATTACGCTGTGGTGTTCCGGGTGGCGTGAGTTGCGAAACTATTCCGCATTGTTTCAAATGTAGACCAAACTCGTAACTCAAATATTCTCCTCCACGATCAGATCGTAGAAACTTTATTTTCTTGTTACTATGATTTTCTACTTCACTCTAAAATTCTTTGAACTTTTCAAATGTTTCAGACTTATGTTTCACTAAGTAGATATACCCATATCTGCTCAAATAATCTGTGAAGGTCAGAAAATAACGATGCCCGCCGCGAGCCTCAACACTCATCGGATCGCATACATCAGTATGTATTATTTCCAACAAGTCAGTTGCTCGCTCCATTGTTCCGGAGAACGGATTCTTAGTCATCTTGCCCATAAGGCATGGTTCGCAAGCATCAAGTGATTCATAATCAAGTGATTCCAAAATCCCATTAGCATGGAGTTTCTTCATGCGCTTTGCATAATATGACCTAAGCGGCGATTACCACAAATAAGTTGCACTATCATTATTAACTTTGCATCTTTTGGCTTCAATATTATGAATATGTGTATCACTACGATCGAGATCCAACAAACCATTTTCATTGGGTGTATGACCATAGAAGGTTTTATTCATGTAAACAGAAAACAATTATTCTCTAACTTAAATGAATAACCGTATTGCATTGATCATATTCATGCTCAACGCAAACACCAAATAACACTTATTTAGGTTCGACAATAATCCCGAAAGTATAGGGAGTGTGCGATGATGATCATATCAATCTTGGAACCACTTCCAACACACATCGTCACTTCACCCTTAAATAGTCTATGTTCATTCTGCAACTCTCGTTTCGAGTTACTACTCTTAGCAACTGAACTAGTATCAAATACCGAGGGATTACTATGAACACTAGTAACGTACACATTAATAATCTGTATATCAAATATACCTTTGTTTACTTTGCCATCCTTCTTACCCGCCAAATGTTTGGGGTAGTTCCGCTTCCAGTGACCATTCCTTTGCAGTAGAAGCACTCAGTTCCAGGCTTGGGTCTAGCTTTGGGTTTCTTCATTGGAGCAGCAACTTGCTTGCTATTCTTCTTGAAGTTCCCTTTCTTTCCCTTTGCCCTTTTACTTGAAACTAGTGGTCTTTTCAACCATCAACACTTGATGCTTTTCTTGATTTCTACCTTCGCCGATTTCAGCATCACGAAGAGCTCGGGAATTTTTTCGTTATCCCTCGCATATTGTAGTTCATCACGAAGTTCTAGTAACTTGGTGATAGTGACTAGAGAATTCGGTCAATCACTACCTTATCTGGAATATTACCTCCCACTTGATTCAAGCGATTGTAGTACCCAGACAATCTGAGCATATGCTCACTGGTTGAGCTATTCTCCTCCATCTTGTAGGCAAAGTACTGTCAGAGGTCTCATACCTCTCGACACGGGCATGAGTATGAAAAACTAACTTCAACTCTTGGAACATCTAATATGTTCCTTGGCGTTCAAAACATTTTTGAAGTTCCGTTCTAAGCCGTAAAGCATAGTGCACTAAACTATCAAGTAGTCATCATACCGAGCTTTGTCAAACGTTCATAACGTCTGCATCTGCTCCTGCAATAGGCCTGTCACCTAGCGGTGCATTAAGGACATAATTCTTCTGTGCATCAACGAGGACAATCCTCAGATCACGGAGCTAGTCCGCATCATTGCTACTAACTTTTTTCAACATAGTTTTTCTCTAGGAACATATCAAAAATAAAACAGGGGAGCTAAACGCGAGCTATTGATCTACAACATAGATATGCTAATACTACCAGGACTAAGTTCATGATAAATTAAAGTTCAATTAATCATATTACTTAAGAACTACCACTTAGATAGACATCCCTCTAATCATCTAAGTGATCACGTGATCCAAATCAACTAAACCATGTCCGATCATCACGTGAAATGGAGTAGTTTTCAATGGTGAACTTCACTAGGTTGATCATATCTACTATATGATTCACGCTCGACCTTTCGGTCTTAGTGTTCCGAGGCCATATCTGCATATGCTAGGCTCGTCAAGTTTAACCAGAGTATTTCTGCGTGTGCAAAACTGGCTTGCACCCATTGTAGGTGAACGTTGAGCTTATCACACCCGATCATCACGTGGTGTCTCGGCACGACGAACTTTGGCAACGGTGCATACTCAGGGAGAACACTTTTACCTGGAAATTTAGTGAGAGATCATCTTATAATGCTACCGTCAATCAAAGCAAACTACGATGCATAAAAGATAAACATCACATGCAATCAATATAAGTGATATGATATGGCCATCATCATCTTGTGCCTTTGATCTCCATCTCCAAAGCAACGCCATGATCACCATCGTCATCAAATGCGACACCTTGATCTCCATCGTAGCATCGTTGTCGTCTAGCCAACTATTGTTTCTCGACTATCGCTACCGCTTAGTGATAAAGTAAAAACAATTACAGGCGTTGCAATGCATACAATAAGCGACAACCATATGGCTCCTGCCAGTTGCCGATAACTCTGTTACAAAACATGATCTTCTCATACAATAAAATTTAGCATCATGTCTTGACCATATCACATCACAACATGCCCTGCAAAAACAAGTTAGACGTCCTCTACTTTGTTGTTGCAAGTTTTACCTGGTTGCTATGGGCTGAGCAAGAACCGTTCTTACCTAAGCATCAAAACCACAATGATATTTCGTCAAGTTAGTGCTGTTTTAACCTTCAACAAGGACCGGGCATAGTCACACTCGGTTCAACTAAAGTTGGAGAAACTGACACCCGCCAGCCACCTGTGTGCAAAGCATGTCGGTAGAACCAGTCTCGCGTAAGCGTACGTGTAATGTCGGTCCGGGCTGCTTCATCCAACAATACCGCCGATCCAAAGTATGACATGCTGGTAAGCAGTATGACTTGTATCACCCACAACTCACTTGTGTTCTACTCGTGCATATAACATCTACGCATAAACCTGGCTCAGATGCCACTGTTGGGGAACGTAGTAATTTCAAAAAAAATTCCTACGCACATGCAAGATCATGGTGATGTATAGCAAGGAGAGAGGAGAGTGTCATCCACGTACCCTCGTAGACCATAAGCGGGAGCGTTATGACAACACGGTTCATGTAGTCGTACGTCTTCACGATCAACCGATCCAAGTACCGAACGTACGGCACCTCCGCGATCTGCACACGTTCAGCTCGGTGACATCCCACGAACTCACGATCCAGTAGAGCTTCGAGGGAGAGTTCCGCCAGCACGACTACGTGAGACGGTGTTGATGAAGCTACCGACGCAGGGCTTCGCCTAAGCACCGCTACAATACGACCGAGGTGTATTATGGTAGAGGGGGGCACCGCACATGGCTAAAAGATCAATGATCAACTTGTGTGTCCATGGGGTGCCCCCCTCCCCCGTATATAAAGGAGTGGAGGAGGGGGAGGGCCGGCCCTCCTATGGCGCGCCTTGGAGGAGTCTCCCCTCCCCCGTATATAAACGAGTGGAGGAGGGGGAGGGCCGACCCTCCTATGGCGCGCCGTGGAGGAGTCGCCCCACTGGGAGTAGGATTCCCCCCCTTCCAAGTAGTAGGAGTAGGAGAGAAGAAAAGGGAAGAGAGAAGAGAAGGAAGGAGGGGGCGCCGCCCCTCCCCATAGTCCAATTCGGACTAGGCCTTGGGGGGGGGCCTGCCTCTCTCTCTCTCCCTTAAAGCCCAATAAGGCCCATATACTCCCCGACGTATTCCCGTAACTCTCCGGTACTCCGATAAATACCCGAACCACTCAGAACCTTTCCGATGTTCGAATATAGCCTTCCAATATATCGATCTTTACGTCTCGAACATTTTGAGACTCCTCGTCATGTCCCTGATCTCGTCCGGGACTCCGAACAACCTTCAGTACATCAAAACACATAAACTCATAATACTTATCGTCACCGAATGTTAAGCGTGCGGACTCTACGGGTTCGAGAACTATGTAGACATGACCGAGACATGTCTCCGGCCAATAACCAATAGCGGAACCTGGATGCTCATATTGCCTCCTACATATTCTACGAAGATCTTTATCGGTCAAACCGCATAACAACATACATTGTTCCCTTTGTCATCGGTGTCGTGGAATTGTCACGGCAGATGTCCTAGCGAAATGACTTAGTCATGGAGCCATTGCAACGGGTTAGCTTAAAGGGGTTAAACCGGACAAAGGACACGGGAGTTTATACTGGTTCGGCCCCTTATGGTGAAGGTAAAAGCCTACGATCCAGTTGTGATGGGATTGATGTGGTCTCGATGATCAGGGAGCGGAATCGCTTTACCTAGATCTTGAGCTGTTGTTTCTTGTCCTTGAACCGCCGCCGGGTCGTGCCTTTATATACACAGGCCAACGCCGGCCGGCTTACAGAGTCCCGATGCCGGTTTATACACATACCGGCTCGGTCTCTACTTTGTCATACCTTACAATACAAGTCATACATTACATGGCGATTCATAGCTACATGCCATAATCTACCTTTGGGCCTTGGGCCTTTGTAGTAAACCGCTTTATTCCTTCTCTTCACGGGCTTCAAATATAAACAATCCATTATGGGGATAATCCGGCTTCCTTGGCCGGTTTATACCCAGTAGTAATATCCCCAACATTAGGCCCCAGATTGACTTGAACTGGTTCATGTCAATCTCCAAAACTTGATAATCTCTTCTTCATCATCTTCACACAAATCTTGTAAACCGCCATGTCGTCATCATCCAGTATCATGATAAACCGTCGTGACATCACCTGTTATTTAAAATGATATACATCTGACCTTTATTAAATGAACCTCCGACAATCGAGGCAACATCTCTGTCACATATCCAATCGTTGACTCCTCGATTCTCGCACTTGACACTTATCCTTTCGTCTTTATAAATAAGACCGAGGGTCCTTCCATTTCCACCCCCCTTGTCTCTTCATATCTTTCTTCTTCCTCGCGACGCCTCAGCGACCGCGCTCCACCGCCGCCGTCAACCTTCACGTCTGCATCAACCAAGGCCGCTGCATCAACCTGATCGTACCAGAACAACGCGGCGCTCCTCCGCTGTGCCACAGCACCGGTGAGTACCCTTCCTCTTAAACATCAGATCTGTATTAGGGTTCCGCTGTTCATCGGTGTTCTTTATTGTTCGTCTTCTTTCCGTCTTAGATCTCATAGCTTGATCTACAACTAATAGTAAAAGTAGGCGACGATAATCCAGCGCCCTTTGCCAATCTCAGAAAACCACCCCTTACTGCCTGAGATCACGACCAAACAGAGGTGTTCTTCTACTGCCTCCACTTTAGGTTAAATTTATTTCCCTTTTAAAACTGTGGCAGATCCAAAATTATCTCACCGATCTATGAAACCTGTTTGCACCATACTTAGAATTTTTTTTAGATTTGTAACCTCTATACCATTGTAGGCGGTTCACCCTTTAGAATCTGATAACTCGCCATGTACCATTAGCCCTCTGTTAAACCGCCTACCTGCTTGAAATACCAGAATCCGGTTTAGTATTCACAGACGTTTTAATGTCATCTTCATCCATTGTTGCACCGGTTTACAAGTACCAGTCCTGAAATCTCATACCGGATTTTATCCTTTTCCAGCTTTTCATTGAAATGGCCAAATCATTCTATGCTTGCAATTGGGTCCCTTCCCGGGTCACGGAAGCACAACTGGAGGGGTGCGTTGCAACTGGCGCCTTAGCAAACAAAGATACTATCCATTGGCGAGTCCCCGGTCCAGAAAATCCTCCTGAGCCCTAGGACAGAGACGTTATTGTATTTGCAGATCATCTGGGTCGAGGCTTCAGCCCTCCCGGATCAAAATTCTTCCGGGACGTGCTTGCTAGTTTTTAGATCCGCCCTCAGGATATCGGACCAAACTCCATATCCAATATTTACCATTGGCAAGTGTTCTATGAAGTATATCTACAAGAAGAACCTACTGTTGAGCTGTTCCAGGACTTCTTTTATCTAAACCGCCGTACTGAGTTTACTAACGGACCCAACACTGAACTGGGCGGTGTTTCAATTCAAAAGAGAAAAGATGTTGATTTCCCTCACACCAAGCTTCATAGTCATCCCAAAGACTGGAACCAGACTTGGTTTTATTGCCGGAACACGGTTCCGGATGATGAAAATCCCTTGCCGGGTTATCGCCCACACCGGCTTACAAAAACTCATCCTTTTCCTCAACGACTGACTACCCAGGAACGAGCAAAGTATTCCCCTCAGTTATCAAAACTCAGGGCTTTTGTTGCCAATGGACTGACACGCATTGATTTTGTTTAATGCTGGGTTTCATGGAGCGTTCTACCTTTAAGTCGGCGCCCCGGTTTAATGTGTGAGTATACAGGGGATCTGAAAGACCCTCAGCGTCACATCGATATCCAGTTTACTGATGATGAACTCACTGAAGCTGTGAAGAAGATGCTTGATGAGCCAATTGACATATGCAGCAAAACCGGGCTCAGTCCTTTCTATGCTGCCCACAAACCGCCAAAGGTAGAATTTACCGCATTCCTGCCTTAATCCACCTTTTGTTAAATTTCTTTGATAACTTACCGTTTGTCTATACAGGCTGACGATCTGTTCTGGAAAAGAAAATCCCAGGATAAACCGGCAAGAGCTCCTCGGGTCAAAACCAAAGCTTCAAAGAAGCCTGTGAAAAAGAGAAACGTCGGACCGTCCGAGCCCGTCATTGACGACGATCTGGATAATCCGGATTCAGAGGTAGAACTTGACTCTCTCAGTTCATTTTTCATACACCTTATTGACAATGATCATTATCAGGATGAAGCAGAAGCTAGCCATGCGGACGAGGTAATTATTCTTTCTTCTGATTCGAATCCCATGCCAGTACCAAGAATCCGTCAAGCCGTCCGGAAAGTAAAATTTTCATGTCCTCTTTCTTATTTGGACCCGCACTTTCTTTTGAAGACACAACAACATGAAACTCGCCGCACAACCCGGCATAGTGGCCAAGTGGTGACCTCCTCCGGTTTACCTTCGCAAACATCGCCAAGAGGTTGCTTATATTCCTGACACCCTTTACCCTAAGGCGGGATACTTCCGATATCCTCTTAATCCGTCTGACTCGAATTATCAGGAAACTTCTCATTCATCATCCGGCGAGTCGTCAGCCATGCAACTTCCTCCTCTGGAAACCGTCCCTGGGTAAGCATAACACCTTTTAACTTTTGTGGTCTTGTATTATTTGATCATACTAACCCTCGTGCCTGCTCTTCCCAGTGCCAAAGCTAGACAAAGCAAAAAGGCTAGATTGAATAAGCCGACCGACCATGAACCGGTCACTGAACCGGAGAAAACCCCAAAAGCCATTGATCCGGAGGCGAATACTGTTCTTGATGATCCAGAACCTCAAGCAACCGACGCGTTTGTTGAACCGATGGAAACAAACCCAACAGGCCAGTCAGCTAATCCACCAAGTCCGACTGCTGATCCGCCGAGCCCGGCTAAAGCGTCTGATAAACTGCCAAGCCCTGCCAAGACTACGGACGACGATGTTGTCGTAACTGGTATTGGTTTCAACTCCCCTGGCCGTCATGTCGCTTTATCAAAACATAGCACCAAAGAAGAAATTTCTGCTATGGACAAGGGCAAATGGAAATCCGAATTATCAAGCTATGCCAACCTCAACGCTCAAGACCTTCATTCTGGCTTTTTGAACCGCCTATACACAAGCTGTGATTATGAAGCCAACTTAGTAGGTCTGATGAAGGAACGGTATGAGGTAAATATCACTTCCCTTTGCATAAATACATTTTTTTTTCTTATAACTGGTTTAAACATCCACTCCAGTAGCCCCCAAGGGCCGGTTCAGAATGTTGACGTGAACCGGGTATTGCAACAGAGTCAATGTTTAAATTTTGCTGGTGTAGCCCCCATGGACCGGTTTATAGCTTTAGAATGAGACGGTACATCATAGTACTTTCATCACGTGGGATTATGATAACCCATCAGAACGTGAGCAAATACCCATTAGCCCTCAAGTGTCAAGTAGATTACTTGTTATGTACTTGGGAATTCAAATTAACAGTTGACCAAAAGCAATCCACATTAGCCCCCAAGTATCAAGTAGATAACTTGTTATGTGCTTGGAACTGCAGTGTTGTAATACTAACTCATTATCTGCCTGTTGCAGGCTGAGCTTACCAAAAAGGATTCCCAAATCACTGACCTCCAAGGAAACATCAAGTCTCAGCAAAATGAAACTTCCAAGGTTAAAGGCGAGCTGACCACTGTGCTAACAACCATGGAACAACTGAAAGAGTACTTTAAAGGTGAACGGGCGGATTGGGAAACTGAAAAAGCCACGTTGTTAAAGCGGGCAGAAGACGCGGAAAATGCCCTTAAACCGGCAACTGATGAACTGAACAGCTTGAAGTGGAAAATCAATGCTATGACCTCTGCTATCTTTGGTAAGGACTTCTTCATAATCTTTTGGAAGCAAATGCCAGTTATGAAATTTTCGATTTAACAATATTCTGATTTCTTTTGCAGGTAGCCGCATTACCCATCTTGGCACAGATATGTGCAAAAAATTGAAAGATGTCTATACCTTGGTGGAACATTTATATTCCGGTGCTCAATGAGCCATCTGTACAGCTTCAAACAATAAAACGCCCCCGACGTTAATCAAGGAGACACTGGAAAAGTTATCTATGATGCCTGCCCGGATTGAAGAATTGAAGCAAGCAGCTGCCAGAACCAGTGCTCTCACCGCATTAACTCGAGCCAAAGCCTGGATATCTGATCTCGATCCGGAAGACATTGCGAACGGTTATCCAAGTCAAAAGGAAGACGGGTCAGAATTTGATAATGATGACCTCAGGGCTATCAACCGAGAAATGCGTCCTCTGGTAACCAAGTTGGCTGAAGACACTGCCTTGTCATTTTGTCAGAACGCGTATGATGTCAACGGAAAATGGATAAGTCCACCAACTTATGACGTGCAGAATCTGACCCCGCCAACCCGTAAGCATACTTATGCCCCTGATATTGAACCGTCCGACCTTATACACGAGGAAGCGGTCTTCCGAGCCTTAACCGGAATTGACTGGACAACTGTTGACTTCCAGCCCTTGGGCGGAGAGAAGGAGGCTGAACCGGCACAGGATGATGCACAACCGTCACATCAACTTAAGGAAGAACCATAATCTGGAAGCCGGTTTTCCGCTCGTTTAATGTCATCCTTTGGGAAACAATTATTCTTTTGGGCAGGTTATCATGCCTTGTAATAGGCTAGCTTGAACACTTGGTCTATTATGCCATCGTGCATATTTACTTTGCACAATACTGTTAATCTGTCCTGCCATATTTGCTTATGATCCTTAACAATGTTATACAGTCCTGTTTCTGCATAAAATAGACTGAAAAACTGTCCTGGCGGTTTATCGCCGGACGGGTCATAACGCCCAATATATCACTAAGGTTTATAACCAAAAGCAGTGAAAATAATGAAATATACATCACACCTGTGATAATAAATCATCTCGTTGGTTTACCAACAGTCTTGTAATAAGGGTGATGACCCACCTTGTGAGTGCTAATAACTCAAGCAATAAGCCATACTGGGTTATGATAAACACCGGATGATCCCCCTGACGGTTTATAATTAACGCCAGGCCGGTTTAAACACCGGTTTATATGGATGACTTATAGTCAGGCCGGGCCATTGGACGTCGGTTTAACTCAAAAACCTTTATCAAAAGAGAAAAAACACTGACGAATAAAAACAACAGAAAAGACTTGTAGTCGAGGCTTTTCAAGGGCTGCCAGGCCCAAATTCGAGGCTTTTCATGGGCTGCCAGGCCACCGAGTTAAACCGTTTTGCGAAGCCTCTCAAGATGGTCCTCAATCTTTAACTTATCACCGGTTTATCATTGACAAGTTCAGGGTCTTATCATATTGACTTGTCAAGTTGGCGGGTCATACCAGGTTTACCTGGACGGAGTGACTTACTTGATGAAGGCAGGTTAACCCGGGGTTTTAGGTGTATACACCAGGCTTCCAAGCCGTGGCTTGATAGCCTATTGCAAGTGTAGATTCTTTGTTCATTGCAACAACAAAGAATCCCCAAGCAACATTTTGAGCTGTGCTCGATGGGTGCCTATGTTTGAGTTGTTCTTTGACAACACTCTTTGGCCCCTAAGTCATTGGCCTTGCGCCGATCAAGCGGTGTAGCTATGGTTTGAATACGACCAAGCCCCCAAGTGACCCTTATGGTGGCATTGCGCCGATCAAGAGGTGTAGCTATGGTTCGAATACGACCAAGCCCCCAAGTGACCTTTTTGGTGGCATTGCGCCAATCAAGAGGTGTAGCTATGGTTTGAATACGACCAAGCCCCCAAGTGACCTTTTTGGTGGCATTGCACCGATCAAGAGGTGTAGCTACGGTTCGAATACGACCAAGCCCCCAAGTGACCTTTTTGGTAGGCAGCTGTAGAAGCTGAATCAAGGGGTAAACCGGATGCCGCTTTATAAACAGAAACCTCCGTGTAACCACTCATGATATGGGAAAATAACAGATACCCCGCTTTAGCTGGGGCTCCGATTTATTATATTGATCATAATATATACATCGCCAAATATGTACATGATAGGAGCCGATGGCTCAGGTGTAATAAGGCCGTAGATGAGCTAGGTTCCACGGCCAGATCGTCTCCTCCTCCGACTCGCGTGAGTCTTTATGCTCTCGAACATCAATGAGGTAATATGATCCATTGTTCAGATTCTTGCTGACCACAAAGGGTCCTTCCCAAGGCGGGGATAACTTGTGCATATCGGTCTGATCTTGGATAAGCCGGAGCACTAAGTTGCCTTCCTAAAAAGTTCTGGTTTTAACCCGGCGACTGTGATAACGCCACAGGTATTGCTGGTAAATCGCCGAGTGAGCTGCCGCTATGTCTTGTTTATCATCTAACAGGTCCAATGCATCTTGGTGTGCTCTTTCATTGTCCGCTTCAACATAAGCTGCCACCCAAGGCGAATCATGGCGAATATCGCTTGGCAGGATTGCTTCCGCTCCATAAACCATGAAGAAGGGCGTATAACCCGTAGATCTATTGGGGGTGGTGTTAATGCTCCATAAAACGGAAGGAAACTCTTCCACCCAACAACCCGACATCCTTTGCAAAGGAACCATAAGCCTGGGCTTGAAACCCTTCAAGATTTCCATTTAGCTTTCTCCGCTTGACCATTAGACTGGGGTTGGGCCACTGATGACACATCAAGCCGGATGTGCTCTCTTTGACAGAACTCCTCCATAGCACCTTTGGAAAGATTCGTGCCATTATCTGTTATAATGCTGTGTGGAAAACCGAAGCGGAATATCACCTTCTTTATGAATTGAACCGCCGTGGCTGCATCACACTTGCTAACTGGCTCTGCTTCCGCCCACTTGGTAAACTTATCAACCGCCACCAAAAGGTGGGTCTTCTTATCCTTAGACCTCTTAAAAGGCCCGACCATATCAAGCCCCCAGGTTGCAAACGGCCAGGTGATTGGAATCATCTGCAGCTCCCGGGCCGGAACATGAGCCCGGCGTGCAAACTTCTGACAACCGTCGCACCTTTTGACCAAGTCCTCAGCATCAGCATGAGCCGTTAGCCAATAGAAACCATGACAAAAAGCCTTAGCCACAAGGGATTTTGAACCGGCGTGATGACCACAATCACCTTCATGGATTTCGCGCAAAATCTCACAGCCTTCTTCAGGAGAAACACAATGTTGAAAAGCCCCCGAGACACTGCAATGATGTAATTCGCCATTGATAATAGTCATGGACTTGGAACGCCGAATTATCTGTCTGGCCAGAACTTCATCCTCTGGTCACCCCGGTTCATATACGCCAAATATGGGACCGTCCAATCCGGGGTGACGTGGAGTGCTGCCACCAACTGAGATTCCGGATCAGGAACAGCTAAACCCTCATCCGTGGGGAGCTTGATCGACGGATTATGCAACACATCAAGAAAGACATTGGGCGGCACCAGTTTACGCTGGGAACCCAAATAACTTAAAGCGTCTGCCGCTTCATTCTTTCGCCGGTCCACATGATCAACCTGATAACCCTTGAAGTGACCTGCAACAATATCGACCTCTCGATGATATGCTGCCATGAGGGGGTCCTTAGAATCCCAAGTACCAGAGACTTGTTGAGCCACTAGGTCCGAGTCACCAAAGTATTTAACCCGGCTCAGATTCATTTCCTTAGCCATCCGAAGACCATGGAGCAGGGCCTCGTATTCAGCTGCATTATTAGTAAAAGGAAACATCAAGCGGAGAACATAACAAAATTTGTCACCTCGAGGGGAACTAAGAACCACTCCAGCCCCCGAGCCCTCCAATTGTCTGGATCCGTCGAAGTGAATTGTCCAGTATGTGTTATCCGGTTTATCATTCGGCACCTGCAACTCTGTCCAGTCATTGATGAAATCCACGAGCGCTTGAGACTTGATGGCCGTGCGAGGCATGTATTTTAACCCGTGAGTACCAAGCTCAATAGCCCACTTAGCAATCCGGCCAGTTGCCTCCCTGTTCTGGATGATGTCTCCCAAAGGAGCAGAACTGACCACAATAATGGGTTGGCCTTGAAAGTATTGCTTAAGCTTCTAGCTCACCATGAAAACCCCAAATACAAGCTTCTGCCAATGTGGGTATCTCTGCTTTGACTCAATAAGCACCTCACTGATGTAATAATCCGGCCGCTGAACCGGATACTCCTTGCCTGCCTCCTTGCGCTCTAACACAATAGCCACGCTGACAGCCCAGGCATTAGCATCCACATATAACAGTAATGGTTCCTTATCAATGGGGGCAGCAAGGACAGGGGGTTCGGCAAGTTGCCGCTTTAGAGCTTCAAACGCTTCATTAGCTGCATCACTCCAGACAAAATTATCTGTTTTCTTCAGCATCTGATATAAAGGGATGGCCTTCTCACCAAGGCGACTGATAAACCAGCTAAGGGCTGCAATCCGGCCCGCCACGCGTTGAACATCATTGATACACTTCGGTTTATCCAACAAAGTAATTGCCTTGATCTTATCCGGATTAGCCTCAATGCCCCTGTTAGACACTAGAAAGCCCAAGAGTTTACCTGCCGGTGCACCAAAAACGCACTTGACCGGGTTAAGCATCATCTTATAGACCCGGAGATTATCAAAGGTCTCCTTCAAGTCATCTATTAATGTTTCCTGCTTCCTGGATTTCACCACAATATCATCCACATAAGCATGAACGTTGCGTCCGATCTGATTATGAAGACAATTCTGGACACAACGCTGATAAGTGGCCTGGGCACTCTTGAGCCCAAAGGGCATAGACACATAGCAGAAGGCTCCAAAGGGAGTTATAAAAGCTGTCTTCTCCTGGTCCTTAACTGCCATCTTGATCTGATGATAACCCGAATAAGCATCCAGAAAACTCAAACGCTCGCAACCCGCCGTAGCATCAATGATTTGATCAATACGAGGGAGGGCAAAAGGATCAGCTCGACACGCGCTTTGTTCAAATACGTGTAGTCTACACACATGCGCCAAGTGCCATTCTTCTTGAGTACCAGCACCGGATTAGCCAACCACTCCGGATGAAAAACTCAACAATGAACCCTGCTGCCAAGAGCCGGGCTACCTCTTCACCAATGGCCTTGCGCCTCTCTTCATTGAACCGGCGAAGAAACTGCCGAACCGGTTTGAACTTGGGATCAACATTAAGAGTGTGCTCAGCGAGTTCCCTCGGTACACCTGGCATGTCAGAAGGCTTCCATGCAAAGATATCCCGATTCTCACGGATGAACTCGATGAGCGCGCTTTCCTATTTCGGATCCAGATAGGCACTAATAATAAACTGCTTGGATGAATCGCCGGGCACAACGTCAACCAACTTGGTCTCATCAGCCGATTTAAACTTCAAGGTCGGGTCATGCTCCGTAGTGTGTTTTTTCAATGAAGTCATATCAGCCGGATCAACATTGTCCTTATAAAACTTCAGCTCCTCCGCGGCACAAACCGACTCAGCATAGGCCGCATCACCTTCCTCACATTCCAAAGCGATCTTGCTACTCCCATGCACTGTGATGGTCCCCTTATGACCCGACATTGTAGGACATTGAAGTATGTCTATAGGGGTGGGGGTGATTAGACTACTTGACCAATTAAAAACTTAACCTTTTCCCAATTTTAGACTTTGGCAGATTTTAGCTATCTTTGCACAAGTCAAGCAATCTTCACACAATTCAAGCAAGCATGGAAAGAGTATATAGGCAGCAGAAATTAAAGCATGCAACTTGCAAGAATGTAAAGGGAAGGGTTTGGAGGATTCAAACGTAATTGGAGACACGGATGTTTTTGTCGTCGTTCCGATAGGTGGTGCTATCGTACATCCACGTTGATGGAGACTTCAACCCACGAAGGGTAGCAGTTCTGCTGAGTCCACGGAGGCTCCACCCACGAAGGGTCCACGAAGAAGCAACCTTGTCTATCCCACCATGGCCGTCGCCCACGAAGGACTTGCCTCACTAGCGGTAGATCTTCACGAAGTAGGCGATCTCCTTGCCCTTACAAACTCCTTGGTTCAACTCCACAATCTTGTCGAAGGCTCCCAAGTGACACCTAGCCAATCTAGGAGACACCACTCTCCAAGAAGTAACAAATGGTGTGTTGATGATGAACTCCTTACTCTTGTGCTTCAAATGATAGTCTCCCCAACACTCAACTCTCTCTCATGGGATTTGGATCTGGTGGAAAGAAGATTTGAGTGTAAAGCAACTTGGGAAGGCTAGAGATCAAGATTCATATGGTAGGAATGGTATATCTTGGCCTCAACACATGAGTAGGTGGTTCTCTCTCAGAACTAGCAAGTTGGAAGTGTAGGTTTGTTCTGATGGCTCTCTCCACGAATGAAGAGGAGGTGGAGGTGTATATATAGCCTCCACACAAAATCTAACCGTTACACACAATTTACCAAACTCGGTGGGACCGAATCAACAAACTCGGTTGGACCGATTTAGTAAACCTAGTGACCGTTAGTGATTTCGGTGGGACCGACATGCAACTCGGTAGGACCGATATGGTTAGGGTTAGGGCATAACGTAATCTTGGTGAGACCGATTACACAAACTCGGTGAGACCGATTTTGGTAATTAGCTAACCAGAGGGTTGGTCAGGTAAACTCGGTGGGACCGATTTGCTCTTTTCGGTGAGACCAAAATGTTACGAAAGGGAAACATAGAGTTTACATTGCAATCTCGGTGGGACCGATCGCTCACTTCGGTTAGACTGAAGCGTTCTGAAGGAAGCAGAGAGATTACAATCCCATCTCGGTGAGACCGAGATCCCTATCGGTGAGACCGATTTGCCTAGGGTTTGTGGCAGTGGCTATGACATTTGAACTCGGTGGCGCCGGATAGAAAGAATCGGTGGGGCCGAGTTTGACTTTGAGTTTAGGTCATATGTGGAAGTGAGAAAGTAGTTGAGGGTTTTTGGGGCATATCACTAAGCACTTGAAGCAAGAGGCTCATTAAGCAACACCTCATCCCTCCTTGATAGTATTGGCTTTTCCTATAGACTCAGTGTGATCTTGGATCACTAAAATGTAAAATGTAGAGTCTTGAGCTTTTGAGCTTGAGACAATCCTTTGTCCTTAATATTTTGAGGGATCCACTTTCATCATCCATGCCATGCCATTCATTGAGCTTTCCTGAAACATTTGTCTTGGAATAGCATTAGCTGAATGAGCTATATGTTGTTATAAATTACCAAAACCACCTAGGGATAGTTGGACTTTCAATCTCCCCCTTTTTGGTAATTGATGACAACATATAGATCAAAGCTTCGACAGAAGATAATAACATTGAAAAACATCGTCGCTATCTGATATGCAAGAGCTCCCCCTAAATTTGTGCATAGTTTAAGATTTGCTTTGGACTGCAAATGCACAAGGAATTAGGCTCATGGGTTACTCTTCCATGTCACATACATCTTGGTGGAGCGCTCAAAATAATAAAGATTGAATACATGCACTCATCACCAAGAAAAGTGAATGATCATATAGGGATAAGTAAGATAATATCATCTAACAAGCATAAGTGTAGCTTATGATCAAACACATGATCATCAATGTCTCACAGACAATAGCATAGTATCTCAAGCAATCAAAAGCAAACAAAGTTCAACCAAGAAGACAAGAGAGAACAAAAGCAAACTCTCTCTCGAAGCCTATGATCTATACATTTTTCTCCCCCTTTGGTAACTAGTTGCCAAAAAGTTCCTAGAAAATGCATAGTACTATATCGTCTCTCAGGCTTGGTCTTCAGTTGGTGGCGTAGAGATGGCTCCTTGGACGAAGACTTCAGTTGATGTGGATGGAGCTGAAGGAGTTGGTGCTGGAGCTGGTTGCACCGGAGCTGTAGCTAGTGCAGATGAAGTGACTCTGGTGTCTGTTACTAGCTCTCCAGCTGATCTCTGAGCTCGAGGCACTCTGGCAAATGCATCAGTAGTTGTCCTGCCTTTCCTCTCCTGCATGTCATCCTGTAGCTGCTCCACAACTGACTGAATCTCAGTTACTTTGACATCTAAATCATAGAATTTTGTTCCATGATTCTTTCCATGCTCTCCTGGTTTTTGAGTTAGGGTGGCCAACCCCTTCTCAATCCTCAGAGTTGATGCTATCAAGTAACCAAGCTGGTCCTGCTTGCTCTTCAAAAAGTACTCAGATGCCTCCTCCCGAGTTGGCATCTTGGCAGCCTTCTCTTTCTTTGCTTTCTCCTTCTTCTCTTGAGCTTGTACAGATGATGGTTCATTCTTATTCATCACAACTTGATTGTCCTCAAAGTCTGGATAGAGAACAACGTGTTCCTTATCCAACAAATACTTTCCTGTGCCCATCTTTGAGTTAATCAACTCCTGAATTTGTGGGGCATATCCACAACTTCTCTTTTGGTCTGCTGCTATCCTCTTGATAGTCTCAACCATGAGGCTCATGACCTTGAATTTCTGTGGCACATCAAATATGTGTAGCAAATTAATTGCATGCCCTCTGATCATGTTGTGGTCACCTGACTTGGGCAAAAGAGTGTGCCTTAGGATCCAGTTGATCGTTGGCAGCCACGAGAGAAGAAAATGGACTGACCCAAACTTGAAAGTCTCAAGAGCTTTATCAGGATCTCCTTGTACATATGTGACATAGAATTGTGATCCATCTTTTCTTGGCATAAGCGTCCAAGTCATCTTCATTCTCCTTTGGGGCATTGATCAGATTGGCCCATTCCTCAATAGTTGATCGGTATCTCGTACCTTCAGACATCCAAACTATCCTGCCATCTGGATAGAAATGTGCTGTGGAGTAGAATTGCATAATGAGCTCATCATTCCAGTTTGTGAGCTTCTGCCCAACAAAGTCTGCAACTCCACACGCACTGAAGCTGTCATATACTCCTGGATAATGTTCCTCATTCTCCTTTATGTAGGTCCAGTGGACCCACCTCATATCACACACTATAGGCTTCTTGTCCAACAAGATTGTCTCATAGAAATCCTGCTGTTCCTTTGTGTGGAACCTGTAATCAACATCAGTCCTTCTCCTGGTGGCATATGGATCTGACTCTCTCCATAGCCTCAACCCTGAGTCTCTCCTGATCTTCATGTTTTCAGCCACAGGATGAGCATCATTGTGGTCTAGAATCTTGGGTTTGAGCTTCCTCAGGACTTGTCCTTCATCATCTTCCTCAGCAACAACATCAAGCACTGGGGCCTTGTTCTTTTCAGCTGCTGGTATACTCCTGGTATTCCTTTTAGGTGCACTCTTGGGCTTGGAGGCAGCTTTGGGTGCATCTTTGGGCTTTGATGTTGCAACCCCTGACCTTATAGCATCACCCATCAACCTGCGCCTTGGGTCTTTGGTGCAACAACCTCTTCTTCTTCTTCTTCCATCATGGAAGGCTTTCCAATCACTCTGGCCATGGTCTTCTTGACCCTTTCCTTCCTTTTCTTTCCTTCTGGAGCAGGCTCTTTGGGTTGGGATTCCAAAGATGCTTGAGTGGAGGCTCTGGCTTTAGACATGGGTTGTCTTCCTGCTGGCCTTTTGATCTTCATCCCTGGCTTAACTGCAGCTGAGTTGTACTCCTTCTTAAGCACTTTCTTCTTTGAACTAGCCTCATCCTCAACTGCCACATAATCCTCATCCTCAAACTCTGAGGTTTTCTTCTTCCTTGTCCTGGTGGCAGCTTTGGGAAAATTGCTGGGAGTGCTTCTGCTTCCTTCATCTGAGCTGCTGGAGGGACTAGTGCCCTCACTCATGTGAATCTGCTCTTCTTCCCTGTTCTGACTATCACTTTGGTTTGACATGATGCAAGCTCTGACTGCTGACCCTATGAGTAGTTATAGATGAGATAGAGTGGATGAGCATCACAAAATGCAGAGATTTTTGCAAAAGAATGATTCAAAAACTTAGTTTTACTTTTCGATAGAAAGCATTTCGGATCAACCGATTTTCAAACTCGGTGATAAGAAGCAGTTTTGGAACCTAAACTAGTGAACTCGGTCAGACCGAGTCACAGTTCGGTGGCACCGAGACTGCTAGGGTTTCACAAAGTTCTAAAATCGGTCACACCGATTAGCAATTCTCGGTTAGACCGAGATTTACTAGTGCAATGGCGTTAGCCGAATCGGTGGGACTGAGTTTTTCAACTCGGTGGGTCCGAGATGGTTTCGGCGGAAACCTAACCCTAAATTTTCAAATCACATCTATTCTAAGGATTGTTTTGACTGGATAGAGGTGTTTCAATCGTGGCAAGAATCATAATGAACACAATGTGCTGAGAATCAGACGAGGATAGCACTGTGATCGAGTTCATACCATAATTCGGCGATGAACTTGCTACGGCGGCAACGACGGAGATGAAATCCTTGATGGCGGAGACCAGCGACGAGGCGGTGGCGGCGAAAGTCGATGATCCGTGAACCTAGAAGGCAGAGCGAGCTATCTTGCAGGCGAGGAGTTTCGAAGAAAGTTTTCCAAAATTTTGCCCGTGTGAATATATAGCCCGACACTGTCGGTGTGACCGAGTGGAACAACTCGGTGGCACCGAGATGCATAACTGTTGACAGTTACAACAACTCGGTGTGACCAAAAAGTTCAAATCGGTTGCCCCGATATTGAAAACCTAGATCGACTTAGTGATCTCGGTATGACCGAAGGAAGAATCGGTCAGACCGAAAAGCACAAAGAAGTTTTGGAAGTTTAAGTCTATGACGAATCGGGGACTCCGAGTTCTCCTCACACAGAGTGGTTCGAATCTGACTTGATCAGATTTTGTGATGTAGCATGAATATAGTTTGAGACGAGAAAAACATAGATAGCTAGATAAGGTTCTTAGGCATTCTTGTCCATCCACTTGGCCAAAAGAAAAGAGACCAATCAATCAAAGCAACAAGTGGATGTCCTCGAATGAGTAAAATATGCAACCAACATGCTCACACAATAAAATGACAAATGAAATATGTGGCAAAGCATGCACAACCAATTCTAGCATCTATCAAACAATTGGCGATGACTAGGTCATCTATATATGAGTATATTGACTTAGGAGTC
Organism: Aegilops longissima; assembly: GCA_021605205.1. Classification (NCBI taxonomy): domain Eukaryota; kingdom Viridiplantae; phylum Streptophyta; class Magnoliopsida; order Poales; family Poaceae; genus Aegilops; species Aegilops longissima. The sequence goes on from CM038680.1 coordinate 462,620,317, forward strand.
AAATGAGAACATTTGATCATAGGTCATACTCATCGTTTAAGCTCAAGTGGGGTTACCACTTTTACATAAAGCATTGATGTGTTCACATCATTAGAGTTGCTTTGACTCAATTCTTAGAGTTAAGCTCCCCCTAGATGTGAGATCCCCCCTTAGAGGGATGAACTAACCTTGGGTTTCGTCGATGATGACTTCATGTAGGTGTTGAAGATGTGGATGCTCAATGTTGATGTAGATCCTTTGGAGCAATCCTTTGGAGTGAGTTGCACTTTCAATACCTACATGGGTTAGTCCCACAAGGAACAAACAAGAATATCCATAGACATAGAGTGATGCACACACAAGATGATGTCCATGAAAACATTAGGTTACCTTGTCCCTTGCCTTACCAACATGAGGGTTTTGTGACTCCTTGAACTAGTGCAAGATATGGAAGTTGATTGCACTTGTCCTTGCCATAATGATATGAGTGAAGAATGTTGGCGAGTCACGCTCAAGAACTCTCTAGTTCTTCTTCTTCGGGATCCACATCATCTTGATGGGAATCCTTGGAGTTGTAGTTGTACTTGATGAAGTAGAACTTGACGTAGTCTTGGGAACCCACTTGACCAAGGCCTTAGGTGCTTCTTCAAATACATCAATCTCCTCTTGAAGCTTGTCCTTGCCTTTGTTCTTGTGGTCTTGTGGTGGAAGATCATCTTGTGCTTGTGTTCCCTTGAAGTAAGTAGGATCATACTTCTCTTGTTGAGGAACAAACTTCGTCTTGGGGTATTGATCTTCTTCCCACTCAACTCCATTGGCATTGAACTTTCGTTCAAAACCAACACCTTGATTCTTCCGGTGCCTTCCTTGCTTGCGTACAATTTCCTCGAATTGCTTACTCCCGGCAAGGCTTTTGTAAACACCTTTCTCTATAATTCCCTTCAATAAGCTATTTTCTTGCTCAAGTGTAACTTGGCTAAGAGAATCATTAGTGGAATCAAGAGAACTACTAGAAGCAACAATATTGGATTTAGCATTATTATTGTTACTACTAGAGGAAGGATCTTTCTTGTTATTATTACTAGACTTGACTTGAGGCATGTAAGTAGATAAGAGTAAACGCTTGGCAATGTAAGATGAACTTTTCTTATGGAGATCATCATTGATTACCTTTAAGAACTCATGCTCTTTCTCAAGGTTGAGCTTTTCAAAGCGTAACTTCTCATGAGCCCTTAAAAGTTCTCGATGATCTTCAAAGATAGTTTCAAGCTCATGTTTAGTTCTTTAGTTACAAGCTCAATCTTCTCCTTATCATTGTCATTCGTTTTATCTTGATTAGCATGCTTAATTGACGTTTCATCATAGTATTCATCACTAGAGTTGTCAATAAGTAAATCATCATCACCTAACAAGTCATCTTCATCACTATTAAAATCAACATTCTCGGGGTGTGTTACCTTAGGACCTTTGGATATGAAGCATCTTCCAATTCCTTCATTTGGTGAAGCAAATATGTCGTAGGAGTTGGTCGACACAAGTGCTAGACCGGCAACACCTTCATCTTGAGTATGTTCGGAGTCGGAGTGATAGCTTCTCTCGGAGTGATTGTCGGAGTCGGAGCCGGATACCCATTCACCAACATGAGCTTGATGTCTTCCTTTTGTGTAGCTCTTTGATGACTTGTCCTTCCTTTCCGAATCCTTGTTTCTCCGTGAGGGTCTTCGTTCATAACGATCATCTCTACTCCTTATCTCTCTTGGTGGTGATTCTTCTCTTCTACTTCTTCTTTTTGGAGAATCTTCTCTTCTTTTGTAGGGTGCCGTACACTCATTGGAATAGTGTCCGGGTCTCCCACAATTGTAGCAATTGCGCTCTCTACTAGAAGATCTTTTGTCATTGTAGGACCTTGACTTAGAGCTTCTTTCTTTGCTTCTACTCTTGTAGAATTTGTTGAAGTTCTTCACCATTAAGCTCAATTCTTCATTGAAGGTCTGTTTCTCACTTGATGATGTGGGGGCTTCACATGAGGCTTTGTAAGCACCACTCGTCTTGTTGTGAAGTTCCTCCTTATCCTTGAGTGACATCTCATGAGCAACAATTCTTCCAATGACTTCCGTTGGCTTGAGATCTTTGTAATTTGGCATCATTTGGATCAATGTGCACACAGTATCATACTTTCTATCCAATGCTCTTAGGATCTTCTTGATGATGAATCTGTAGGTCATCTCTTCACTTCCTAAGCCGGCAATCTCATTTGTGATGAGATCAAGCCTAGAGTACATTTCAGCGACACCTTCACCATCCTTCATTTTGAACTTGTCAAGATGACTTTGGAGCAAATCCAACTTGGATTCCTTGACGAAGTCGGTACCTTCATGCATATCAATCAAAGTATCCCAAATTTCCTTTGCATTCTCAAGACGACTGATTTTGTTGAATTCTTCGGGGCACAATCCATTGAAGAGGATATCACAAGCTTGAGCATTGTATTGCAGCATCTTCAATTCATCCGCATTAGCTTCACAGTTCGGCTCTCTCCCATCAAAGAATTCACCTTGCAAGCCAATACACACAATAGCCCAAACGGCGGGGTTATGTCCGAGAATATGCATTTTCATCTTATGCTTCCAACTAGCAAAGTTAGTGCCATCAAAGTAAGGACCTCTATGGTGATAATTTCCCTCGCTAGACACCATACTCTCCTAGGTTGTGAAACCAAGGCTATGACCACCAAAAGCTATGGAAATCAAAGCAAATGGAGACCAAAGCTCTGATACCACTTGTAGGACCTTGAAGTATGTCTAGAGGGGGGTGATTAGACTACTTGACCAATTAAAAACTTAACCTTTTCCCAATTTTAGACTTTGGCAGATTTTAGCTATCTTTGCACAAGTCAAGCAATCTTCACACAATTCAAGCAAGCATGCAAAGAGTATATAGGCAGCGGAAATTAAAGCATGCAACTTGCAAGAATGTAAAGGGAAGGGTTTGGAGGATTCAAACGCAATTGGAACACAGATGTTTTTTCATGGTTCCGATAGGTGGTGCTATCGTACATCCACGTTGATGGAGACTTCAACCCACGAAGGGTAGCAGATTCTGCGAGTCCACGGAGGCTCCACCCACGAAGGGTCCATGAAGAAGCAACCTTGTCTATCCCACCATGGCCGTCGCCCACGAAGGACTTGCCTCACTAGCGGTAGATCTTCACGAAGTAGGCGATCTCCTTGCCCTTACGAACTCCTTGGTTCAACTCCACAATCTTGTCGGAGGCTCCCAAGTGACACCTAGCCAATCTAGGAGACACCACTCTCCAAGAAGTAACAAATGGTGTGTTGATGTTGAACTCCTTGCTCTTGTGCTTCAAATGATAGTCTCCCCAACACTCAACTCTCTCTCATGGGATTTGGATCTGGTGGAAAGAAGATTTGAGTGGAAAGCAACTTGGGAAGGCTAGAGATCAAGATTCATATGGTAGGAATGGAATATCTTGGCCTCAACACATGAGTAGGTGGTTCTCTCTCAGAACTAGCAAGTTGGAAGTGTGGGTTTGTTCTGATGGCTCTCTCCACGAATGAAGAGGGGGTGGAGGTGTATATATAGCCTCCACACAAAATCTAACCATTACACACAATTTACCAAACTCGGTGGGACCGAATCAACAAACTCGGTTGGACCGATTTAGTAAACCTAGTGACCGTTAGTGATTTCTGTGGGACCGACATGCAACTCGGTAGGACTGATGTGGTTAGGGTTAGGGCATAACGTAATCTCGCTGAGACCGATTACACAAACTCGGTGAGACTGATTTTGGTAATTAGCTAACCAGAGGGTTGGTCAGGTAAACTCGGTGGGACCGATTTGCTCTTTTCGGTGAGACCGAAATGTTATGAAAGGGAAACAGAGAGTTTACATTGCAATCTTGGTGGGACCGATCGCTCACTTCGGTTAGACCGAAACATTACGAAGGGAAACAGAGAGATTACAATCCCATCTCGGTGAGACCGAGATCCCTATCGGTGAGACCGATTTGCCTAGGGTTTTGTGGCAGTGGCTATGACATTTGAACTCGGTGGCGCCGGATAGAAAGAATCGGTGGGGCCGAGTTTGACTTTGGGTTTAGGTCATATGTGGAAGTGAGAAAGTAGTTGAGGGTTTTTGGAGCATATCACTAAGCACTTGAAGCAAGAGGCTCATTAAGAAACACCTCATCCCTCCTTGATAGTATTGGCTTTTCCTATAGACTCAATGTGATCTTGGATCACTAAAATGTAAAATGTAGAGTCTTGAGCTTTTGAGCTTGAGCCAATCCTTTGTCCTTAATATTTTGAGGGATCCACTTTCATCATCCATGCCATGCCATTCATTGAGCTTTCCTGAAACATTTGTCTTGGAATAGCATTAGCTCAATGAGCTATATGTTGTTATGAATTACCAAAACCACCTAGGGATAGTTGCATTTTCAGGCATCTTTAGCTGCAGATAAACATAACAGGGCCGTGCCATCATCTTAGCATAAGCCGGTCATCCAAATAGGGCATGATACGGGCTTTGGATTTTCACCACTTCGAAAGTCAGTGTCTCTGATCTCGAGTCATATTCATCTCCAAAAGCAACTTCCAGAGCTATCTTACCAACCGGATAAGCTGACTTGCCAGACACCACGCCATGAAACACAGTGTTCGACGGTTTAAGATTCTTATCTGTTAACCCCATACGACGGAAGGTGTCATAATACAGGATGTTGATACTACCTCCTCCGTCCATGAGCACCTTAGTGAACTTATAACCTCCAACCTGAGGTGCCACCACCAACGCCAGATGACCCTGATTGTCAACCTGGGGCGGGTGATCCTCTTGACTCCACACAATAGGCTGCTCCGACCATCTCAAATAACGGGGTACCTCCGGTTCAACTGAATTCACTGCCCGTTTTTGAAGCTTCTGATCACGTTTGCATAGGCTAGTGGTGAAGACGTGATATTGTCCACTATTCAATTGCTTTGGGTGACTTTGGTAACCCGACTGCTGCTGCTGCTGATTTCCCTGCTGGTTATAACCACCCTGGTTGCTCTGATTGCCTTGATTGTCATGTCCACCCTGATTGCCCTGGAATCCTGAACCGGAATTGCCTCCGCCATAACCCGGCCCGTAAGACCCAAAACCTGAACCGCCGGACGGTCCATGATCGTTCCGGAAAAAGTCTGAATTTTTGAATTCTCGCATGATATAACAATCCTTCCAGAGGTGCGTGGCTGGTTTGTCCTGCGTTCCATGCTTTGGGCAGGGCTGGTTTAACAGGTAATTCAGGCGCTCCGGATTAGGACTGGGTTCTCCCCTTCTTGGGGGCGGTTTACCCTTACGACGCTGACCATTGCCCTGCGTATTGGTGTTAGCCACAAAATCTGAATTATGATCTGCTTTACGCTTACCATTATTATTGTGGCCTGTTGGGTTATGCTGCTGCCCCTTGGTGTTGCCGTTCTTCTTTCCCTTCCCCTGCTTTTCATCGTCAGACTCAGGGTCCTTGGTACTATCAGAATCAGCATACTTAACCAGAGCAGCCATAAGTGTTCCCATGTCATTGCAGTGACTCTTGAGCCGTCCCAATTTTAACTTCAGCGACTGGAACCGGCAATTGCCTTCTAACGTTATGATGGCCGAATCAACATTGATGCGGTCCGACGAATGAAGGATCTCCGAAACCCGGCGTACCCAATGAGTTGTTGACTCTCCTTCTCCTTGGACACAAGCGGCCAGATCCACAATTGACTTGGGTTGCTTGCATGTGTCCTCGAAATTTGCTATAAACCGGGCTTTCAACTCGGCCCATGAACCAATGGAATTAACCGGCAAACTCTTTAACCAAGTGCGAGCTGTTCCATCTAGCATCATGGTGAAATACTTCGCACATGCCGCTTCATCCACATCCAGCATCTCCATCACCATCTCATAACTCTCAACCCATGACTCGGGAGGTAAATCGGCGGTGTAATTGGGCACCTTACGCGGACCCTTGAAATCTTTGGGCAGCCGCACATTACGCAAAGCCGGGATGAGAAAGGGCACACCCCAAGCACTGAAAGTTGGACGAACCGGAGTGAGCTGATAGTCCTGTGCTGCTTCTTGACGCGCTCTTCCGTTATCTATCACCTCCTGAGCGTTTGCCCCACCACGCATCGGATCAGGACCTCGAGGGGCATCACGGTTTCGCGCACTGCTTGACACAGCCGGTTCATCGATGTGGCGGCTGTAACTCCGGCTCGGGCGTGGAGTTGAATGAAGTCTGTCTCAGCTATACGAATAGGCATGTTGTTGTACCAAAGCCGTCTGAAGGAGATCCCTTGCGCGTCGTGTCTCAACCTCCGCAAGGGACTCACCTTCCATTGGGATAGCTGCTAATCGCGTTGCTGCGGCGATCATGTTATCCAAAGGGGTGGAGAAATGACCCGGCGGTGCCGGTATGTATTGTGGCGGGTCGCGGGTCTGCCGAGGCGGGTCAGTTACCCGTGGTTGATCCGGTGCTCCTGTTCCGGGTGCTTCAATCCAGTTTATCGTTGCCGGATTACTGGTTCCAGCTCCTGGGGTGCCGAAGAGATTCATTGCTTCATAAACCGGCGGCAACCAAGACTGATGCTTTCTCCGAAATACTTCGTTTGAAGCGTTCTGGTCCAATAGGAGTCTGTAATTTTGTGCCTGAATCCGCTATGCTTGTGCATCCAAAGCGGCCCGCTCCTCGGCCATCCTGGTTTCCTCAGCCGCCAAGTCCTCCTTAGCTTTGAGCTATCTGATCCTGCAGCTTAGCAACCTCCGCATTATGCTAATCTCGGGTTTCCGGTGTAACTTGCGTGGTCAATAATGTTGTCAAGGCATCCAATAAACCGGACAGGGCTTGAACCGGCCGGCGCGCGGGGCCTCCTGCCCTAGCCGCTGACCCAGAAATCACAGCGGCCGCAGTTGAAGACTGCAACGTAGGTTGTGTACCGGCCATGAAGATTGCAACCCGGTTCGCCGGTTCGAGGGGTCGAATCTGCCGCCATCGGAACAGCCCCAAACCGGCCATCTTGCGGTTAGTGCGGTGACTTCGGTCTCTCGGTGGATGACTCGTCATCCGAGCAAGCGAGGTCTCATCATCGGACACTGTTCAAGTTCTGCACCATGGATGAATCCTACGAACGCACGCTTCATGACAGGCTGAACCCGGGCAGGGTTTGCACGCTGAGCCGTCTCGATGAGGTCGGTGCAGGTGTCCGGCTCAGGGCCCGGTTTGCCAATCTTGCCAATGAAGACGTGAATTCCTCCAAAGGGGACCCGGTACCCGTACTCGATTGAGTCGGCCTCGGGGCCCCAGCCTGCGTCGTCAATGTAGAGCTTGCCGCGACGACTCCTGGTCATCCGGCCCACGGCATATCCCTTGAGTCCATCAAAGTTGCCCTTCAAGAACTCGAAACCATCGTGCGATAGCCCCACGGTGGGCGCCAACTGTCGTGGAATTGTCACGGCAGATGTCCTAGCGAAAGGACTTAGTCGTGGAGCCATCGCAACGGGTTAGCTTAAAGGGGTTAAACCAGACAAAGGACACGTGAGTTTATACTGGTTCGGCCCCTTACGGTGAAGGTAAAATCCTACGGTCCAGTTGTGATGGGATTGATGTGGTCTCGATGATCAGGGAGCGGAATCGCTTTACCTAGATCTCGAGCTGTTGTTTCTTGTCCTTGAACCGCCGCCGGGTCATGCCTTTATATACACAGGCCTACAGAGTCCTGATGCCGGTTTATACACATACCGGCTTGGTCTCTACTTTGTCATACCTTACAATACAAGTCATACATTACATGGCGATTCATAGCTACAGGCCCTAATCTACCTTTGGGCCTTGGGCCTTTGTAGTAAACCGCTTTATTCCTTGTCTTCACGGGCTTCAAATATAAACAATCCATTATGGGGATAATCCGGCTTCCTTGGCCGGTTTATACCCAGTAGTAATATCCCCAACAATCGGTATGTTACTTGCCCGAGATTCGATCGTCGGTATCTCAATACCTAGCTCAATCTCATTACCGGCAAGTTTCTTTACTAGATTACGTAATGTATCATCCATAACTAACTCATTAGTCACATTGCTGCATAAGGCTTATAGTGATGTGCATTACCGAGAGGGCCGAGATATCTCTCCGAGCAATCGGAGTGACAAATCCTAATCTCGATCTATGCCAACTCAACACGTACCATCGGAGACACCAGTAGAGCACCTTTATAAACACCCGATTCGTTGTGATGTTTGGTAGCACACAAAGTGTTCCTCCGATGTCGGGAGTTGCATAATATCATAGTCATAGGAACATGTATAAGTCATGAAGAAAGCAATAGCAACATACTAAGCGATCAAGTGCTAAGCTAACGGAATGGGTCAAGTCAATCACATCATTCTCTAATGATGTGATCCCGTTAATAAAATGACAACTCATGTCTATGGCTAGGAAACTTAACCATCTTTGATTCAACGAGCTAGTCAAGTAGAGGTATACTAGTGACATTATGTTTGTCTATGTATTCACACATGTACTAAGTTTACGTTAATACAATTCTAGCATGAATAATAAACATTTATCATGATATAAGGAAATATAAATAACAACTTTATTATTGCCTCTAGGGCATATATCCTTCAACTGACTACAAGCAAACAAATAAACAGGACAACAAGGAAATAAATAGCAAGCAACTTACGCTAGGCTATCACGGCTATTACACATATTACATCCACTGGGCATCAAAGTTCGCCACCAGTGCAAATATAGGGAACAAAGCAACATATAAACGCCGCACCAAAACAAGTCCAGAACTGAAACTACTTGGAAGAGCTAAAGAAACAATATCACAGGTACCCATAATCTGGAAAGATGCTTAGCAAGCTTATTAACTTTCTCTTGTTTGGCGCTTAAATCCTCTAGCTTTTCTTTGTTGCACAGAAAATACATCTGAATTCAAGGACTTCCTCGGTCCTTGACTTCTTGCATAACACAGGTGATGATGCCTTTCATCTTGTAGCTGAGACTGAAGAAGCCGAAGTGATTCAAGCAGCGAGTTCGAAGAGCTTGTGCCAGCGGTACTGGCCAGTAACTCGAACACTACATCAACGTAGGACTGTGGGGTTTTCTCTCTGTCTACAAGATCATTTTTATCACCTTTCTTGGAGACCAATAGGGTTGTCTCACTATCTTGATCCTTATCCGCATTACTTTCTCTACCATTGCATAGTGGGGTGCTCTTCTCCAATATTTTGTTTGCATACTAAAAGAGAAACAAGCAGACACATCACAGGTTTAGCATGTAGTATACGAAACTCATTTTGGTAAACCGGTTCAGTAGTAAGGTGGACAGGATAACAACATGAAACAAACATATATCTATGTAATATGGTCACTGTATTGTCCATATAATTCTAGTTTATGTTGCCTAATCAAGATAGAGACACAGTTCAACTCATATATTTTTAAGACACAACAACATAGACAGAATATAAGTGTGAGAAACTACACAACATTGTCAACACTTGTAATGTGCATCACATGAGAACATAACTGTTTATACAACTTAAGCTGAAATCAACATAGAGCAAGAAGTTAGAACAACAATCCATTTAAAGAAATAGGTTTAAAACATACTTGTTTCGCCATTGGAGTTTCAGTTGGATCCTTCAAATTTGGAAGTAGTTGGTATGAGTAAATACAGTGATGCAACAGCAAAGGAGTATGGACCATAGCTACGGAATCTGACTTGAGAACAGTTGCTCTTCTACTTTAAACATGGAGTTTGGGTTAGCTGTGGTGGTCTTCGTGCTTTGGGCACTGCAGTTGCTTTACAAACTGCTCGTGTGGGGGTACTCTGTGCTGGACATGGTGCTTTGTCAACTAGAAGTGGGTTACTATCCGCTGGGGTTGCGGTAAGATGGGTTGTAGCTGGTTCTTCGCCCAATGGCGTAAGTGTGCAATCTGGAAGAGTCTCGATTATGTGTGGTGGGGCTAGTTTGTGGGCATCGACGAGTAGCACTGTATTTTGTGAAGAACGGGTTTTTGCTCCCTTAGATACTGCCATCACCCCCTCCAATTCAAATGGCTGATAAACAAGAAAAGAAATTGAGCGTCTGAGACATTGTATGATGAGCAGGATGTGGTAATTCACATATATGTTGTCTAACCAAGCAGACAGACATGACACAATTTCACATATATGATGCCTAACTAAACAAGATAGCATGACACGGTTTCAGATATATGATGGATAACTTAATAGGATATAATGGCATAATTCAACATATGATGAGTATCTAAACAGTATGACATGACAAAACTATATGATGTCTTTCTAAAATAGGTTGGGATGAAATAATTCACATACATGTTGTCTAAGTATAGAGGATGGCATGATATAATTGACATAATTGATTCATATACTAAGCAGCTGGCACTCGCATGTATGATCTCTAATCTAAGCAGATGGAATTCAATATTGTGCATATGATGTCTAAACTAAGCAATGCAAGACACCATATGCATGACATGAGAAATATAAACATTGCAACTTAGAGCATACAACTCAGGTGGGATATAGGACTGGTCTTCTGTCTCTGAATCCTCCTCTGAGGAGATCCCTGTAACCATCGAGATATATGCTTCAACAGGTACCATTGCCTGCTCTGAAGACCTTATTTTCACTCCAGATTTTTCCATAACCGGCTCAAATGGCTGATACACATGAAGAGTAGTTCAATATACACAGATTGTTGACAAATATGGAATATGTAATGAAAAAAAGATGGCATGAGATAATTCACATATATATGATAACTGGCTGAAAAGCATGGCATTGCATAATTCACATATCTGATATAGAAAGCAAACATGAGGCATTCACACAAAGCATGTCTAATCTAAGCAGATGGCATGGCAATGCAAGGCACCATATACATGATATGAGCAATATAACCCTGCCAAGTTAGAGCATGCACCTCAGGAGGAGGGATACGACTGGTCATCTGTCTCTGAATCCTCCTCTGAGGAGCTATCTGTAACCAGCAAGAAATCTGCATCGACAGGTAGCACTGTGTAGCGACCCGACCCAAAATCGGTCAAGTCTCTGTGTCTGTACCATCCCAAGATCATGCTGGCACTCACAGTACATTGATGAAATAATCAAAGTTCAATCACACCTGAATTTATTACGATTCTCATATCGAGTCTTTATTACAATAGAATAAATTAGGCGAAGGCCAACTCATGAAAATAAACTAAGTAAAGCTGCGGGCGTGAAGAATAAGCGAGTCCATCCGACTCCATAGGGCAATCGCCATGCGCGGATCGTAGCCTCACTCTGATCGGAATACTCCTCTGCAACATAAGGCGTTGCAGCCGTGTAGGTCAGCATTTTGAATATCTTGGCAAGTCATGAAGAGAACAATAATAAAATTACTAACACTATATGCAATTTGGCTGTGGGGCTCTAAGTTTCATCATTTTGCGAAAAGCCAGTTTTTCCCTACAATAAGGACTTGTTTGCAATTACTACAAAATTGTTGGTAGTTATTGAGATGGTTCCGCCAACCAATGTCTCATTCCCAATTATTAAATAATAACCCCTCAATTAATTTATTAAGTTTAGTGTTGAGATATCCGAAATACTTCCAAGTTCCAGAGGCTCAAATTGTCCGTAACCGGGGACACGGCTAATCGATTAGATCTTTTCTCTGCAGAGGTTTGCGCACTTTACCCACAAGAATCGTTCCCTCCTTTTAAGTCTTAGCACTTCATGGTGTTTGAAGGCGGACGAGCAACAGGGTCTTCAGAAGAGTTCCTCGGCCCTTTGCCGTACCCATCCAATCCTACCGTTCTTCTACATCTCGTAGTACCGTCCGGCCAGTCACACCTAAGGTTGACCAAGCGAGCCCATAATGGCTTGCGGCTGCATGGTAAGCTTCGGTCAATGGGGTATCCATCCATCTCTTCGTGGCTGGGTGAAGCTTTCCATAAGATTTCATGGCGCTTCTCCATGCATCCCGGCCAACCACCGGGTTCTCCAGGTGCCCGTCAACAAATCCTCCACCCAGTGGTAAATTTTGAAGTCCATCTTGAGCTTGAAGTTCATGGGGTTGTCATCATCTTGACTCTCACATCTCCCTTATGATTCACTCAACCAACCCCGTCTACGAGCATAGCAAAATAAACTACTTCGTCCCGGGTCATGGTAACAAGAGGAATTGGTTCATCCTACCTCATGATACTACTCAAGAACATAACTTCAAAATTCACCTACTGCATGCATGGTGGGGAGGTATAATTCTAATGCAATAAAATCATAGGCATAGTAAGGAAAATATGATCAATAACTTGCCTTGCTGACGATCTTCGAAAGCTAGGGACTCGTGGTAGCAAGCTTCGCACTCCGGAAATTCTACCGAGGCAAACAACAATCATAATAAGCATATAGCATATGATCACTTAGCATAACAGCATAGTAATACGAAACACACAAAACAAACGAATCAAAACCCAAAGAAAGTTCGAAGAAATCCAAATCAATGCTTTTGCCACATCAAACAACAACCATGAAATAGTTTTACACAACAAAAATTTTTCTTAACAGAACCTAAGCATGGTTTTTTGCTAATTAACAGAAAAGAAAACATTATGCAACTAGGAGCAAAAAGAATCACATTAAAAGCTATTATAAAACTCCTATTATGCCTAAAACAATTCTAGCAAGAAAATATAAAATAAAAATTCTATTTATTGTAGATAAAAGTTCCTGATCTAAAGTTACAGAAACTAATCAAGAATAAACTATCACATAGGAGAAATAAAATTATTTGCTAATTAAAACAATAGGAAAACAGTAGCTAGTTGAATAAATAGGAATAACATGATTCTGGTTAAAACTATTTTTTATTAATTTCTAAAATGCCCAAATAAATTCCTACGGTTAGGCAATGTCAAAACAAAGTTGTGACAAAAGAATCACTAAAAATAATATTCCTAACTCATTTTATAGCAGAATTACTATTCTGTCTAAAGTTAAAATAAAGCAATTTTAAATAATTTTAACATGACTAATTATATTTTCTGCAGAAACTACAATAAATTTGCAAACCAACAAAAAAGAATCACTTAAAAATAATAAGTAGATTAAAAGATATGAATTTTACAAAACTGAAACTATTCTGTTAAAACAGAAAACGAAAAATAAAACTAAAAGCGAAAACCGGTAACTAATGGGCCTATCTAGCGCTTCAGCGTAATTTAACTAAATCGTGCCGAGGCTTTAAACCGCTTGGGCGGTCTAATAAAACCTAACTAAAACCGAACTAAACGGAACTAAACCGGTTTATTTGAAATAAACCTAACCCTTGAATCTAATCTAAGCGTCAATTCAGATCGGACGGCGGAGAGGAGTCAGCGACTCACCGTGGCGGCGGCGGCGCGCAGCTCGGGCGGCGGCAGTGTGAGGTCTTCGGTGGTCGGGGGCGACAGCGAGAGCCTCAGCCGAGTTCGACGGCGAGGAGCTCGAGGTGGGGTCAGGCGAGCTCGAGGTGGCGAGGCGGTCGGGCGGGGCTAATGGTCTGCGGCGGCGTCGGGTCTCCGGCTGACGTGTCGGGCGAGGAGGGGGGTTATCGAGGCGAGGAGAAACAGGCGAGGGGGGATATATAGGGGCACGACTTGGGCGAGGGCAATCGCGGGAGGATCGGGATGAGATCCGGATCTTGAGGATCCGTGGCCAGGTGAGCGTTAGCGTTGCTTGGCGAGGAAAGGCGAGGGGTGGGGCCGGGTGTCGTGAGGAGAGAGAGAGGAGTCGGGCGGGCGGCCGTGCGGAGGGATTCGGCCAGGCGCTGGCGTGGGCGTGGCGGGCTGGTGGCTGGGGCAGTCGGTTATTGGCAATTTGGTGAGCCTGGCTGTGGGTGGAGCCTCGGCTTTGGTGGGCAGGTTAGCTGGTGGCGCCGGTCCTTTTCTTTTCTAATTTTTTTTGAATTAGAGAGAGAGAAAAAATACTTAAATATAAATATTTTATATAGGACATATATATATCAAAATGATCGGGGAATATTCCTATAATTTGAACATTTTCTGGGCAAAATCAAACTTTATAAAAATCATTTTCTAAAATTCCAAATAAAACTCAAATTTGAATTCAAACTTTTGGCAATGTTTTCTTGACATTTTTGGAGTGTCATGTTTACTCCTCTCATACTTTGTCTCAAGTATTGTCGGGGCATTGGTTTGAAATAAATTTCAACTGCCAAACTTTGAATTCAAATTCCAACAACTCCAAAACTTCGAAAATTCAAATGCCACTCAAATTCAAACAAAATGCATAGATGCTTAGCTATAATTGTAAAACATTCCAAATAGGAAATTTGGGATGTTACAAACCTACCACCTTAAGATGAATCTAGCCCTCGAGATTGGGTTAACTAACAAATAGGTGCGGGTGGTCTCGAAGGAGGTCTTCTTCTCGCTCCCGGTGGCTTCCCCTCGGAATGATGACTCCACACACCTTGCAAAACTTGATGATCTTCTGTGGGTGACTCTGTTACAGATCTCGAGAATTGGACGGGTTTCTCCTTATAAGTCAGATCCTTTGTCGAGCTGTATGGCCTCTAGGGGCCTTGTGTCTCTCAACGGAATATCGGCCATGTCGGCATGACACTTCTTGGTGAGAAACATGGAAGACATCATGAACTCCGGACAATCCTTCGGCAATTCCAACTTGTAAGCAACTTCTCCCACGATGTTCGAGGATTTTGTAGGGGCCAATGAATCGGGTGCTAACTTTCCTTTAACACGAACCTCTTGATTCCACGAAGTGAGGACACACGAAGATATGCTCGGTCTCCGCTTCGTAAGTTACTTCCTTGCGTTCTTGTCGGCATAACTCTTACATCTCGTGAGCTATCTTGAGTCTATCTCGAATCAGTTTGACTTTCTCTTGAATCTCGATAAGATCGGAACCGAAAGTGTTCGATCTCAACACCATCCCACAACAATGGTGTTACGCACCTCCTTCCGTATAGAGCTTGAAGGGGCCATCTTGATGGTGCGATAAGCTGTTATTGTAGGAGAACTCCGCGTATGGCAAATTATCATCCCAGCTAGACCCATAGTCTAGCACACAAGCTCTCAACATGTCCTCCGGGATCTGGTTGACTCTCTTGGTCATCCATCATGCTGCGGATGAAAAGCTGTCTTGAACTCCAGCCTCGTACCCAAAGTTTCATGCAAGCGATTCCAAAACTTTGAGGTAAATTGTGTTCCTCTATCGACACGATATTCCTCGGAACTCCATGCGGACATACGATCCTGGTCATGTATATCTTGGCTAACTTAGCACTGGTATAGGTAGTCTTCACGGGAATGAAGTGAGCTACCTTAGTCAATCGATCAACCACTACCGGATGGAATCATAACTGAGCAGGTCTGGGTAATCTGTGATAAAATCCATTCCAAGTTTTCCCATTTCCACTCGGGAATCGGCAAAGGTTGAAGTAACCCTCTTGGCCGATGTTCGCTTTTACTTGTTGACAAGCGTCGCATCTTTGCTACGTACTCGGCAATATCCTTCTTCATACCGTCCACGAAACTTTCCTTCAAATCCGGTACATCTTGGTGTTACGGGGTGAATCGAATCTGGTGAATCATGAGCCTCTGAAGAATTAGCTTCTTGAGTTTGGGGTCATTGGGTACATAAATCGATCCTCGAACCATATAGCTCCGTATTCATCCTTACGAAATCCTTTAGCTTTTCCTTCATTCATCTTTTCTTTATCTCATCAATTTCCTTGTCCGACTTACGGGCTTCACGAATTCTTTCGCCAAAGTGGACTGAACTTCCAGAGTTGCAACATATCCTCTCGGAACTATCTCCAGTCGGAGATCTCTGAGGTCATCGACTAACTCCTGGGGTAATCCTCCTGCTACAAGAGTATTCACATAACTCTTACGGCTCAAAGCATCTGCTACAACATTAGCCTTCCCTGGGTGATAATGCAATCTCATGTCATAGTCCTTGATTAACTCTAGCCATCTCCTCTGCCTGAGGTTCAACTCTTTCTGCGTGAAAATATACTTCAAGCTCTTATGATCTGTGTAAACATCACAACGGTTTCCGATAAGGAAATGTCTCCAGTCTTGAGTGCATGCACTCGGCTGCTAACTCCAAATCATGTGTGGCATAATTCATCTCGTGAGGTCGTGGCTATGCGGAGGTATAAGCTACAACTTTTCCTTCCTGCATGAGTACTCCTCAGAGTCCACGACGAGAAGCGTCACAATATACTGGTAATCCTTGTGTATGTCCGGCAAAATCAATCTTGGGGCTGTAACCAAGCGTTTCTTCAATTCCTGAAGCGGCTTCACAATCCTCGGTCCAAATGTACTTGGCATCCTTCTTCAACAGCTCGGTGATGGGCTTGGCAATCTTGAGAAATTTTCAATAAACCTCCGATAATATCCTGCGAGTTCGAGAAAACTGCGGATCTCCTTGGTGAGGTGGGCGGCCCAATCGGTGGTGATTCAACCTTGGCGGGGTCAATGCTATTCCTTCTCCTGAAATAACATGTCAGAGAATCCAACTTCCTTGACCAAAATTCACATTCTTGAACTTGGCATACAAGCGATGTTCTCGAAGTTTCTCGAACTAGGCATAAATGTTCCTTATGCTCTTCCTCGCTCTTGGAGAATATCGGTATATCATCGATGAACACCACGACAAACTTGTCCAGATATTCCATAAATACCTTGTTCATCAAATTCATGAAGTATGCAGGGCATTAGTCAATCCGAATGACATGACGGTATAATCATATAAACCATACACAGTGGTGAATGCGGTTTTGGGTATATCTTTTCACGGATCTTCAGCGATGATACCACGATCGAAGATCGATCTTGGAGAATACCTTGGCTCCAACTAGCTGATCAAATAAGTCATTAATCATCGGCGGAGGTACTTGTTCTTGATGGTCACGTCGTTCAGCGAGCGATAATCCACAACCATTCTCAAGGTTCCATCCTTCTTCTCTACCAAAAGCTGGGGCTCCCCAAGGTGATGAGTTTGGCTGGATATATCCTTTCTCCAATAACTCATTAATTTGATTCTTGGTCTCTTTCAAATCGTTCGGGGCATCCGATAGGGTCTCTTGGATATTGGGGCTGTCTTGGGCAATAACTCAATCAGAAATTCAATGTCTCTGTCGGTGGCATTCTGGTAATTCCTCAGGAAACACATCGGGAAAATCTTGCACTCTGGCACTTCCTCTGAACAACTCCGTGAGGGAATGCACTGATTCTTCATCGGGATACGCTGGATACATACTTGATCCTCTTACGCTCCGGGGTGGTGGCAGAATCGACTTCTGAGCACGATCTATGTTTCCTTCAAACTTCGTCAACCAATCCATGCCTAGGATTACATCCAAGGTGCTGGGTTTCCAATACTATGAGTCTGCGGAAATTTATGGTTTCGATGTTGAGGTTGCATGACAGCCTAAGCCTGCCATCATTTCTCCTCTGCGGGCCCGGCGTGAAGAGGGCTTCTAAGGGTTCTAGTGGGCAACCCGTACTTTTCCACAACTACCCTTGATATGAATGAATCGTTGCACGAATCAAAGAGTACCAATACTAGCGTGAATTCAATAAAACTTACCAACCACGATTATACGGCTGATCATATCGTCCTCCACATCAATGTGGTTCACACGAGCACGAGGAAAAGGGTTGGGCTTCTTTGCTGAGCTTCCATTGCGTTTCCATTCCTCTGCTTGGCCTCCGGGCGGTCGGTGGCATAGTGCCTGTTTTACGGCACTTGAAGCAGGTGATGTGACTTAGATCCTTGAGCCGGGGCGGGGCGATCTTGGTTGCCATTGCCGTTTCCATTGCTGTCTTGTTGTCCTGGTTGCGGTTGTTCCCATTTCCTCCATGGTTATGTCCTCCATGATTATGATGGGTATGCCCTCCAGTATGGGGCATAGCAGGGCTTCTGCTGAGCTCGAGTTGTACTTCCCTGGCCATACTTCCGCTTGCGACTATCAATCTGCTGCTGCTTGCCTTCAAGTATGGTGGCCTTGTCTACCAGCTCACGGTAGTTGGTGAAGGTAGCCACCATAGCTGCATTCCCAGCTCGTCATTGAGTCCCTCGAGAAACTTTTCCTGCTGCGGCATCTGTGGCCACATCATCCGGGGCATAGCGAGCTAACTTGCTGAACTCATCCACGTCTTGCCCACAGTATGGTTCCCTGGCGTAAGTTGCGGAACTCACGCTTCTTGAGACTCATGGCTCCGGTGATACATGGCGGTGCGGAAAGCTTCTTTGGAACTGATCCCGTGATGGTGGCGATGGGATAAGTGGCGGTGTAGTTCTCCCACCAAGAGGCTGCAGGTCCATCAAGTTGATGTCGGCAAAGCGCACCTTCTCTGCATCCGTGCATCCAATAGTGACTAACTCTCTTCCGACCTTGCGGAGCCAATCGCCGGCCACAATCGGCTCGGTGCTGCTAGAGAACAACGGCGGATTCAGCCTTAGGAAGCGGGTCAAGTTGTCAGCGGGGGTGGTGGCGGTGGATTGTTGTTGTTGTTGTTGTTGTTGTTGTTACGGTTACGAATGAGCATCGCATGAGGGCATTACGCTGCTGGATCAGGTGGGTGAGCTCGGCGGAAAGTTGAGACGAGGTCACGTCTCGGAGGCATCTGGTGTTTTGGAGTGGATGAGAAAATTAGAATAGAACAATGGTCTAATGAGAAAATATCACTACCCATATGAATGCACAATCATAATCACACCAATCATTTATTCAATCCACTCAAACATGGTTCAATCTCGATTACAAATTCTCACGACTAATCGAAAATAACGACCTAGCGATCGGCGAAAAATAAAATAACATGGCGATCGACTAAATGTCTTCATCAATTATCCTTGCGTCCTCAGTGCGGCGTCCTCCGGTGTGGCGTCCTCGATCTGGCGCCTCCTCTTGCGGCTTCCTTGGTGGAGCTCCTTCATAATCTGATCATTGCTCACGAGAGGTCCGTCATCTCCACTCGGAAAAGGTCTTCTCCCAAGTCCATCTTTTCCTCTAATGCGGCAACATCCATCTTCACTTGTCGACTCTCTCCATGAAATCCGCGATTTCTTCTTCATAGTCAAGGAAGTCTGCATGTGCCTTCTCCTCCGATTCAGTTCATGGAACAACAGCCTCTGTGTACCTTGAGTTCTGGCGATGCGGATCTCCGTTTCTGAGGAGACACTCCAAGTCTTGGACATATGAGAGAATGGAGCCGTCCTCTCGGTGCGGATGATATCTCCGTTCCTCGCTCTGCGAAAATCATGGCGAGTCGATGGATCAAGCTCGGCCACATACTCTTCTCGGAGATGTCCAAGTGCACGATAAATCGCCATGTCTCTTCCGAGGATCCAGTTGAAATCGGTAAACTCAAAGTCAATAGGCTCTGTATGTCCTCGAAGGTTCTCCTGGAATGTGCACCTCAATCACATGGCGGGTATCCGTCGGAAGTGCATTGGTAGGCTTCCCGTGATCGAGGCGAGCAATCTTCAGCTTCTTCACGATCTGGACCAGCTTCTTGCGAAAGGCATCGTCTCATCTGGTGGCAAAACTCCGGTAGCAAACTGGGGTGAACTCGTGACCATCTAGAATGTTGAAAATCGGAGAGAAGTCGAGAAATGAGCAGGGGAGAATTACGGAATGATAAGGACATAAAATAAATAGTCTCTTCCTATGGCTTTCCGATCCTAGAGGTTCGTCCTACGGTCGTGTGCTCGATACCATCTCTGTAGCGACCCGACCCAAAATCGGTCAAGTCTCGTATGCATGCCATCCCAAGATCATCTTGGCACTCACGGTACATTGATGAAATAATCAAAGTTCAATCACACCTGAATTTATTACGATTCTCATATCGAGTCTTTATTACAATAGAATAAATTGACGAAGGCCAACTCATGAAAATAAACTAAGTAAAGCTGCGGAACCGTAGAAGAATAAGCGAGTCCATCCGACTCCATAGGGCAATCGCCAAGCGCGGATCGTAGCCTCACTCTGATCGAATACTCCTTTGCAACATAAGGCGTTGCAGCCGTGTAGGTCAGCATTTTGAATATGCCGGCAAGTCATGAAGAGAGAACAATAATAAAATTACTAACACTATATGCAATTTGGCTGTGGGGCTCTAAGTTTCATCATTTTGCAAAAAGCCAGTTTTTCCCTACAATAAGGACTTGTTTGCAATTACTACAAAATTGTTGGTAGTTATTGAGATGGTTCCGCCAACCAATGTCTCATTCCCAATTATTAAATAATAACCCCTCAATTAATTTATTAAGTTTAGTGTTGAGATATCCGAAATACTTCCAAGTTCCAGAGGCTCAAATTGTCCGTAACGGGGACACGGCTGTCGATTAGATCTTTTCTCTGCGAGAGGTTTGCGCACTTTACCCGCAAGAATCGTTCCCTCCTTTTAAGTCTTAGCACTTCATGGTGTTTGAAGGCGGGACGAGCAACAGGGTCTTCAGAAGAGTTCCTCGGCCCTTTGCCGTACCCATCAATCCTACCGTTCTTCTACATCTCGTAGTACCGTCCGGCGAGTCACACCTAAGGTTGACCAAGCGAGCCCATAATGGCTTGCGGCTGCATGTAGCTTCCGGTCAATGGGGTATCCATCCATCTCTTCGTGGCTGGGTGAAGCTTTCCGCAAGATGTCATGGCGCTTCTCCATGCATCCCGGCCAACCACTGTGTTCTCCAGGGTGCCCGTCAACAGTCCTCCACCCAGTGGTAAATTTTGAAGTCCATCTTGAGCTTGAAGTTCATGGGGTTTTCATCATCTTGACTCTCACATCTCCCTTATGATTCACTCAACCAACCCCGTCTACGAGCATAGCAAAATAAACTACTTCGTCCCGGGTCATGGTAACAAGAGGAATTGGTTCATCCTACCTCATGATACTACTCAAGAACATAACTTCAAAATTCACCTACTGCATGCATGGTGGGGAGGTATAATTCTAATGCAATAAAATCATAGGCATAGTAAAGAAAATATGATCAATAACTTGCCTTGCTGACGATCTTCGAAAGCTAGGGACTCGTGGTAGCAAGCTTCGCACTCCGGAAATTCTACCGACAAACAACAATCATAATAAGCATATAGCATATGATCACTTAGCATAACAGCATAGTAATACGAAACACACAAAACAAACGAATCAAAACCCAAAGAAAGTTCGAAGAAATCCAAATCAATGCTTTTGCCACATCAAACAACAACCATGAAATAGTTTTACACAACAAATTTTTTTCTTAACAGAACCTAAGCATGGGTTTTTGCTAATTAACAGAAAAGAAAACATTATGCAACTAGGAGCAAAAAGAATCACATTAAAAGCTATTATAAAACTCCTATTATGCCTAAAACAATCCTAGCAAGAAAATATAAAATAAAAATTCTATTTATTGTAAATAAAAGTTCATGATCTAAAGTTACAGAAACTAATCAAGAATAAACTATCACATAGGAGAAATAAAATTATTTGCTAATTAAAACAATAGGAAAACAGTAGCTAGTTGAATAAATAGGAATAACATGATTCTGGTTAAAACTATTTTTTATTAATTTCTAAAATGCCCAAATAAATTCCTACGGTTAGGCAATGTCAAAACAAAGTTGTGACAAAAGAATCACTAAAAATAATATTCCTAACTCATTTTATAGCAGAATTACTATTCTGTCTGAAGTTAAAATAAAGCAATTTTAAATAATTTTAACATGACTAATTATATTTTCCACAGAAACTACAATAAATTTGCAAACCAACAAAAAAAGAATCACTTAAAAATAATAAGTAGATTAAAAGATATGAATTTTACAAAACTGAAACTATTCTGTTAAAACAGAAAACGAAAAATAAAACTAAAACGAAAATCGGCGCTTAATGGGCCTATCTAGCGCTCGGCGTAATTTAACTAAATCGTGCCCGAGGCTTTAAACCGCTTCGGGCTGGTCTAATAAAAACCCTAACTAAAACCGGAACTAAACCGGAACTAAACCGGTTTATTTGAAATAAACCTAACCCTTCGCCGAATCTAATCTAAAGCATCGAATTCAGATCGGACGGCGGAGAGGAGTCCGCGACTCACCGTGGCGGCGACGGCGGCAACAGCTCGAGGCGGCGGCAGTCTGAGGTCTCGGTGGTCGGGGCAGCAGCGAGCCTCCAGCGGAGTTGAGACGAGCGAGGAGCTCGAGGGTGGGGTCGAGGCGAGCTCGAGGTGGCGAGGCGGTCGGGGCGGGGCTAATGGTGCGGCGGCGTCGGGTCTCCGGCGACGTATCATGGCGAGGAGGGGTTATCAGGGGCGAGGGAGAAAGCAGGCGGGGGTATATATAGGGGGCCGACTTGGGCGAGGCGTCGGGGAGGGGATCGGGATGAGATCCGGATCTTGGGATCCAGTGGCGGCAGCGGGCGTTGCTTAGTTGAGGAAAACGACAGGGTGGGGCCCGGTTGTCGTGAGGAGAGAGAGAGTCGAGCGGGCGACGATGCGGAGGATTTGGTAGGCGCTGGGCATGGGCTGGCATTTGGCCAGGGCTGGGCCGGTTCAGTTGGCCTTGGCTGGGCCCTTTGGCTGTGGGTGGGCCTCGGCGCTGGGCTGGGCCAGTTAGCTGGTGGCGCTGGGTCCTTTTTTTTTCTATTTTTTTGAATTAGAGATGAGAGAAAAATACTTAAATATAAATATTTTATATAGGACATATATATATATATCAAAATGATCAGGGGAATATTCCTATAATTTGAACATTTTCGAGGCAAAATCAAACTTTATAAAAATCATTTTCTAAAATTCAAAATAAAACTCAAATTTGAATTCAAACTTTTTGGCAATGTTTTCTTGACATTTTTGGAGTGTCATGTTTACTCCTCTCATACTTTGTCTCAAGTATTGTCAGGCATTGGTTTGAAATAAATTTCAACTGCCAAACTTTGAATTCAAATTCCAACAACTCCAAAACTTCTGAAACTTCAAATGCCACTCAAATTCAAACAAAATGCATAGATGCTTAGCTATAATTGTAGAACATTCCAAATAGGAAATTTGGGATGTTACACAATGACTGGCTAAACAGGATGGCATTGCATGATTCACGTATATGATGCCTGGCTAAAGAAGATGGCATTGCATAATTCCCATATACTCCCTCCGTTCCTAAATATTCGTATTTTTAGAGATTTCAAATGGACTACCACATACGGATGTATATAGACATATTTTAGAGTGTAGGTTCACTCATTTGTTCCGTATGTAGTCACTTGTTGAAATATCTAAAAGACAAATATTAGGAATGAGTGAATATGATATAAAACCAAGCAGGTGGCATTCACACAAAGCAAATCTAAACTAAGTGATGACATATAAGATGTATAATGTAAGCAATGCGGCGCCATATGCATGATATGACCAACATCAGCATGCGGGTTAGAGCAAACACCTCGGGTGGTAAGCAGGCGTGGTCGGCTCCTTACGAATCCCCATCCGAGCAGTTATCTTCCTCACGGAATACAATCTGGAAATGCAAGAGGGGGCACTAGCCCACCATGGAAGCGACATCTGCATGACATTATATTCCCATGCAACGGTCTTCTCTTTTTATCTACATGTTCAGTATGATTGTGTACAATATCTGACATGCATAATAAAAAATAGTTAGATTTTGTAAGGTCTAAGGGGTGCATGCAAAAATCAGGACTGATGGTAGCAAGCAGTGGATGGATCCAAAACTAATGATAGCGGGTAGAATATAGCTTGGTTTAAAAGATAGACAATGGATCATCTATTGTTTGTTGCCCACCAACATGAACCACATAGAAGACCCCGGATGAACGGATAGTAGACAAATACTATACATTGCTACCTCGATTTGAGACCCACGGGCATTTTAAAACTCAAGTTTGAGCGATAAAGTAGCGGGTAATAATAAGCGATGTATAACATAAGCAAACACGAAAACTGCGACCTCTCTTAGGAACTGTGTAGTCCTCGGGTTCATCTGCTCGGTCGATGATGGTAATGCAGTTAGGCGTGGCTGCAACAGGGAAAGATGATCTAAAGGCGGCGAAAGAAAGTCTGCGAGGGGGATCTCTGCTGCGATGAGCAACTTCTGTTGATGGTGCACCTCGGGTGGGGTGGATGGCGACACGGCGGGGAGCGGGACATAACACCGAGAGTTTTCTTTGGCGTCTATCTGAAAATCAAGTAAATCTTAGAATTGGAGGATTCTATAAACGCAGGAATAGGAAAAACACAAGAATAGGATAGGAATGCATGTGCAAAAGCAGGCATTTGGAAACATAGGATTCGATCAACACTTTGGGTGTTTGGTTCACATGAATTGGAAGAACACATGAATGGAGAAAGCGTGGTCAAATTAAAGTCAAACCACGTGAAAATGAAAAAAAATAAGAATCTTATTATGCGATAATGCAATTAGTTCATTCTTCATGCATATTAATTTGAAAAGGGCGTCCAAGTGAATATTAAAATTTCTATGTTTTTTCTTCAAAAGAGACACAAAGGAAAAAAATCCTCCGATTTTGCTTTGCTCCTCCTTCTAACCAAATGCATGAATAGTAGTACCATAGTAGTTCCATAGCAAAGGATCCCTGAGGGATCGACATGAATGCAGAGTAATAAAGTGATGCGATGAGTGTACAACCTCTTTGGCATAGCCTTGTGGACCTCAGCATCATTGGGTTGGACGTGGAGGATGGTGATGCTGGTGTGACTGTCGGAGGCAGGGAACAAGATCTGAGGCCTATGGAAACAGCGCCGAGGGTATTGCTCCGCTGTGATGGACGGTTTCGTCGTTGGAGCAGCTCCGATGAGGTGTATGGCGGCGAGGTTGAAGCAGGACAAGACATCCAACGTTAATCTGAAGTGGGACTCTAATATCATCTGCAATAGATGATGTAAAATACATCACCAAAAAGTGCTAGATGTAAAAGGCATCAGCCGCGCCAGGCCGCTCCGACAGATGTTGTAAGTTCTGTTCACTCTGAACTTAGCGAAGAAACTAAACTTTGATCGAAACTGAATTTTCTTGTCGGCCCGATTGAACTAGTAGCGAGCATTGCAATAGATGTTTAGGGCATTGAGCACTAGTAGCGGAGAAGCGGTGATCTAAATCAGCAGGCGCTCGGCGAGGAGCGCACTAGCGAGAGAGCAAGTCATGAAGTAGCACCATGACGAGTGCTAAAGCAGCAACTCCTGTAGCTGCGGAGAGTCGTGCTGCGGCAGCGCGGCGAAAGAAGCGAGCAGCAACACGAGCGAAAGCAAGAGCGGTCTGCAGCGTAGCGGCAACGGCAGCAAACGAGCCGCGGCGTGAACGAGAGCGGGCGATTGCAGCTAGTGCCGGTGTGAAAGTCACCACCGAGGAAGCAACGACATGGGGGAGAGACGCCGTGGATGATGTGACCGGCAATAGCACCGTCGATGGAGACCCGCCATGGCTGCTCGGTATCATGCACCGGCAGCCCCGTGAGATCGAATAAAAGATAAAATGTAGCGGTGAGTGCAGAACCTCCTTGGTGGCGCCGAGTTGGCCTCGGCTTCATCAGAGGAATTGGTGAGGGTGCTGCGGTTCCAGTGGGGCAGGTCAAGACGATGTCGTGGGAATTGAGGTGGCGCGATAGATGAGGCGAACTTCGGGGCACCTCCTTGGAGGTGGAGGATAGGGCGGCTGATCCGGCGGAGACGGCGAGATCGACAACAGATCCTCATCCGTCTGATAGATGAGGATGGCTAGGCTGTTGCGGTGGGCGGCGTGGTCGAGGAAGAGTCTCCGGTTGGGCAGCGGTTCAATATTTACTAAAACCTCGGTTTCTAACGCTACTAAAGAATAATAAAACAAAAGTTCAAATTAAAAAAAGAGCAGATCGAAAGTTATATATAAAATGAATTTCCTCCTTGAAAAAACCCTAGAAGTTCAAATTAAAATAAGAAAGCATTTTGATAATTATAGTAAAACTTGTATTTTCACACTACTAATGAAAAAAAAGTTGGAATTTTAAAAACTAAGAAGTCCAAATTGAATAAAAAGGAGCAATTTGATGTTTATACAAAAACTAGTTTTTTCTCGTTTTTAAAGAATGGAAGAAGAAGCTCAAATTAAATAGCGAAGTAGTTAGATGTATAAAAATTTGAAAATCCAAATCTCTTGATGGGAGATCATAAGAACTTCCAACAAAAATAAAACAATAGTTCAAAAAAATAACAGACCACTTTGAAGGAGATATTTCACGTTTCTAAATAAAAACAAGAAGTTGAATTTTAAAATAGAATTCAATAATCATAAAAATACTTTCATTGTTTCTATTAAAAAACATTAGAAGTTCAAATTTAAATAACATACGGTTTAATATTTATTACAAATCTAGTATTTTTTCGTTACTAAAAAATAAACCGGAAGTCAAATTACGAACGGAGAAGTTCTATATTTATCACAATGTCGATTGTACTAGAGTAGGGGTACCCTAGTATCCCGAACAAGTGCCTGACGATTCTGACACCAAGTGGCGGGGCTGAATGCAGTGGCCGTCAAGATCTTCAGCGGCTCCTTTGGAGCCATTCAAGAACAAAGTGATCAAAGCCCGGCAAGAGGAGCTTGCCGGGAAGGCCACTCGAGCCACGAAAAAAACAAGACCCGGCAAGAGGAGCTTGCGGGAAGGCTGGTGATCGGCGAGCTCCCAAGCACTACAAAGGATTGGCGCGGCAAGGTGCTTGCAGCGGCGAGCAACTCTCTTTCTCTCGCTCCGGCTCATCCGTAGCGATATGCCATGCAGGGGCCATTCGAACGCAGCGTGTCGAAGGGCTGTGCCGCCAGTGAGGACCAGCGATAGCGGCGACAAGCCACCGTCGTGGCGAGCGGGCGCCTTGGCGGTCCACTGTTACCTTTGTTCGGCGGCGGGGCGGGCATTTATGACTCTTGTCCCTTGCCGTCGAGTTAGGTATAGATCCTTTGTACCTTTGTACAAGCGGTGTACCAACCTATGTTTTACTATCTTACCCTTGTCTACTTGGCACATGTGGTGACCCCTTGTGCCTATAAAAGGAGGCCCAAGTGCAGCGTGAAAGGGTTGGTTCGGCTCGGCTTAGTTCATCCTACTCATACGAGACCACGCTCGGGTTAGGTTTGGAGCTCCCATTGCTCCCTAGCAAGAACACAATACAATCCACAAAGCAGCGGTGGAGTATTATCTCTCCGGAGAGCTTGAAGCTGGGTAAACTTGCTCGTGTGCATCGCCCGATCCGCTCTTCGTGCATCCTCCGCCCCCTCCGAACCACAAGGGATCCAGGTCCCATAGGTGTTAGTGGGACACGACCAACTTCCCGACATCTTTAGCGCGCCCGGTGGCGAGCGTCGAGGCTGTGAACCCGATCCAGCGTTCACCACGAGCAGTTTCTTCATCAACATCTTCATCAACATGGCGCCGAAGAAAAAGTCTTGGCAGCAGCGAGAACCGTCGCGTCGAACCCACCACCACCGGGCTGTCGGTGGTGGGGAAGCGTTAAGCGGAGAGCAGGCGTCGTCGAGAGAGCCCTAGCGCCGCGGGTCAAGGACAAAGCAGGGCGGCGTCGGTGTCGAATCTGCACGCGTCCTTCTCGGAAGCCAGCGGGACCGACAAGCGTCATGATGCTCCGGCACCATCGCTCGTTGGATCAAGGCCAAACTGGAGGATCTCGAGGCCCTCGAGACCGCATGCACATCGACATCTTTGATGCGGCGAATGCGGTCGCTTAGGCGGGATCTGCTCCTCCTAACGGTTAGGAGTCGAGCACATCCGTTCTTAACTCAAATGCGCCGTTGCCACCAACCACACCGTGGAAGCCTTGGCAAGAGCTCGATTACTTCTAGATTACCCTCAGCGGCCGATAAATTCGACGAATGGAAGGCCACAATTCGAGTCTCATCGGCCGCCAGCGCGAAGTCCAGCGGCAACCAGTGCCTCGCAGCGCTGGCGACAAGCGCGAGCTGATGGCGGCAGAGACTTGCGAGTGCAGCCACCGTACCTCCCCTTCGAAGGCCAAGATCGCCGACTCGCGGATCCACCTCGGCAGCGACTCCACAATGTCGTCCGGATCCATGAGCTCGTCGCGACCAGCGCCAAGTTCTTGAGCGGCAAGAAGAAGATGCTCGAACCCGAATCGGCGCGAAGAAAAAGCGCGCCGTCAATCCGACCAGCGCGCCGGAGCCTTGTCGACATGCATGCGCCCGAAGAACGGCGACTTACGTCTGTGATAGGTTGCCCTGCGTTCACTCGTGAGCTGCGGCAAGTCCGGTGGCCCGACAAGAAAAACTTTAAACCAGATGTGCGAGAAGTATGATGGCGGGACACACCATCGGAGTTCCTCGGCATTTACACCATCGCGGTGCAGGCTGCGGGGGGCGAGGCGACAAGATCCTCGCCAACTACTTTCCTCTAGTGCTCAAGCCAAGCGTCGAGATCTGGCTCATGCACTTGCGGACAGCTCTATTTCTTCTTGGGCAGATTTGTGCCACCGGTTTGTTGGCGCCTTCACGGTGACCACAAGCCTCATGGCGGGAGAGTGACCTTCACCTACTCGCCCGAAGGAAGGAGAGTCCTGCGCAAATTCATCTGAGAGATTCAGCCATGTGCATTACAACATCCGGATGTCCACCTGCCAGCGGTGATCGGTGCATTCCATCGGAATGTGCGAAACCGCAGAGATGAGGAGGAGATGGCGATGTGCAAAGTGAAAGACGTCGGTGAGCTCTCGCCCTAGCCGACAAGTGTGCATCTTATTGAAGAAGGAAGAAGACTCGAGGAGAGAATGTGGGGCGATGCGATAGTGAGGAGACCGCCCGGCAAGGAAGAGCCGGTGGCGAAACAACGAAGAAGAAAAACCAAGAAGTACTAGTTGTCGAGCAGTCCGGCAGCGGAGTTAGCGCCGGCAAGGCTAAAGCTAAGCGGCTCCGGCAAGGAGGTTGCCGTTAGCGCCGACCGCCAAGCTGTGGCGACGCCGACAAGCTGACAGCTCAACAAGCGATCTTGTAAGATCCACCGTACCAAGGGCCACAATCTCGGAGCTGCAAGAAAATCGAGCAGCTTGTTGAGCTCTGAGAGCTGAATCTGACGGCGAGACAAAGAGAAGGCCAGGAAGGTGCAGAGTGCAACAAGTAAGAAGAGACCGGTCGGGGAGGGCCTTGCAGACAAGGCCAAGCAGCGGCAAGAGAGACAGACCTCCCGCGGCCGTGACAAGGAAGAAGGCGAAGATGAAGATGATGAAGACATGGAAGGCGATGAAGCTGATGGGCGGGAGTTTCAAAAGGCAGCGGAGGTCCTTTGCGTTGGCGGTGGTGCTTCTCTGCATACCTCGCACCGCCAACTCAAGCAATGGATGCGTGAGGTTAATGCAGCAGAACCATCCATAGAGTCGCGCAAACCTCGAAGTGGTCAGCCGCCCATCATCTTTGACATTGAGGACCATCTGATCGCATCCTGCGGTCGGTGCTTGCCGATGTTGGTCTCACCAACCATCCGCAACCTCAAGGTCACAAAGATGTTGGTTGTGGCGGGGCGGCTGAACCTAATCTCCTCTGCGGTGCTCCATAAGCTTCAAATCCACGACGGCGAGCTCGAAGAAAGCGGTACTTTCAAGGAATCAACCCGGAAGGAGCAAGCCCAAAGGGAAGATCACGTTCTGGGTAACATTTGGCAGCGAGCTCAATTTCAGAGCCGAGAGGTCACGTTTGGCGTTGCCGATTTCCCATTGCCGCAATGGCATACTTAGACGTCTGACACTCGCCAAGTTCATGGCGCCTCTCATTATGCTTACAACTTACTCAAGATGCCGGGCGATAAGCGTCATTTCTGTCCATGGCGACAAGAAGGATGCACTTATACGTGCCGACAAGATTCTAGGGATGCTACAGCCGCAGCGGATAGCAAACCACTTGCGCTGAAGTTCCGGGGAAGAAAACCATCAAGTCCGGCAAGAGCTCGATGCCCACTCGACAAGCGCACCTCTTGGTGCTGCGCTACCGTCGAGGGCCTTTCATCGAGCTCCACCGGCAAGTGCAAGAAAGGCGATGGCAGCTCGCCGAAGACCAAAAGTGCCGCCAAGGAGGGCGGCTTGGTGGTACCTTCACCATCGATTGCCACACTTGACCCTAAATAGGAAGCGAGCTCATTACTTTCTGCGGGCGAATGTCGATGTGTTTGCATGGCAACCATCGACATCCCGGTGTTCAGGAAAAGAAATTGAGCACCACCTAGCTGTCTGTCCTCACGCTTGCGGCCCGTCAAGCAAAAAGTTAGGAAGCAGGCGGTGGGCGCCAAGAATTCATAGCGAAGAAATCAAGAAGTTGGAAGCAGCGGGCCTTGTCGGAGGAGTACTCCATCCCATGTGGTTGGCCAATCCGGTAGTTATGCATAGAGCAAATGGGAAATGGAGACTTTGTATCGACTTCACGGATGTTAATAAAGCTTGTCCCAAGGACCCATTTCCTTTGCCACTTATTGACCAGATTGTTGACTCCACGGCTGGATGTGATTTGCTTTCATTTCTTGATGCATATTTAGGGTATCATCAGATCTTCATGGCAGAAGAGGATGAAGAGAAAACCGCATTCATTACACCATGTGGCACGTACTATTTCATACGGATGCCTTTCGGTTTAAAGAATGCTGGTTCAACTTTTGCAAGAGTAGTCCATGATGCCTTTGAGCCACAGATACACAGAAATGTAGAAGCCTACATGGATGACATAGTGGTCAAGAGCAAGGACAAAGCAACTTTGATTCATGATTTGGATGAGACTTTTGCAAATCTGCGCAAGATCAACCTCAAGCTCAACCCCGAGAAGTGCGTGTTTGGAGTCCCTTCCGGCAAGCTTCTCGGGTTCTTTGTGTCTCAGCGGGGAATCGAAGCCAATCCCGACAAGATCAAGGCCATTGAGCAGATTGAAGCACCAAAGCGCGTCAAGGATGTCGAAGGCTTGCGGTTGTGTGGCTGCTCTCGGCGAGTTTATTTCAAATCTGCTGGCGCATACCGCCATTTTCAAGATTTTGAAAAAGCAGGTCAATGAAATGGACTCGAAGCGGAGGTTGCGCTGCAAGACTTGAAGAGATACCTGTCCTCCACTCCAATACTTGTCGCACCTAGGCCACAAGAGAGTTGCTGCTGTATGTAGCGGCGACCAATCAAGTGGTTAGTGCTGCGTTAATAGCGGAGAGGAGGCGGATGATGAGCCGGAGACCGAGGCAGGCGCATCCAGCGACAAGCAAGGGCCGCCGTCAAGCTCTGGTCGATATAAGGACAGATCGGCCTGAGGGTTGCGATAAGATCTGAGAAAAAGATGGTGCAGCGCCCGGTCTACTTTGTCGATTCCCTTCTGCGAGGGCTAGATCAAGGTACTACGGTGTGCGAAGTTGCTTCGGCCTCCTCATGGCCTCGAAAGCTGCGCCATTACTTCCAAGCACCACGAGATAACGATTGTCACTCGCTTTACTGCTGAAGAGATTACGCAAAATCCGGAAGCAGCAGCAGGGATTGTCGAGTGGGCCTTTGAAGCTGTCAAGCTTTGGTCTCAAGTTTGAAAGCACTTCAACTATCCAAAGCGAGCATTGGCAGAATTCATAGCGAGTGGGCCTTGGCGCAAGATGAAGAAATTCGAGACAAGCATCCCGTCAAGGTGGCAAATAAAGAGTGGCTGATGTACTTGATGGTGCCTTCTCGCTGCAAAGGCGCCCGGTGCCCGGCGTCTTTGCTTATCGCACCCACGGAGAGAACCTCAAGTACATAGTCCAGATGCACTTTCCCAAGGAACAAGCAACAAATAATCTGCAGTATGAAGGTTTTCTTGCGGTCTCGGGATTGCGGTAGACCTTGGGATCAAGAAGCTCATTGTCGGGGGACTCGCAACTTGTGCGTCCGCCAAGTAAATAAAGATTATCGAGCCCGTTGATGGAAGCCTACATCGATGAAGTAAGAAATCTAGAAGAGCACTTTGAAGGCTGCAAATGGAACCACGTTCAAGAGCTCGAGAATGATATAGTGATGGCCTCTCCAAATGTGCCGCACTTAAGTTACACATGGAACCAGGAATTTTTGTGCTCAAGCTGACTCGACCAACCAGTAACACCATCAACAAGACATAGCAAAAAAAAATTGGTTTCGGCGACTACTTTCCGGCGAGCTCCACGGAGCCACCGCCAAGAAAGTCCCTAAAATCAAAGCAAATATCAGCGAGGAGCGATCTGCTCAGACAAGCCCTGCGGTTTGTTTAGTTGAAGCGGGCGCTCCCGACAAGCTTTGCTCGGCAAGCTTGCGGGGATCATCAACTCGGCGGAACCACGATTCTTGCCGTGGAAGCTAATGTTCCCTTGATGGTAGGTGAGCCTTTAGTCCTTGTTGTGAGCCACGAGGCTCCGGCATGGCGCAGACAAATCGTCCACTTCCTTGAACAGGAGAACTTCCGAAGAGCAAGAAGAAGCGGAAAAAGTAGCCCGGCGGTCAAGTATGTACGGTTTGTTGACAACATCACATGCGAAGAAGATTCAGCGGTGTGAAATTGAAGTGTATTTGCGGGAAGATGGGCGAAGCTGTTGGCGAGAGATACATGGAGGCATATGTGGTCACCACATTGGCGCAAAACACTGCCGCAAAGCTTTCGGCAAGGTTTCTTCGGCGAAGCCCTCCGAGATACTGGCGCACAAGTAACCAAGTGTGAAGCGTGCGGTTCCATTCAAGCAGATATACCAACCAGCTAAAGCTCTCGGGCGATCCCTTTATCCTGGCCCTTCTCGGTGCAGGGCTCGACATCCTCGGCCCCTTCCCGAGCCGTCGGGGCTTTGAGTACTTATGCGTCGCAATCGACAAGTTCACAAAGTGGCGGAAGTGGAACCAGTGAGAAGGTGACATCACGGTCGGCGATCAAGTTCTTGAGTCAATTGTTTGCCGTTTTGGGATTCCTAACAGAATCATCACCGACAACGGCACCACAGTTCCTGACCGCACCTTCATGCGGTATGCCCAAGATCTTGGCGTCAAGATCGCTTTATTCATTGCTCATCCGAAAGCAGCGGTCAGCGAAGAAAGCAAGCGCTGAAGTCTTTGCGAGGACTCAAGACCAGAACTTTCGACGGGCTGCACAAGTCGCGGAAGAAAGCTGGATCGAGGAGCTGCCCGTGGTTCTTTGGTCGTCAGGGCGACGCCATCGAGCCAGCGGCGGACACCTTCGCTCTAGTCTATGGAGCGAGGCAGTTCTCCCCACGGAACTTCGTGCTCACGGGTCACCTCAGTGCTACGCCTATGATGAGCTTGAGCAAGAGCAGCTGCGACAAGATGGCGCTGCTCCTCGAGGAGGATCGTCTTGAGGATCTTGTCTGAGCTGCTCGTTACCAGGCAAGCTTTGCGTCGCTACCATAGCCGCAAAGTTAATGCGAAAGCTTGAGGAAGGCGACCTTGTTCTTGGCGTGTTCAATCGCCAGAATTCCAACAAGTTGGCCTTGAAGTGGGAAGGCCCTTATCGGGTAAAGCGAGTCACTAGGCCGGCGCTGTCATGCCAGAGACCGAAGATGGCGTTCGGTGAGCAATTCACGGAATATAGAGCATCTTCATAAGTTTACCCATAAAGGCGCGATTGCGGAACCGTTCGGCAACCACCCTTTATACAAATCTTGCGGCTGTTGCATGTAATCCTTTGTACAAAGCAGGTGCGAGACCCGATGCATCGATAAAGCCTATGTGTTGCGCACAACTTGTCAATACATGCTTTCATAATCTTATATGCATGTGTTTACTAACATTTTGTGCAGCATCCACACCGATGGCGATAACGAGCCACTAGGCTCCATAACTATTTTCTCTTCTTTCTTCTCAAACAAGAAGAAGGTTCATCCACCCACAAGTTAACCGGGGAAGGGAAGATAATAGTGTGGGCATAGCGTCGCTCGAGCTGTCGCCTTGCGGAAATGGACAAGAGAAAGCTAAGTTGCTAAGTTTAAGCGACCAGTTTTAAAATTTTAAGTTATCTTCCTCGAGCGATAGTACTTTATATGGAAAACACATGCGGCGGAGGAACCGACTCGCGACTAGCTAACGCCTTACTTTGTTTGAGCCGCTCAACAACTTAAGTGTCTTTGTAACTAGTTGCGACAAGGTTGCTTGTCGGGCGACATCGCCCGACCAGTTGCTGAAGTTCAGCGCTCGGCGCTCGCGGCAAAGGTGTTACATGCGACAAGTTCCTCTAAGCGTGGGGCATAAACATACAAGGAAGAAATCGAATAAAGGAAATAACATTGCATTCGATTGCCTAAGATAGTGTATATTACATAATAACTTGTCAGCGGATCTAATGGACTTTTTACCTAAACATGATCTCAGCGACAAGAAAAGATAAACTTAGCGGCCTAGTCCCTTGATGCGCCGTCGAACCCTCTTAACTCCGCTCACCTGTCACAATGGAGTGCGGCGAGGGCCTTGGCGCTTCAACATCAGCGGATGGAGCAGGGACTTGAGGGCTTTGGTGAAGTCGGCCTTTGGGTTGCGGAAGGCCACCTTCATCAACACCTTACGGAGAGCCTCGGCGCAGACTTGGCGCGATTCTGCGCCCGATTGCTGGAATCTCTTCCGGAGCATTTGGATACCCGTAACCGCCCTTGAAGAATAGGCTAAGCTTGGCTGGGTTGGAGGTTCTCGTCGGTGGAGCACCCAAGATCCGTCATCCCAGCTCCATCAGCTCATTATGGATGCGGCGGCGGTGTCCACAAGACCTTCATCCCGATGCATTATCTTTGTCTACGAGATTATTACGGGCAGTTAAAGCATTCAACAACAACTCCTCGGCGGCCTTGATCTTTCCAACAGGCCGTTTCCGCTCCTTGGCGCCATTCAATGTCTCCATCGGGGTGGTGGGTTTCAACTCGAGATCCGCCTTGGCATCCTTGGCGGCGTCGAACTCCTTGATCTTCTCGGCAAAAGCGACCTGCAGCTCGCCGAGGTGTGGCGTCCTTCTCGCTCGCGCTTCAGCGGCGACCTCCTCGGCGCTCTTACGGAGGTGGACTCGGCTGAGCCACCTCGTCTCCAATTCCTCTTGGCGGCCTCGGCAGCCGGCAGCATCTTTGCCTCTGAAGTGGCCCATGTCGTTTACTCATGCGGCGAGATCTTCCTCATAGGCTGTCGAGGTTGATCTTCCGCTGCGCCAGGCTCACCTTCTCGCGGAGAGCTTCTCGCGGCAAGCCTCTGCTGCTCCTCGA
This sequence comes from Aegilops longissima, assembly GCA_021605205.1. Taxonomy (NCBI): domain Eukaryota; kingdom Viridiplantae; phylum Streptophyta; class Magnoliopsida; order Poales; family Poaceae; genus Aegilops; species Aegilops longissima. The sequence continues at coordinate 462,655,623 of CM038680.1, forward strand.
CCTCGCCCTTCTCCAAGATGAAGGCCGTGCGCTCCTCGACAAGCTGCTCCAGCGCCTCTGCTATATCCGGAGAGTTTCTTTGTTGGCGCGCGGAGCTCTTCAGCGTTTCTCAAGTCAGCTCTTGCCCTCGCGACAAGCGCCTCCACAGACTCGGTTTGGCTTGTCGGGTGTGGTAGGCGGCAGCAACCTCCTTAGCAGCTGCTCCTCCTCGGGTTCATCGCTGCTGCTGCTCGGAGCATCGACCAGCGACAGCCGGCGGAAGCAAGCAGTTCAGCGTCGAAGGTCTCCCCTCGGCGGTGCCACGGGCTTGATGCCGGGGGCTTGATAAAGACACCCTCGCCGGCCTTGGATAGGCGCGGGTGGGGCTCTTGGTCGGTAGCGGTGTCGGTGGCGGGAGGATCGGCGGTCGGTGCGGCGCTGGCGCTCCTGCAGCCTCGGGGCCGTCGATCGATCGCGATTCCTTCCCGCCTCTGCGCCCGGCAGCTCGGCGACCTCCTCGCGGCGGCGGGCCCGTCGGCCCAGCCTCCTCCTCCATGTTGGCGGCGTCGACATTCTCGCCCGGCGTCCTCCTCGCCCGGTAGTCTCGGTTTCCATCGGATCTCCGGCGGTGGATCGATGGTCAAAAGAAAAGAACAAGTCAAGCAAATGTTGAAAGATAAGAAACGAGAAGAAAAAGAATCAAGGGATGTTTTCGGACAAGAAAATCACGCAATGGGATCTGTTGCCGTGGTCTCCTGGCCGGGAGGTCGTTGGCGCTGGTCCTTGTCGGGAAGCCCCCTTGTCGGAGAGGCCTCCCTTGCGGAGAAGCGCTCCCTTGGCGGAGAGTTCTCCCTTGGCGGCGTGGTTGAAGCAAGCGAGAACTTGGGAGTGACCTCCGGAGCTTCTGATGAGGCTGCTCTGCTCCTACACAATTCAACAAACCAGATGTCGATGGCGGAGAAGCACCCAAGCACACCTAACCATGAGAAATGAACCAAACACTTACTGTTGGGGGTTGTGCTAGGGGCTGCTCTGATTGAAGGTTGCAGATCCGGCAAGGGCGGATGTGCCCCTATTGCCCAGAGAGTCATCGAGGGCGACAACCACGGAGTCTTGGCCCTCTTGGCCCTCTGAGCTAGCGTCTGAAGAAGGAGAGGTTGAGTGAAGTCGGTCGGATATAAGAAAAAGCAATAAATCGGAAGATTACAAATGCTTGCGACAAGATCTTACTCTTCCTCTTCTTCCTCGGAGCTGAGGCGGAGATCAAACTCCGCTCGGTGTTGACAATTGGGGAAAGATTCCCTCGAATGCTTGGCGGGTGCGAGGGCGCGACTCGAAGACCCGCGCCCGTCGCCGTGGCGAGAATAGGCGCTCAGCAGCAACAGTGCCCGTGGTGGTGGGCGTCGTGGCGGCGTGGCGGCTGTTGGACCATATGCCGCCCGCCACTTCTCCAATCTTGCGGAGGCGTCTCCTCGGCGGGGCAGCGGGCCCCTCTGCGGCAAGCTACTTGGCCCAGCGGAGGAGCGCCCGGCAGGCTCGCTTCGATTCGTTGTCGGGCTCGGTCTACTCCTCCTCACCGGCGAACTCTTCTCGGTCGGCAAGGCTTGCCGCCTCGGCTATCTCTGCCTCCTCGGCAGTAAACCCAAATCGCCGCGGCGGCAGCCTCTGCAGCCTCCTCCAACCTCGTGGCGTCTGCGCCATCTCGTCGGTGGTGTCGCGGGTGAGCCGCCTCTGCTTTCGTCGGCGCGGATCGACACCTCCACCAAGTTGTCAAAACTGCTGCACGGCGTCGTGGCGGGCTCTGCCAAGTTGGAATGATTCCATGGGAATCGCTGGCAACGTGCTCAGCGGATCTGTCAAGCGACGAGTTGTTGCACAAGGGCACGACTCTCCTCGGCAACATGCACCACGGGGTTGTCCGCTTGAGCTTGAACAGCTCCCATAGCATGCCGTCAAGCTCCAAGGTAGTAAAATTCCAATTCAAACCCGAGCGCAGCCTCATGATATCCACAGCGTTACGGAATTCCCAAGCAGGCCTCCCTCTCTCTGCAAGGCGCAATCTGTGGCGAAGAAATCGCGCCAAGCTGCTCCTCACGGTAAGCCACCTTGCGGAGGCATAAAATCCTAGTCACGGCAATCTTCAACTTGTAGTCCTCCGTATCAAGTTGCTCCAATCGTTACCCATGAACTATGAAGTGCAGGCGCGAGGCGGTGAAAGGCTGTGGCTCCTCCTCTAAGATCCAACACCGGTCAGCTCTCCACTCCTCCCACTTGCTGCGCAACTCTCCGTCGAATCGCTTCCTTCTTGCAGATCCTAGAGGTCCATGCAATTCCTCCGACAGCGGCTCTCCTCTCTCTGTGGGGTGAAGTAGTGGCGGAAGAGTCACGACATTTGGATGGACCCGACAAAGTTCTCGCAGAGATGTGCAGCAGCCATGGTGAGGATGGCGTTGGGGGTGAAGTCAAGGCGGAGGCCATATGTGTTCATGACATCCTGAAGAATTGAGAAAAGGCGAATGAGCCCTTGATGGAAAAAAATCGTGAAAAAGGGGTACCCGATGTAGACCTTATTGGACGTGGCGGCGGAAATCACCCTCGTGCGCGGATGCGCCCGCGTCGCCGTCGACCAGAAAAGGTAGTACAACTCCCGCAGCTCCTTCCTGTCAAGTAGAGGATCGAAGAGGGCCCGCTCCTTCCGCAGCGCCGCGAGCCGCTGCGCCTCGGCCGATTTCACGCCTTTTCCCTTGTCGGCCTTTGGAGCCATGGGGAGAGGTGGTGGAGGAAGTCGGCGGCGTTGGTGGCGCCCGATGGCAATGGAGGCGGAACATCGCTCTCTTTGGGCTCGAGGAGAAAGGGAAGCGGCGGGGTTTCGATGTGACAGCAATGGCAAGTGGGCGTCCTGCCCTGTTCCCCCTTATAAAGGGGAGAGGGGCAGGCGTTCGATTTTCCCATTAAAAGCCCCGATCTCCCCGCGCCATGTCCGGTGCGTGCCGTTCGTGTGAGGCGTGGTGGGTCGAGGCGATAATGGCGTAATCCGGACGCGTGCCCGTGCCTTTATTTTGGGCCTGACCGCGAGCTGGCGCCGTGTGTGGCCCGAGCCGGGGGCTCTGTCGGTGTACTAGGTAGGGGTACCCTAGTATCCGAACAAGTGCCGCAGGCGATTCACAACACCCGTGGCGGGACTGATGCGGTGACCGTCAAGATCTTCAGCGGCTCCTTTGGAGCCATTCAAAACAAAGTGATCAAAGCCCGGCAAGAGGAGCTTGCGGGAAGATACTCGAGCCGCGAAGGAAACAAGACCCGGCAAGAGGAGCTTGCGGGAAGGCTGTGATCGACGAGCTCCCAAGCACTACAAGGATTGACGCGGCAAGGTGCTTGCATGCGGCAAACCTCTCTTTCTCTCGCTCCAGCTCATCCGCCCAGCGTGTCGCCACGGGGCCATTAGAACACGCGTGTCGAAGGGCTGTGCCGCCCGTGAGGAACAGCGATAAGCGGCGACAAGCCACCGTCGTGGCGAGCGGAGCGCCTTGCCGATCCCTGTTACCTTTGTTGACGGCAGGGGCGGGCATTTATGACTCTTGTCCCTTGCCGTCGAGTTAGGTATAGATCCTTTACCTTTGTACAAAGCGGTGTACCAACCTATGTTTTACTATCTTACCCTTGTCTACTTGGCACATGTGGTGACCCCTTGTGCCTATAAAGGGAGGCCCAAGTGCAGCGTAGAAAGGGTTCGGTTCGGCTCAAACTTAGTTCATCCTACTCATACGAGACCACGCTCGGGTTAGGTTTTGGAGCTCCCATTGCTCCCTAGCAAGAACACAATACAATCCACAAAGCAGCAGTAGGAGTATTATCTCTCCGGAGAGCTCCGAAGCTGGGTAAACTTGCTCGTGTGCATCGCTTCGATCCGCTCTTCGTGCATCCTCCGCCCCCCTCCGAACCACAAGGGATCCAGGTCCCATAGGTGTTCGTGGGACACGACCAGCTTCCCCGACATCTTGAGGGGCAGGCGTTCGATTTTCCCATTAAAAAGCCCCACGATCTCCCCACGGCGCCACGTCCGTGCGTGCCGTTCGTGTGAGGCGTGGTGGGTCGAAGCGAGTAATGGCGTAATCCGGACCCGCGCGTGCCCGTGCCTTGTTTTGGGCTGGCCCAACAAAGCTTGGCGCCGTGTGTGGCCCGGGCCGGGGCTCTGTCGGTGTACTAGGTAGGGGTACCCTAGTATCCCGAACAAGTGCAGGCGATTGCAGCACCCGTGGCAGGACTGATGCGGTGACCGTCAAGATCTTCAGCGGCTCCTTTGGAGCCATTCAAGAACAAAGTGATCAAAGCCCGGCAAGAGGAGCTTGCCGGAAGATACTCGAGCCACGAAGAAACAAGACCCGACAAGAGGAGCTTGCGGGAAGGCTGATCGACGAGCTACCAAGCACTACAAGGATTGACGCGGCGAGCAACCTCTCTTTCTCTCGCTCCGGCTCATCCGTAGCGATGTCATAGCAGGGCCATTAAGACACGCAGCGTCGAAGAAATGTGCCGCCAGCGAGAAGCAGCGATAAGAAGCGACAAGCCACCGTCGTGGCGAGCGGAGGCGCGCCAGCGGTCCACTGTTACCTTTGTTGACGGCGGGACATGCATTTATGACTCTTGTCCCTTGCCGTCGAGTTAGGTATAGATCCTTTGTACCTTTGTACAAGCGGTGTACCAACCTATGTTTTTACTATCTTACCCTTGTCTACTTGGCACATGTGGTGACCCCTTGTGCCTATAAAAGGAGGCCCAAGTGCAACGTAGAAAGGGTTCGGTTCGGCTCCGGCTTAGTTCATCCTACTCATACGAGACCACGCTCGGGTTAGGTTTTGGAGCTCCCATTGCTCCCTAGCAAGAACACAATACAATCCACAAAGCAGCAGTAGGAGTATTATCTCTCCGGAGAGCTCCGAAGCTGGGTAAACTTGCTCGTGTGCATCGCTCCGATCCGCTCTTCGTGCATCCTCCGCCCCCTCCGAACCACAAGGGATCCAGGTCCCATAGGTGTTCGTGGGACACGACCAGCTTCCCCGACACAAAACCCCTCATATTTTCCTTGTTACTAAATAAAAAAATATATGAAGAAGTTCGAATTCAAATGATGTATACGGAAAACTCAAATACTTTCTGTTTATAGGAAAAATAAAAGTATGAAGTTCAATTTTCTTTAAATGTTTGATACTTACTTAGAACCATTTATTTCTAAAAAAATATTAAGAAGTTCAAATTAAAATAACATAGAAGTCCGAAGTATATAAAAAAAATCAGATTTTTCTCGTTACTAAATAATAAAAATGAAGAAGTTCAAATTAAAACGAATGAACAACTAAAAAAGTTAAAAAAAAGATCTTTCCCGTTTTTCTTAAAAGCTAGAAGTTCAAACAAAAACAATGAAGCGGTTCGATGGTTATTAAAAATATTGGATTTTACGGTTTTTATAAAACTCATATATCCATTATTAGTAAAAACTCAATCATGAAGTTCAAATTGAGAACAGTGAAATCAGAAAATCCAAAAAAAATCTTTACTCAAAAATAAAAAAATGTGAAGTTCAAATAAAAATAATACAGAAGTTCGAAGTGAAAACTACCAGCGGTTCAACTACTACATGGAGTGTTTTTCATATACGAAAAACGAATAAAGAAGGAAAAAGTCTAAATATACTTTTGCTAAAAGTCTATGTGGTGGGCCGAGGAAGTAAGAAACTCTTGTGTATTTACTTGTGCGAAAACATACACAAACAATTCCCTCTATCGATTACAAATTTGAAAAAAGTTTCTAATATTCAACAACTTTTCGAGGGTATATTGTATGCCTTATTCCAAAAGAAAATGGTAAAAACAAATTTGTGTATGTTGTTCTAAAAGAAAAGTTTAACCGTATTAAAAAATGCATATTTTCAACAAGTTTCTAATGGTTTATCATTTGTGAAACTCCGACGAACGGGTGAGGAATTACGAACAATAAAACGTGACAGAAGTTCAAACTGAAATCAACGAGAAGTTCAACTATTATAAGGAATACGTTTCAGGAGAGAATAAAAGAAATACAAAACCAAAAGCCTAAAATGTTTGTTGCAAGAAGTTCACGTGCTCCTCCCAGCACGATTCAAAATTTATGTTGCGAGACGTTCAGCCTTCAAATACTTGTTAAGAAAAAGGCAAAAACGCCGTTGTTTTTGCATTTTTAGAACTGCTCTCAAACGGACAAAAAACAACACGTCAAACAGAGTGAAGTTCAGACAGACATGCCCAAGAAGTGTAACTACTTCACGCAGTGCATATCCATTCGCGATGAAGATAGAAATTATGATATCATCATTTTCTAATTTACTAAAAAATGGCAGGAATATCATTTGTGTAAGTTCAAGTCCTCGGTCATAGAAAGTAAAAAAAAATGCTGATAGAGATTTGTACAAAAGGGATATATTTGGTGTAACACTAATGAATGGATGAGAAAATTATAAACGAAAATATGTCACAGAAGTTCAACGTGAAAACAGCAGGAAGTTCAACTACTACGCTGAATGAATTTTAGATGACAAACTTTTAAAATCGTCGCGAGTATGAAAAAATGATCAACATGGAAAAGTTGCGTGTTTACAGCAGCTTTCCATCGGTATATCACTTGCTCAATTCCGATGAGTGGATGGAGAGCTACGAGCAGTGGATGGAGAGTTACGAGCAAAAAAAGCACGTGAAAAACAGAGTGAAGTTCAAGTAGACATGCCCAGAAGTCTAGGTTCTTCACGCGGTGCATTTTCGAAGAATCTGTTTCGCGATAGAGGCAGAACGAATGATCTCGCTATTTTTGAAATTACTTGAAAACGGCTAGGAATAAGAGAAAACCATCAACATGAAAAAGTTTTGCATTTTCCGTAGCTTTTATACAGTATATTATTTGCCCCAATCCGATAAAGTTTGTAGAAATTACGGTGAAAATACGTTTTTAGCCGTTTTCAACATTGACTTAAAAACAGTAAGGAATTGGAACAAACAATATATACTGAAAAGTTTTGCATTTTCTCAAGATTTCCAACGCCATATCATTTGTTGGATTCGGACGTATGGTTAAAAAATTAGCTCAGAAATACGAACTCGGTGGTACTTGTATTGTTTTCTAAATTACTTTTAAACCGTTCCAAATTAGGAAATACTTTTAACATGAAAACGTAGCGCATTTTCATAATCTTTCCAATGCCATATGTTTTGTCTCAATTGGGTTGGCCGTTTAGAAATGTCAACAAAAATACAAACTCGGCTGTTCGGTTTGCGAAATTTAACACTCTTTATCCATAGGGAATTAGAGAAAACTTTCAACATGTGGAAGGAGAGGTTTTGCAGCAGCTTTCCAACGCCTTATTATTTGCCTCATTCCAATAAACGGTTTAGAAATGCGATCGAAAATACGATTCACGTTTTCTGTATAAAGAAAAAACGGTTTTCAAAACTGCTCTTAAACCGCTTATATTTTGCCAAAACTTTAACTTGGGTCATGATACTGGTGTACATAGCTTTCCAACGGTATATCGCAAGCCCCGTTTGAGCAATGTTGGTAGAAGTTCAACCTAGCACAGGGGGAAGTTCAGGTCAAACAACTGAGGCAGTAAAATTGAAAAAAAACGCAATTTCATCACGACCCGAGAGCAAAATCCGCCAACGAGCGAGATTCCTATTTAAAACAGGCATTTAGTTGCTAAAAAACATTTCTAGATTACACTAACATCATATCAATGTTGAGGATATCGCTTATCATTATCATCTCGGTCAGCTAGGGATTAGAGATTAATCGAAAATCGGCCGATTAATCGATTTTATCGGATTTTTTTTTTGCAAATCTCAGGTTCCCACCATTAAAATACACTATATTCAACATCAAAACAGTATTAGACATAAGTGTCACCTTGATTCCTAGCCTTTGAATCCTCGTATGATGACAAACAAAATAGGACAACAGTACATATTGCGTAACAAGGTCCACAACACATAAATAAACATAGTTTTTGCAAACATAGTGCTGTGAATAGGTCCGATTTATCGGTAGATTCTTGATAAATAAACTTGCGAGAAGCGATAATCGATCAAAAGATAAATGGTGAAGATAAGGCATAATCTTATCGGTCACCCCCTGATTAGCGATAAATGGGAAGATTAATCATTAAATCAGAAGATTTTTTGAACAGTGCATCATATAGAACACGACTAACTAGAATAATTCGCGTGGGGAGACACGGTTGCGAAGATAGCCCGAAGGTCGGGTTCCTACGAGGAAGTTCGAGCGTGTAACTCGGGAAGTTCATGTTGTGATCGAATAATATTTTGATCCGTGATCAGAATAGTGTTTACGTGTCTCTCTCTCTCTATATATATATATATATATATATATATATATATATATATATATATATATATATATATATATTCTAATCAAAATTAGAATAACTATTTGGATCACCGCGCACCCTATATAGGCGTCGATGGGACTTCCCGAACTCCCGAACCGGCACGGTGGAGGAAAAAGAAGAAAAAAGCCGATGTCGACCCACCCCAACCACTCCCCCCACGATCCCCACCGGCCCATCCCCTCCCGATCCCCACCTTACCCACAGCGCTGCCAGCCACCGGAGCCGCCGCCCACACCAACCCCCGTTACCATCTGCTGGCCGCCGCCGTGCCTAGATCCCCTCGCGCTGCCGGCCACCGGAGCCCCGCGCGCCGCCGCGGACCTCCACATCCATCCTCCGCCATGGATCCCAGATTCCCCACTCGCCCCCATCTGCCACCGCCGTGGCCCCCAGCTTCCTGCCGCACCATCCACCATCGCCATTGCCATGCGTTGCTGCCGCCCGATATGATGAGGCGCAGCCACCTCCCCGTTCCGCCCCAGGCCAGCACGCCTCCGCTCCTCCCAACGGCAGGCGCGCCTCCCCACACCGTGTCTAGGCCGGCTCCCACGCGACGCGCGCCTTTCCTTTCCCGAGCCACCGGCCCCGGCGACACACCACCGCATCCCCGGCTCCACCAGCCTAGCCGACTCCTGGATCCACTGGCACCGGCTCTGTCACCCCATCCTCCATCTTCCACTGTCGCTCGCGCGTCGTGGCCTCCTTCCAGGACCACCCCGCCGCCGTGCCCCGCCAACCATCCTCCCCTGCTTCCACTGTGCAGGTGACCATCCGACGCCGCTTCCCCTGCTCGTTGCTATCCAGCTACGGTCGCTGCCCTTCACAGGACATTGCTTCGGCTGCTGCTTAGGCAGTCCAAGTGTCCCACATGTGTCCTTACGAGTTCCTCCGCCCATGCTCCTTCACGCTGGAGCATGTGCCAGCAGCGGTGCACGCATCTGAAGATCGGGCTGATGCATCTTCAGCAAACGCTACGATGAGCAACCACCTCTTGCACCAATCTCTCTTTATCTCCCTCTGCTTGTACAGCAAAACAAGTCGATGTTTTTCTTTAGTTTTATTTAGTAGTCTGAAAAAGATCGATAGTGGCATTCTTTGAACTTCTTTGTGTACACATGGAGGCTACCGTTGAAGCAATATCTAGTAGGTCTAAATCATTTTTCTCTTTGTTTGTGTGCATGGTCAAAAATTGGACTACAATGGCCCTCCTCGTCACTAGTTCTCTTAAAAAAGTTGCCCATTCCTAGCTTCTACAACGTTGCACTTTTACCATTCTAAAGGAGAGAAGTAAAAAAACAGTTCAGAGAGTGTGAGGGAAAAGAATGTGCAATGGTAAACATGATAAAAATGTGTGGTGGTGGTGTGAACGTGATGTTAAGTCTGATGCAAAAAATATTCGACAAAAAACTTTATTTTATTGGATGTGATTTCCTGCTTTGTACATGTTGTCGATATGCCTATAAAAGACTACTGTTTTCTTGACTATGGTATGTCAGAGCTCAAGAATTTCGATTTGGAGATGGATCAAAGTTAGGTACACAAATATATGATGCGTCCAGAAAATTCTAATCTTTTGAATCCATTATGTCCGAAAAAAGTGAACACCTGATGTTTAAATATTAAAAGTGAGGCAGAAAAAAAGATAAAAATATCTAGTGGTCAAAGTAAAATAAAACCCCAAACGCAAAAAAAAAGTCTGCCAAGTAGAAAAAACTTAATATAAAATACAAAACTTGAAAAGAAAATAAGCGAATAGTTTGATGAAAAAAATTGAATAGTCACGATAGCCCTGAGGGTTCAACCTAAAAAATGGATCGATGTTTATTCAAGAAGTAATGGATTTCCTTCATTTTCTAAAAAGAAGTTCAAATTGAAATAACGAAGAAGGTCAAAAAACCTAGAAGTTCAAATTTAAAAGCCGAACGGTTAGATTTTTATTACAAAACTTGGATTTCTCCAATTACGAAAAATTTCAAACTAAAAAAAGAGAGAAGTTCGATGTTCATATACAAAGAAAAAAGCATCACCTAGAAAATGTGAACTCTCAAAGTTTAAATTTAATAAATTCGAGAGTTCAACAAAATGTTATGAGTATACAAAAAAATCCCATGGTTTTCAACTGTTTTTATGCATTACAACCAATGTTTCAGATGTTATGCATTACAATACGAAGAAGGTCAAATTGAAAAAACTGAGCAGTTCAAAAAGTTTATAAAAACTGATGTTCCCTCTTCTAAAAATAAGATGTAGAAGTTCAACTTTAAATAATTGAGCAATTCGATATTTATTACATAACTAGGACTTTTCCCGTTACTAATGAATAACACCAAGAAGTCCAAAATTAAAACATATGAAGATGTTTGATGTTTATAAAAAATCATATTTTCCCCAGTACTAAAGGTTAAAATCAAGAAGTTCAACTTCAAGAAATGGAGTAGTTGAATGTATGTAAAAAACCCGAGCACGTTACTAGAGAATAAAAACCAAGAAGTTCAATTGGAAAAAGCGGATCAATTTGATATTTATTTGAAAAACGGATTTTCTATTTACTAAAGAATAAAAACAATAAGTTTAATTAAAAATAACGAAGAAGTTCAGTGTTTCTAAAAAACATGAATTTTCGCGTTTCATAAAACAATAAGTTCAATGTAAAATAACGAAGAAGTTCAACTTAAAAAAAGAGTGCTTCAAAATTTCATTAAAAGATTAATGAATAAACCAGGAAGTCCATATTACAAAGATGGAGAAGTTCGATGATTATAGAAAACTCATATTTTCCTCTTTATTAAAGAATGAAAACAAGAATTTCAAAAATAAAATAACTAGAAGTTCAACTATTAAAAATAGAGCGCTTCAAAATTCATAAAAAAGGATTAAGAAAAATCAGATTACAAATTCATAAAAAAACTCAAATATTTTCATGTAACCGAGAGAAGTTCAGGTTGATAACTGCCGGAAGTTCATGTAATACACGGTGTGCATTTTTATTAGAAGAAGAATAAAAAGCAAAGGGTAAAAGTTTTGTTGTTATAAGTTGAAGTCCTTTGTTGGAGAAAGTTAAAAAAATATTGTGAGAGAGATTTGTACAAAAGGAATATCATTTGTGTAACACTGATGAATAGATGAGGAAATTACAAACTAAAATACGTCACAGAAGTTCAACTGAAAACAACAGGAAGTTCAACTACTATAGTATATGAATTTCAGATGAAAAACCTTCAAAATCATCGCAAGTATGAAAAACGATCAACACGGGAAAGTTGCGTGTTCACAGCAGCTTTCCACTGGTATATCACTTGCTCGATTCCGGTGAGTGTTCTGGTGAGTGGATGGAAAGTTACGGGCAAAAAAAGCACGTGAAAACAGAGTGAAGTTCAAGTAGACATGCCGAGAAGTTCAAGTTCTTCACGTGGTGCATTTTGAAGAATCTGTTTCGCGATAAAGGCAGAACGAATGATTTCACCGTTTTTGAAATTACTTAAAAACGGCTAGGAATCATAGAAAACCATCAACATGAAAAAGTTTCGCATTTTCTGTAGATTTTCAGCGGTATATTATTTGCCCCATTCCGGTAAAGTTTGTAGAAACTACGATGAAAATACAATTTTCGCCATCTTCGAAACTGACTTAAAACCATAAGGAATTGAGAGAAGCAAATGATACAAAAAAGTTTCGCATTACCTCAAGATTTCCAACGCCATATCATTTGCTGCATTCGGACATACGGTTCAAAAACTAGCTCGAAAATACAAATTCGCTAGAACTTGTATTGTTTTCTAAATTTCTTTTAAACCGTTCAAAATTAGAACAAACTTTCAACATGAAAAAGTAGCGCATTTTCAGAAGCTTTCCAACGCCATATCATTCGCCTCAATTGGATTAGCCGTTTAGAAATACCATTGAAAATACGAACTCGGCTGTTCGGTTTGCAAAATTTTACGATTTTCCAAATTATTCTTTAACTATAAGGAATCACAGAAAACTATCAACATGTGGAAGGAGCGGTTTTGCAGCAGATTTCCAAAGCCATATTATTTGCATCATTCCAATAAACGGTTTAGAAATGCGGTCGAAAATACGATTCACGTTTTTTGTATGAAGGAAAAACAGTTTTCAAAACTGCTCTTAAACCGCTTACATTTTGCCAAAAATTTAACTTGGGTCATGATAGTCGTGTCCATAGCTTTCCAACCATATATTGCAAGCCCCATTTGGACACTTTTTAACTGAAGTTCAACCTAGTACTCGGGGAAGGTTAGGCGCGTTACTTGGAAAATTCATGTTGTGATCAGAATATTATTCTGATTCCGTTAAACCCGTCGTTCGTCCAACCATTTTATAGACCTTCCCACTTCCTTTATTTTTTCTTTTCATTAATCTATATCTGAATTTTCTTCCTCTTTCTTTTTCGATATAAACTGAGTTTTCTCTCAGTACTTTTCCCTAGAACCAACTCAACTATCCCACGTCTATCCTAAAAAATAATAATACCCCACGTCCTATTAACGCATCAAATTAAAATGATATTTTATTTTGTAAATTGAAAGTTCTTACAAAATAATAATAATAATTGTTCATATATAACTTGGCAAGTTAACTCCTAGTGATTGCGTACATGAACTTGCAAAGATTTTACTGACCAATGCAGTAATAGACGTGCAATCATGTGTTTATGTTTTTATAACATTTCTCTGTCCAGCCCAACATGATATTTTCACCCAGCCCAGCAAGTCGCGGATTTCGAGAAAAAAGCAAATGGGATTTAAATTCTACCATATATATAAACAGGTTGCATAGATGCTACATCATTGTTTCACCCAGCCCACCAAATGGACTAAAAACAAATGGGTAGGTGACATGTGGGCGATGGGTGAAACCCTAAGCAAGGCGTTGGATTTACATCCAACGACCGACATTCTTCTTCAATCTCTCGTCTTCTTCCCCCAGCGCTGCCAGGACCGCCTGCTCCAGCCTCCGGCGTCCAGTGGTGTGTTTTTGCACGCCTCGCAACAAAACGCTACCTCGCCGACGGCCAGACCATCCCTCCACTCCGCACCTCCTGTTATTCTCTGCCGAGTGTAGGCCCACCCCACTGAGAACGGTCAAGTTTCCCACTCCTCTCCGTCGTGACTCCTTGCGCGTCTTCCCCATCTGCGGGTCGTTCGATCAGGGGCCTCGTAAATAAATCCATCGCCTCGCTGCGCTCGACGCGGTGTGGTCAACAAACGAGAGTCGTCGGAAGAGGATTGTACGTGAGAGCCTGACGGCTGGGACCCACGAGGTCCATGGTCGCACCCGAACCAGTTAAGTTTCCCACTCCTCTCCATATGCGATTCCACTGCCGCGTCATGTTGGAAATATGCCCTAGAGGCAATAATAAAATCATTATTATTATATTTCCTTGTTCATGATAATTGTCTTTTATTCATGCTATAACTGTATTATCCGGAAATCGTAATACATGTGTGAATACATAGACCACAATACGTCCCTAGTGAGCCTCTAGTTGACTAGCTCGTTGGTCAATAGATAGTCATGGTTTCCTGACTATGGACATTGGATGTCGTTGATAACGGGATCACATCATTAGGAGAATGATGTGATGGACAAGACAATCCTAAGCATAGCACAAGATCGTGTAGTTCGTTTTGCTAGAGCTTTTCCAATGTCAAGTATCTCTTCCTTAGACCATGAGATCGTGTAACTCCGGATACCGTAGGAGTGCTTTGGGTGTACCAAACGTCACAACGTGGCGGGTGACTATAAAGGTGCACTACGGTATCTCGAAAGTGTCATTGGGTTGACACGGATCGAGGCTGGGATTTGTCCTCCGTATGACGGAGAGGTATCACTGGGCCCACTCGGTAGTGCATCATCATAATGAGCTCAAAGTGACCAAGTCTCTGGTCACGGGATCATGCATTCTGATGCGAGTAAAGTGACTTGCCGTGCTTGAGACTGAGCGAGGTATTGGGATACCGACGATCGAGTCTCGGGCAAGTAACATACCGTTGACAAAGGGAATAGTATCTGGGGTTGCTTGAATCCTCGACATCGTGGTTCATCCGATGACATCATCGAGGAGCATGTAGGAGCCAACATGGGTATCCAGATCCGCTGTTGGTTATTGACACGAGCATCTCGGTCATGTCGCATGTCTCCGAACCGTAGGGTCTACACATAAGGTTCGGTGGCGCTAGGGTTATTAGGAAGACTTGTATGTGATTACGAATGTTGTTGAGTCCGGATGAGATCCGGACGTCACGAGGAGTTCGGAAGGGTCCGGAGGTAAAGATTTATATATGGGAAGTTGTCAAGCGGACACCGGAAAGTTTGAGCGTCTGGGTATTATCTGGGGCCACCGGAAGGGTTCGGAGGACCACCGGGAGGGGCCACCCCTCCCGGGGCCACTGGGCTGCGTGGGAGGATCCAGCCTGGTGGGCAGGGCGCACCCCCCTTGGGCCCTTGCGCCTAGGGTTGAGGGAACCCTAGAGGCGCCCTTGCTTGGGGGCAAGTCCCCCCTCCCCTTGGCCGCCGCCCTCCCTCTAGATGCATCTAGAGGGGCCGGCCCCCGTCTCCCTTCCCCCTATAAATAGAGGGGTGAGGGGAGGGCAGCCGCACCACAAGCCAAGGCGCAGCCCTCCCTTCCCCAACACCTCTCCTCCTCCGTTGTGTGCTTGGCGAAGCCTGGCCGAGATCTGCTTCTCCACCATCATCACGCCGTCGTGCTGCCGGTGGAGCTATTTTCCTCAACCTCTCCTTCCTCCTTGCTGGATCAAGACGGAGGATACCTCACCCGTACCGTACGTGTGTTGAACGCGGAGGTGCTATCCGTTCAGCACTTGGTCATCGGTGATCTGAATCACGTCGAGTACGACTCCATCATCACCGCTCCCTCGAACGCTTCCGTACGCGATCTACAAGTGGTATGTAGATGCAAACTCACTCCCTTGACTCGTTGCTTAGATGAACTCATAGATTGATCTTGTGAAACCGTAGGAAATTTTTTAATTTTCTGCAACGTTCCCCAACAGTGGCATCATGAGCTAGGTCTATGCGTAGTTCTCTATTGCACGAGTAGAACACAATTTAGTTGTGGGCGTAGATCTTGTCAACGTGCTTGCCGCTACTAGTCTTATCTTGCTTCCGCGGTATTGTGGGATGAAGCGGCCGGACCAACCTTACGTGCGCTTACGTGAGACCGGTTCCACCGACTAACATGCACTAGTTGCCTAAGGTGGCTGGCGGGTGTCTCTCTCCCACTTTAGTTGGAGCGGATTCGATGAAAAGGGTCCTTATGAAGGGTAAATAGAAGTTGACAAAATCACGTTGTGGTTATTCGTAGGTAAGAAAACGTTCTTGCTAGAACCCAATTGCAGCCACGTAAAAGATGCAACAACAATTAGAGGGCGTCTAACTTGTTTTTGCAGCAATTGTCATGTGATGTGATATGGCCAGAAGTTGTGATGAATGATGAATGATATATTGTGATGTATGAGATCATGTTCTTGTAATAGGAATCACGACTTGCATGTCGATGAGTATGACAACCGGCAGGAGCCATCGGAGTTGTCTTTATTTTTGTATGACCTGCGTGTCATTGAAGAACGCCATGTAACCTACTTTACTTTATTGCTAAACGCGTTAGTCATAGAAGTAGAAGTAGTCGTTGGCGTGACAACTTCATGAAGACACGATGATGGAGATCATGGTGTCATGCCGGTGACAAGATGATCATGGAGCCCCGAAGATGATGATCAAAGGAGCTATATGATATTGGCCATATCATGTCACCACTTTATATAATTGCATGTGATGTTTATTATGTTTTATGCATCTTGTTTACTTAGAACGACGGTAGTAAATAAGATGATCCCTTACAACAATTTCAAGAAGTGTTCTCCCTAACGTGCACCGTTGCTAAAGTTAAATCGTTTGAAGCACCACGTGATGATCGGGTGTGATAGATCCTTACGTTCACATACAACGGGTGTAAGACAGTTTTACACATGCAAAACACTTAGGGTTAACTTGACGAGCCTAGCATGTAGATACATGGCCTCGGAACACGGAGACCGAAAGGTCGAACACGAGTCGTATAGAAGATACGATCAACATGAGAATGTTCCGACGATGACTAGTCCGTCTCACGTGATGATCGGACACGGCCTAGTCGACTCGGATCGTGTAACACTTAGATGACTAGAGGGATGTCAAATCTAAGTGGGAGTTCATTCAATAATTTGATTAAGATGAACTTAATTATCATGAACTTAGTCTAAAACTTTTTGCAAAATATGTCTTGTAGATCAAATGGCCAGCGCTCATGTCAACATGAACTTCAACGCGTTCCTAGAAAACCAAGCTGAAAGATGATGGCAGCAACTATACGGACTGGGTCCGCAACCCGAGATCATCCTCATAGCTGCCAAGAAGGCATATGTCCTAGAAGCACCGTTAGGTGACCCACCTGCTCTCCCAAAGAACAAAGACGATTTGAGCGTTTGGCGGAACACGTACTAATGATTACTCCCTCGTTCGGTCGGCATGCTTTACAACTTAGAACCGGGGCTCCAAAAGCGTTTTGAGCAACACGGAGCATATGAGATGTTCGAGGAGCTGAAACTAGTTTTCCAAGCTCATGCCCGGTCGAGAGATATGAAGTCTCCGACAAGTTCTATAGTTGTAAGATGGAGGAAAACAGTTACATCGGTGAGCACATACTCAAAATGTCAGGTTGCACAACCTTTGTCCCAGTGGAGATTAACCTCCTGGACGAGGCGGTCATTGACAGAATCCTTGATCGCTCCCACCAAGCTACAAGAGCTTTGTGATGAACTACAATATGCAGGGGATGGTGAAGACCATTCCTAAAGTATTTTCAATCTGAAGTCAGAGAGGTTGAAATCAAGAAAGAACATCAAGTGTTGATGGTCAATAAGACCACTAAGTTTAAGAAGGGCAAGGGTAAGAAGAACTTCAAGAAGGGCGGCAAAGATGTTGCCACGCCTAGTAAGCCAGTTGCCAGGAAGAAGTCAAAGAATGGACCCAAGCCCGAGACTGAGTGCTTTTATTGCAAGGGAAGGGTTCTTTGAGCGGAACTGCCCCAAATACTTAGCGGATAAAAAGGCCGACAACACTAAAGGTATATTTGATATACATGTAATTGATGTGTACCTTACCGATACTCGTAGTAACTCACAGGTATTTGATACGGTGCCGTTGCTCATATTTGTAACTCACAGCAGGAGCTGCGGAATAAGCGGAGGCTGGCGAAGGGCGAGGTGACGATCTTGGCGTCGGGAATGGTTCCAGAGTCGATGTGATCGCCGTCGACACGCTACCTCTACATTTACCTCTGGATTAGTTTTGAACCTTAATAATTGTTATTTGGTGCCAAGTTTGAGCATGAACATTGTATCTGGATCTCGTTTAATGCGAGATGGCTACTCATTTAAATCCGAGAATAATGGTTGTTCTATTTATATGAGAGATATGTTTTATGGTCATGCTCCAATGGTCAATGGTTTATTCTTAATGAATCTCGGCGTAATATTACACATATTCATAGCGTGAATACCAAAAGATGTAAAGTTGATAACGATAGTCCCACATACTTGTGGCACTTGCCGCCTTTGGTCACATTGGTGTCAAGCGCATGAAGAAGCTCCATCTTGATGGACTTTTGAGTCTCTAGATTATGAATCATTTGACACATGCGAACCATGCCTCATGGGCAAGATGACCAAGACTCCGTTCTCCGAACAATGGGCGAGCAACCAACTTGTTGGAAATCATACATACCGATGTATGCGGTCCAATGGCGTTGAGGCTCATGGAGGATATCGTTATGTTTTCACTCTCACAGATGACTTGAGTAGATATGGGTATGTCTACTTGATGAAACACAAGTCTGAGACCTTTGAAAAGTTCAAGGAATTTCAGAATGAAGTAGAGAATCAACGTGACGAAAGATAAAATTCTTACGATCGGATCGTGGAGGAGAATATTTAAGTCACGAATTTGGTACACACTTAAGAAAATGTGGAATCGTTTCACAACTCACGCCGCTGGAACACCTCAGTAATACGGTGTGTCCGAACATCGTGTCGCACTCAATTGGATATGGTGCGATCTATGATGTCTCTTACCGATTTACCGCTATTATTTTGGGGATACGCTCTAGAGACAGCTACATTCACTTTAAATAGGGCACCGTCTAAATCCGTTGAGACGACACCGTATGAATTATGGTTTGGGAAGAAACCTAAGGTGTCGTTTCTAAAAGTTTGGGGATGCGATGCTTATGTCAAGAAACTTCAACCTGAAAAGCTCGAACCCAAGTCGGAAAAATGCGTCTTCATAGGATACCCTAAAGAAACCATTGGGTATACGTTCTACTTAAGATTCGAGGGCAAGATCTTTGTTGCCAAGAACGGATCCTTTCTGGAAAAAGAGTTTCTCTCGAAAGAAGTAAGTGGGAGGAAAGTGGAACTCGATGAAGTACTAACTCTTGAACCGGAAAGCAGTGCAGCTCAGGAAAATATTCCTTTGGTGCCTGCACCGACTGGAGAGGAAAGTATTGATGATGATCAAGGTACTTGGATCAAGTTGCTCTGAACCGTGGTCCACAAGGACACGTTCCGCACACAGTGGTGCGGCAACCCTGTCCCGGAAATCATGTTGTTAGACAACGGTGAACCTTCGAACTATGAAGAAGCGATGGCGGGCCCAGATTCCAACAAATGGCTTGAAGCCATGAAATCCAAGATAGAATCCATGTATGAAAAGAAAGTATGGACTTTGACTGACTTGCCCGATGATCGACGAGCAATAGAAAACAAATGGATCTTTAAGAAGAAGACAGACGCGGATGGTAATATTACCATCCATAAAGCTCGACTTGTCGCTAAGGGTTATCGGCAAGTTTAAGGGATTGACTACGATGAGACTTTCTCTCCCGTAGCGAAGCTTAAGTCCGTCCGAATCATGTTAGCAATTGCCGCATACTATGATTATGAGATATGGCAGATGGACGTCAAAACGGCATTCCTTAACGGGCATCTTAAGGAAGAACTGTATATGATGCAGCCGGAGGGTTTTGTCGATCCTAAGAATGCTAACAAAGTATGCAAGCTCCAGCGATCCATTTATGGGCTGGTGCAAGCATCTCGGAGTTGGAACATTCGCTTTGATGAAATGATCAAAGCGTTTGGGTTTATCTTGAGACTTATGGAGAAGCTGCGTTTACAATAAAGTGAGTGGGAGCTCTGTAGCATTTCTCATATTATATGTAGATGACATACTTTTGATGGGAAATGATATAGAATTCTTGGACAACATTAAGGCCTACTTGAATAAGTGTTTTTCAATGAAGGACCTTGGAGAAGCTGCTTATATATTAGGCATCAAGATCTATAGAGATAGATCGAGGCGCCTCATAGGTCTTTCACAAAGCACATACCTTGATAAGATTTTGAAGAAGTTCAAAATGGATCAGTCAAGAAAGGGTTCTTGCACGTACTACAAGGTGTGAGATTGAGCTCGGCTCAATGCCCCACCACGACAAAAGATAAAGAAGAGATGAGTGTCATCCCTATGCTTCAGCCATAGGATCTATTATGTATGCCATCTTGTGTACCAGACCTGATGTAAACCTTGCCATAAGTTTGGTAGGAAGGTACCAAAGTAATCCCGCAAGGAACACCGGACAGCGGTCAAGAATATTCTAAAGTACCGAAAAGGACGAAGGACATGTTTCTCGTTTATGGAGGTGACGAAGAGCTCGTCGTAAAGGTTACGTCGGCGCTAGCTTCGACACAGATCTGATGACTCTAAGTCACAAACCGGATATGTGTATATGTTGAATGGTGGAGCGATGGCTGGTGCAGCTGCAAGCGAAAGCGTCGTGGCGGGATCTACATGTGAAGCGGAGTACATGGCAGCCTCGGAGGCAGCGCATGAAGCAATTTGGGTGAAGGAGTTCATCACCGACCTAGGAGTCATACCCAATGCGTCGGGGCCAATCAAACTCTTCTGTGACAACACCGGAGCTATTGCACTTGCAAAGGAGCCTGGTTTCACAACAAGACCAGGTACATCAGCGTCGGTTCAACTCCATCCGTGAAAATGTTCAGGATGGAGACATAGAAATTTGTAAAGTGCATACGGATCTGAATGTCGCAGATCCATTGACTAAACCTCTTCATGGGCAAAACATGATCAACACCGAACTCTATGGGTGTTCGATTCATCACAATGTAAACTAGATTATTGACTCTAGTGCAAGTGGGAGACTGTTGGAAATATGCCCTAGAGGCAATAATAAAAGCATTATTATTATATTTCCTTGTTCATGATAATTGTCTTTTATTCATGCTATAACTGTATTATCCAGAAATCGTAATACATGTGTGAATACATAGACCACAATACGTCCCTAGTGAGCCTCTAGTTGACTAGCTCGTTCATCAATAGATAGTCATGGTTTCCTGACTATGGACATTGGATGTCGTTGATAACGGAATCACATCATTAGGAGAATGATGTGATGGACAAGACCCAATCCTAAGCATAGCACAAGATCGTGTAGTTCGTTTTGCTAGAGCTTTTCCAATGTCAAGTATCTCTTCCTTAGACCATGAGATCGTGTAACTCCGGATACCGTAGGAGTGCTTTGGGTGTACCAAACGTCACAACGAATCGGGTGACTATAAAGGTGCACTACGGTATCTCGAAAGTGTCTGCATTGGGTTGACACGGATCGAGGCTGGGATTTGTCACTCCGTATGATGGAGAGGTATCACTGGGCCCACTCGGTAGTGCATCATCATAATGAGCTCAAAGTGACCAAGTGTCCGTCACGGGATCATGCATTACGATGCGAGTAAAGTGACTTGCCGGTAACGAGACTGAGCGAGGTATTGGGATACCGACGATCGAGTCTCGGGCAAGTAACATACCGCTTGACAAAGGGAATAGTATCTGGGTTGCTTGAATCCTCGACATCGTGGTTCATCCGATGACATCATCGAGGAGCTTGTGGGAGCCAACATGGGTATCCAGATCCGCTGTTGGTTATTGACCGAGAGCATGTCGGTCATGTTCATGTCTCCGAACCCGTAGGGTCTACACACTAAGGTTCGGTGATGCTAGGGTTATTAGGAAGACTTGTATGTGATTACCGAATGTTGAGTCCCGGACGTCACGAGGAGTTCGGAAGGGTCCGGAGGTAAAGATTTATATATGGGAAGTTGTCAAGCGGACACCGGAAAGTTTGAGGCGTCGGTATTGTCTGGGGCCACCGGAAGGGTTCGGAGGACCACCGGAGGGCCACCCCTCGGGGGCCACTGGGCTGCGTGGGGAGGAGCCAGCCCCTGGTGGGCTGGGCGCACCCCCCCCCCCTTGGGCCCTTGCGCCTAGGGTTGAGGGGGGGAACCCTAGAGGGGGCGCCCCCTTGCTTGGGGGGGCAAGGCCCCCTCCCCTTGGCCGCCGCCCCCCTCTAGATGCATCTAGAGGGGCCGGCCCCCTTCTCCTTCCCCTATAAATAGAGGGGTGAGGGGAGGGCAGCCGCACCACAAGCCAAGGCGCAGCCCTCCCTTCCCCAACACCTCTCCTCCTCCGTTGTGTGCTCGGCGAAGCCACAGCCGAGATCTTGCTTCTCCACCATCATCACGCCGTCGTGCTGCCGGTGGAGCTGTCTTCCTCAATGTCTGCTTCCTCCTTGCTGGATCAAGACGGAGGAGACGTCACCCGTACCGTACGTGTGTTTAACGCGGAGGTGCTGTCCGTTGATCACTTGGTCATCGGTGATCTGAATCACGTCGAGTACGACTCCATCATCACCGCTCCCTCGAACGCTTCCGTACGCGATCTACAAGTGGTATGTAGATGCAAACTCACTCCCTTGACTCGTTGCTTAGATGAACTCATAGATGGATCTTGGTGAAACCGTAGGAATTTTTTTAATTTTCTGCAACGTTCCCCAACACGTCTTCCCCATCTCCGGGTCGTTCCAGTCTAGGGCCTCTCCGTCGTCCACCGGGCTTGGTGCGCTCGGCACGGTGTGGTCAACATGGTCAACAAACGAGAGTCATCGGAAGCCTCACACCGCAGCCGAACCAGTGAACCCTCGTACTCCTCTCTGCGCGGGCTTCCACTGTCGCGTTTTCCCCGTCTCCGCGTCGTCCCCTTCCTAGGCCTCGCCGTCATCCACCGCCCTGGTGCTCTCGGCGTGGCGTTGTCAACGTGGTCAAGGAACGACTTCCATCGGAAGAGTACTGTACGTGGAGAGGCTGACAGCTGGGTCCATGGCGGCCACAAGGAAGTGCCTCCTTATTACGCGCAAAATAATCATTCCTCCACCTGACAGCAAGGACCCACCAGACGGGCCATTGTATTTCGCAAAAAAAAACATTTCCCCCTGACTGCTGGGACCCACCAGCTACATCTTCGCACGCAAGGAATTGCATCCGGGCAAAAAAGAATGATTCGCCCCCTGACTGCTGGGACCCACCAGCTACATCTTCGCACGCAAGGAATTGCCTGACAGTCGGGACCCACCTGGTCGAAGCGTACGTAGCAGTGTCATTCTGGTCGCGAACGTGTACGTACATACTGGTGGATGTAGAGGCGTGCACGTGTCGTATTAGAGGCGCACACGTAGCATGTACACGTATGTACATCGGTCAACATGCAAGAAAGAAAATACGGCCACATACGTACATACGGGCGGGGTCTCGAACGCCTACTCGCGCATACGTACGGCCAGGGCTCGTGTACATGGCTGGGTCAGAACGGAGAAACTGCGTCGTTGTCCTGTTCATGGGGAGGCAACGGAATGCTTCGTGTTCATCGGGAGGCAATGGAACGCGTGGGAGCCAACCGGCTTGGACGGAACAACCGATTGAAACGAGGCCTGGCGTACCACAGAACGGAGGAAACGGCCTTGTGTTTGTTCGGCCACGTTCGAAACGGGATCCTGTTCATCGGGAGGGGTCTGGCGTACCACAAAACAGAGGAAACAGACTTGTGTTGGATCTCCTACGGTCGAAACGGGGTCCTGTTGATCGGGAGGGGTGTGGCGTACCGCAAAACGGAGGAAACAGACTTGTGTTGGAGCGCTACGGTCAAACGGGGTCCTGTTCGCCGGGAGGGTGTGGCGTACCACAAAGCAGGACTCCACGGATCTGTTCATCTCCACCGTCGACCTCCTCCAGCCTCCACGGGCTCTCGTTGATCCACCGTCGACCTCCTCCGGCCTCCACCTCGATTGTTCATCCACGGGCTCTGTTCATCCAGCCTCCACCGCGCGCTACTCCACCGGCTACTGTTCAACCAGCCCTCTCCACGGCTCCTGTTCAACCACCCCTCCACGGGCTACTATTCACCCAACCCTCCATCGTCTACTGCTCATCCAGCCCTCCACGGGATCGTCCTGTTCATCCCAGCCCTCCACGGGGTCCTGTTCATCCACCCCCAACCGGCTCGATCGATCGGGGTCCTATTCATCCAGAGGCAACACCACGGGATCCTGTTCATCCACCCCCACCGGAAACTGTTCATCCAAACCCCCCCAGCAACGCTCACTGTTCATCTAGAGGCAGCATCGATCGGCTTCAGTTAGCAGCAGTAGCGAAGGAATCGCTGGATCGGGTTTAGTTAACAGCCATCGATCGATCGCTCGGGTTCAGTAACACGTAGCCTTCAGTGCAATCGCTCGGGTTCAGTAAACGAACGCCTCACTCGGGTTCAGTTAGAGCCCAACACCTCGCACCCACGCGAGTGCGTGTATGAGAGAAACGCGCAAACCTCCTGCATCGCTCGGCCTCGACCACTCACCGTAACCGGGAACACCCCGATATTTTCCTCGCCCTAGCTTCTACCACGGTTTTTTCCGTCATGGATGGCCCAAAGAATGTCATGCAGCTGCGTCTCCGGCCCGCCCAAGACGAAAATCCCATTTTCTGTCATGATTTTTTGCCATAGAAGTAAGAGCCCACCACATCTATGATGATACCGGCTTTTGTCACAATTATCGTCATAGAAGTGTCATAAGTATGACAGAAATTTTTTTCGTTCGGCCCAAAATGTCACGGATGTGTCTTTTTTTGTAGTGAGTCCTTCTCTCCCAAATCCCACCAAAGCAACTAATGCTAGGGAGGAAAATGAGAGGAAGAACGAAAGAAGAACACGAAGAACTCCAAGATCTATATCCAAGCGGTTCCCCTCACTTAGAGGAGAAAGTGATTGGTGGAAACGTGGATCTAGATCTCCTCTCTCTTTTCCCTCAAGAACTAGCAAGAATCATTGGAGGGATTGAGAGTTAGCAAGCTCGAAGAAGGTCAATAATGGGGGAAGAAGACGAGCTAAAGAGATGAGGTCCATTGGGGAAGAAGACCCCCTTTTATAGGTGGGAAAAAATCCAACCGTCATGCTCACAGCCTGCACAGGGCGGTACTATCGCTCGACCTCACGGTACTACCGCTAGGGGTAGCGGTACTACCTCAAAGGGTAGCGGTACTACTACTTGCGAGCGGTACTAAAAAATACATCTGTGCCTACCACGGCTGGACTTGTGACGAGTTTTTGGTCCAGAGCGGTACTACCGCAGTAGAAGCCGCGGTAGTACCGCTCTGGAGCGGTAGTAAAAAAATACATCCGCTCCTGTCCGCGGTAGTACCGCTGCAGCCTTTTCAGAACACCAAAACTGCCACAACTTCTGCAAACGGACTCCAAATTCAACGAAACCAAGTTTGTTGGAAAGCTAGCGATAAGAGCTAACACAATCTTGATAAAACTAACAAGAATAATGGAATTAGAAAATTCCCATGAGAAAATGGTGAGAGCCCTTCCTTGAATAAGACGGTAAAACCTCCAACACCGAAAACGCGAAAGAAGAAGCATATGAGATCCGTTTTTTGATGAACAAGAGCTTGTCACGAAGATAAACACAAGCTCTAAAACCTCAAAAGAACAAAAAAATAAGAATCAAGAAAGATGATGCAACGATGCAATGATTTGAGCTCTTGACGAATGATACGATCAAGCTACTCACTTGAGAGCCCCCGTTGATAGTAAGGCTATCGATCCTATAACCCGGTCTCCAAACTACCACCATGAGACCAAAAAAATATATAACCTATCGAGGGCAAACCTTTGCCTTGCGCATGATCCACTTGTCATAGATGATGACGATCTTGTCCTCCTCAAGATGGACCACCTTTCTTGATTGCATTGGGTCGATGAAGACTAGATGATTGCTCCCCCATACTCCACTATGGATGAGCCACTCTTTGGCACATCTTCACAAGTCCGTTGACACCACAATGGACAACAAGCTTCAAGCACTTGATCTCTTCGTCATGCTCCACTTGAACTTGCACATGGCAAAATTGACGACGATCACAACTTGATGTCACCCTCTCAATGGGTTGAGTGATATCTTCCTCTTGACCCAAGCACATGAACACGTACCTAACCCCACATAGAACTCTCACATAGACCATGGGTTAGTACACAAAGCACAATGGACAATGCTTACCATAGCATGGGATCACTTGATCCCTCTCGGTACATCTTCTACGCTTTGTGAGTTGATCAACTTGATTTACTCTTGACTTAGTCTTGATCAACCTTGAATCTTTCCAACTCTCTTCATTTGGATGATGTCTTGAAGGTAAACATGAATAATCACACAATCTTCTTCTTCAAGACATGCTTGCAATAAGCTCAACACTCACATGACCAATCTTTGGATAATTCCTTCATAACACCTTGGTCAACTCATAAACTCCTTGAAACCAACACATGGACTTCAAGAAAAGCCAATGGACAAGTCCTTCAAATATAACTCAAGACAACCATTAGTCCATAGAGATTGTCATCAATTACCAAAACCAAACATGGGGGCGCCACATGTTCTTTCAATCTCCCCCATTTTGGTAATTAATGACAATCACTTTCAAGAGAGTTTATATAAGGAATTATGCATCACCATGCAATGCAACAACCAATAGTGCATGCGAATGAGATGCAAATGCTGAGGAACAAAACCAAAGCAAGAGGAGATAACTCTCTAAACTTCTCTAGAAAACTCTCTGAAACTTCTCCCCCATTGGCATCGATTGCCAAAATGGGCGAAAAGCTAAGAAGTCCAATATAAATTGTGGTCCTCCACAAATTGTGTATTTCTCAACAAGAGAGTGGAATGCAATACACATACCCAAAGGTAAATACTTGGAGGAACACAAACTATATTGAGGCACAAAGATTGCTAAAGAATGATATGCCACAAAGACATAGCAAAGAGAGACACAAGCAATCAAGCAGTCAAAAGATACCAATTGAAGCAAGCAATCAAAGGATATCAACTGAACCAACTAGACCAAGGATCCTATGAGCCACAAGAATAAATGATATTATGATATGAACAGAGGAGTGTTCTAAAGAAACTAGAGAAGCTCCCCATGATTTGTGCACAAATAAGAATATTTGTATTGGATACAAAGTGCACAAAATAGGATCATAGCTCCCCCAAAATCAATAGAAACTCACAACCAGTGCAAGTGGGCATATAGGAAACAAAGCCTAGCACTTGCAACAAGCACATGGTTGAGCAACATGTAAAAGAGGCAACTTAAGAATAGGCTCAACCAAAATGATGTGTGTGAGTCATGACAAAGCACTTGAGAAGACTAATATAAGGATGAGCATAAAGCATCAACATAGTCTTGGGTAAATGAGATACGTGGTGCATGACGTGTCGTCCCCACACACATCCAACAAGCAAATGGGTTCACAAGCTCACTAAAATATGAGTTAACAACAAGGCTTGCGACAACCCATGGTGAAGATAGAAGATGAAAGCCTTATCAAGATGAGGGATACCAATTAAGATGGCAAAAGCCTCGTAAAGACAAGCATGAGGAAAATAATCTTCACCACACAAGAGTGCATCAAGATGAACCAGATATGACCCGTACTAAAGTAAAATCTTTCACGGAGCCACCAAAGAAAAATCATAAGAAATACAAGGTGGACGTGAAAGAAAGGATATCATCTGGAGATGTAATTTCTCTCAAGTGTATAATATTCTAGGTAGATGAAATCATGCTGATATATATCTGCAAAGAAGGGTGTACAACCGAAATAGTTACAACAAGAAGGAACAAGATATTGATACGTCTCCAACATATCTATAATTTTTTATTGTTCCATGCTATTATATTACCCGTTTTGGATGTTTATGCGCTTTACTTTACACTTTTATATCACTTTTGGGACTAACCTACTAACCGGAGGCCCAACCAGAATTGCTGTTTTTTGCCTATTTCAGTGTTTCGATGAAAGGAATATCAAACGGAGTCCAAACGGAATGAAACCTTCGAGAGCAATCTTTTTGGAACAAACGCAATCCAGGAGACTTGGAGTGGATGTCAAGAAGCAGCCGAGGCGGCCACGAGGCAGGAGGGCGCACCCTAGGGGGGTGGGTGCGCCCCCTGCCCTCATGGGCCCCTCGTGGCTCCCCTGACCTACCTCCTTCGCCTATATATACCCACGTACCCTGAAAACATCCAGGAGCACCATGAAAAACTATTTCCACTGCCGCAACCTTCTGTATCCGCGAGATCCCATCTTGGAGCCTTCGACGGCGCTCCGCGGGAGGGGGCATCGACCATGGAGGGCTTCTACATCAACACCATAGCCTCTTCGATGAGTTGTGAGTAGTTTACCACAGACCTTCGGGTCCATAGTTATTATCTAGATGTCTTATTCTCTCTCTTTGAATCTCAATACAAAGTTCTCCTTGATCTTCTTGGAGATCTATTCGATGTAACTCCTTTTGCGGTGTGTTTGTCAAGATCCTACGAATTGTGGGTTTATGATCAAGTTTATGTATGAGAAATATTTGAATCTCCTCTGTATTCTTTTATGTATGATTGGTTATCTTTGCAAGTCTCTTCGAATTGTCAGTTTGGTTTGGCCTACTAGATTGATCTTCCTTGCAATGGGAGAAGTGCTTAGCTTTTGGTTCAATCTTGCAGTGTCCTTTCCCAGTGACATCAGGCGCAGCAAGGCACATATTGTATTGTTGCCATCGAGGATAAAAAGATGGGGTTTATATCATATTGCTTGAGTTTATCCCTCTACATCATGTCATCTTGCTTAATGCGTTACTCTGTTCTTATGAACTTAATACTCTAGATGCAGGCAGGAGTCGGTCGATGTGTGGAGTAATAGTAGTAGATGCAGAATCGTTTCGATCTACTTGTTGCAGACGTGATGCCTATATACATGATCATGCCTAGATATTCTCATAACTATGCACTTTTCTATCAATTGCTCGACTGTAATTTGTTCACCCGCCGTAATACTTATGCTATCTTGAGAGAAGCCACTAGTGAAACCTATGGTCCTCGGGTCTATCTTTTATCATATAAGTTTCCGATCTACTTTTATTTGCATCTTTACTTTCCAATCTATATCATAAAAATACCAAAAATATTTATCTTATCTTATTATCTCTATTAGATCTCACTTTTGCAAGTTACCGTGAAGGGATTGACAACCCCTTTATCGCGTTGGTTGCGAGGTCCTTGTTTGTTTGTGTAGGTACGAGGGACTTTTGAGGAGCCTCCTACTGGATTGATACCTTGTTTCTCAAAAACTGAGGGAAATACTTACGCTACTTTGCTGCATCACCCTTTCCTCTTCAAGGGGAAACCAACGCAGTGCTCAAGAGGTAGCAGATATCCAAAAGGAAGTCATAAATATACCAATAAGATATTTGCTTGAAACCATAGCACATGGCTAGATATTATCTTATAGTATATAAATGAGCTTCAACCAAACGAACATCAAAGACATCACAACTATCAACAAGAGATCATTGTTGAGATGCTTTGAGAAGGGAAACAAGTATCACAAGAACTAATCAAGAAATTCATGCCATGATGCAACCTACACAAGGTTGAATGTAAGAGGTGTATGCATGAGTAGATACTTGTTACTGAGATAGCATTGGAAGGATGTAGTAGATACCAATTAAAGGTAGATAGTAGATCATTGATCATCCTTGCTTGACTCCAATAAGCAC
Organism: Aegilops longissima; assembly: GCA_021605205.1. NCBI lineage: Eukaryota > Viridiplantae > Streptophyta > Magnoliopsida > Poales > Poaceae > Aegilops > Aegilops longissima. The sequence goes on from CM038680.1 coordinate 462,685,130, forward strand.
ATGGTGACACCACCTTCCTTGTGAGTGAGCCGAGCATCCAATGCATCTCCAATTGTTCCAAGAACAACAACACAAACAAAATGGTACCCAAACTCATTGGGACCAAAGAGTTAGAGAACCAACAATACATAGGACTGATGACCCACAAGTGGAGGGGGTCTATCATAGTCCTTTCGAAAAGTAAGAGTGTCGAAACCAACGAGGAGAAGAAGGAAATGACAAGCGGTTTTCAGTAAGGTATTCTCTGCAAGCACTGAAATTATCGGTAACAGATAGTTTTGTGATAAGGTAGTTTGTAACAGATAACAAGCAATGAAATTAAATAAGGTTCAGCAAGGTGGCCAATACTTTTTGTAGGAAAGGACAAGCCTGGACAAGTTCTTATATAGAGAAAAGCGCTCCCGAGGACACATGGGAATTATAGTCAAGCTAGTTTCATCACGCTCATATGATTCGCGTTCGTTACTTTGATAATTTGATATGTGGGTGGACTGGTGCTTGGGTACTGCCCTTTCTTAGACAAGCATCCCACTGATGATTAACCCCTATCACAAGCATCCGCAACTACAAAAGAAGTATTAAGGTAAACCTAACCATAGCATGAAACAAGTGGATCCAAATCAGCCCCTTACGAAGCAACGCATAAACTAGGGTTTAAGCTTCTGCCACTCTAGCAACGCATCATCTACTTATTACTTCCCAATGCCTTCCTCTAGGCCCAAATAATGGTGAAGTGTCATGTAGTCGACGTTCACATAACACCACTAGAGGAGAGACAACATACATCTCATCAAAATATCAAACAAATACCAAATTCACATAACTACTAATAGCAAGACTTCTCGGATGTCCTCAGGAACAAACGTAACTACTCACAAAGCATATTCATGTTCATAATCAGAGGGGTATTAATATGCATTAAGGATCTGTACATATGATCTTCCACCAAATAAACCAACAGGTACCAATTTGAGGTTTTGGTACAAAGATTGGAAACAAGAGATGAACTAGGGTTTGAGAGGAGATGGTCCTGGTGAAGATGTTGATAGAGATTGACCCCCTCCTGATGAGAGTATCGTTGGTGATGACGATGATGATGATTTCCCCCTCCCGGAGGGAAGTTTCCCAGCAGAACAACTCCGCGGAGCCCTAGATTGGTTCCGCCAAGGTTCCGCCTCGTGGCGGCAGAGTTTCGTCCCGTAAGCTTGCTTATGATTTTTTTCAGGGTAAAAGACTTCATATAGCAGAAGATGGGCATCGGAGGGCTGCCAGGTGGCCCATGAGGCAGGGGACGCGCCCAGGGGGTAGGGCGCCCCCCACCCTCGTGGGTGGCGGGTGGCCCCCTCAGGTATTTCTTCCGCTCAATATTTTTTATTAATTCCCAAAATGACTTTTGTGGATTTTCAGGACTTTTTGAGTTGTACAGAATAGGTCTCCAACATTTGCTCCTTTTCCAGCCCAGGATCCCAGCTGCCGACATTCTCCCTCTTCATGTAAACCTTGTAAAATAAGAGAGAATAACCATAAGTATTGTGACATAACATGTAGTAACAGTCCATAATGCAATAAATATCGATATAAAAGCATGATGCAAAATGGACGTATCAACTCCCCCAAGCTTAGACCTCACATGTCCTCAAGCGAAAGCCGAAATCGAAAAATATGTCCACATGTTTAGAGATAGAGGTGTCGATAAAATAAAATACGGACATGAAGGCATCATGATCATTCTTATAACAGCAACATATATATATATTGACATATGATTTCTTATGCTCAAGTAACAATCTATTCACAATGTCAAATATGAATCAGAAACTTCATTGAGAACCAACAAACTATGATCTCGGTCATTGGAGCAATTGCAATTTATCATAACATCGGAAAGAGTCAATATAAGAGCTTTTCAGCAAGCCCACATACACAACTATCATTTAGTCTTTCACAATTGCTAACACTCACGCAATACTTGTGGTTATGGAGTTTTAATCGGACACAGAGAAAGATAGGGGCTTATAGTGTTGCCTCCCAACCTTTTACCTCAAGGGTAATGTCAACAATAATAGTTCATGCTAACTTACATCCAATTGGATATATATATCAGGATCTTTCCAACACGAGGTGCTTGCCAAAGGATAAAATGAAAAAGGAAAGGTGAATATGACCATGACTCGTGCATAAGGTAAAAGTAAAAGATATGCCCTTCGCAGAGGGAACCAGAGGTTGTCATGTGCTTTTTTGGTTGGATGCACGAAATCTTAATGCAAAAGAATGTCACTTTGTATTGCCACTCGTGATATGAACCTTTATTATGCAGTCCGTCGCTTTTATTACTTCCATATCACAATATCGTATAAAGCTTATTTTCTCCACACTAATAAGTCATACATATTTAGAGAGAAATATTTATTGCATGCAACATGACAACTTACTTGAAGGATCTTACTCAATCCATAGGTAGATATGGTGGACTCTCATGGCAAAACATGGTTTAAGGATATTTGGAAGCACAAGTAGTATCTCTACTTGGTGCAAGGAATTTGGCTAGCATGAGGGGGAAAGGCAAACTCAACATGTTGGATGATCCATGACAATATACTTTGATTAAGATGTGAGAAAACATAACCCATTACGTTGTCTTCCTTGTCCAACATCAACTCTTTAGCATGTCATACTTTGATGAGTGCTCACAATCATAAAAGATGTCCAAGATAGTATATTTATATGTGAAAACCTCTCTTTCTTTATTACTTCCTATTAATTGCAACGATGACAAAAACTATGTTTGCCAACTCTCAACAACTTTTATGCATCATACTCTTTATGTGTGAAGTCATTCCTATCCATAAGATCAATATGGTATTTTTATTTATTTTTATTATTTTATTCACTCAAGATCGTAGCAAGATAGCAAAGCCCTTGACTCAACACTAATATTTATTATATATAGCTCATGGACTCGATTACATAGAGGGATCATAAAGCAAAACTCAAAACTAGTTCATACCAAAACTTTATTATACTATATCAAGATATTACCAAAAGGATCGAACTAAGAAAAACGGGAAAGATAGGAGTGTGATGGTGATACGATACCGGGGCACCTCCCCCAAGATTGGCAGTTGCCAAGGGGAGTGCCCATAGCCATGTGATTATGTCCTCGGAGGTGATGAAGGTGGTGATGATGATGATGGTGGATAGTCGCACATTGAGCGTAAAAGCTCCTCCAATTTGCGGATAATGCCCTTGAGTGCGACGATATGGTCCTTCAACAAAATGTTTTCATGTGTGAGATACTTGTTTTGTATGCGAGCTAACTCAATCATCTTGAAAGCTTCAATCTTAGTTGGGGTAAAGAGGCTGGGAAGAGGTTGAATGATGTCTTCTTCTTCTGCCATAGGAGCTTGATCCTCCATGGCCTTCTTGATCTCATCCTCCTTGTTGATGTCTCCGGGTTCATCTCTTTTCAGCTCTATCTTCAATAGCCAAGCATCCTTGTCTTCATTGTTGGAGGAGGGTGACGTCATGATGCCTGGCCTTGACAAATCTGACAGAAAATAGCTCGAAACAAAGACAGAGGATATTTATGTGATACGGTGGTCAAAACATTCAGGAGATTATATAATGAATTTTTACCGACCAAAAGAAGTATCGTGCAAGAAAACAGAGTCCGAAGAGCACACGAGGTGCCCATGAGGCAAGGGGCGTGCCCAGGGGGGTAGGGCACGCCCTCCACCCTCGTGGACGCCTCGTGTCCTTCCCGGACTACTTATTATTTTCCCATTTTCTTAAATATTCCAAAACGGAGAAAATTTGCTATTAGAACTGTTTTGGAGTTGGTTTACTTACCGTACCACATACCTATTCCTTTTTGAAGTCTGAAACGTTCTAGAAAGTGTCTCTTATGTATTCCTCCGGGGTTACAGTTTCAATAACATTAGTTTCAAAATTTATAGGATTACCTGAGATATAATGTTTGATTCTTTGACCGTTCACCACCTTTGGATTTGTGCCTTCGAAGTTGTTGATTTTTATGGCATCGGAACGATAGACCTCCTCGATAACGTAAGGGCCTTCCCATTTAGAGATAAGTTTACCTGCAAAAAATCTTAAATGAGAGTTGAAAAGCAACACATAGTCACCTACGTTAAACTCACGCTTTTGTATCCTTTTTTCATGCATCTTTTAACTTTTTCTTTAAACAGTTTGGCATTCTCATAGGCTTGGGTTCTACACCGTCAAGTGAGCTAATGTCAAATAACCTCTTCTCACCGGCAAGTTTGAAATCATAATTGAGCTCTTTAATAGCCCAATATGCCTTATGTTCAAGTTCGAGAGGTAAGTGACATTCTTTTCCATAGACCATTTTATATGGAGACATACCCATAGGATTTTTCACTAGTAGAAAAGGGGGCAATGGCCCAGGCCAGTTCAGCCCATTAGTCCCGGTTCAATCCAGAACCGGGACCAATGGAAACTATTTGCCCAGTTCGAGAGCCCAGGGGCGGCCGGGCCACGTGGGCCATTGGTCCCGGTTCGTCCGGACCTTTTGGTCCCGGTTGGTGGGACGAACCGGGACCAATGGGCCTGGCTCTGGCCCACCACTATTGGTCCCGTTGGTGGCATGAATCGGGACCAAAGGTTTCTTTAGTCCCGGTTCATGCCACGAACCGGGACCAATAGTGCTGCCTATATATACCCCTCGCTGTGAAAGCAGAGCACTCCAAAGGCTCTGTTTTCTCTTCTTGGCGAGGGGGGGGCTTTGTGGTGCTCTAGCTCACCTCCTATGCACATGAGGTGTTCGATGAAATGCCCGAGCCACACTACTTAAGCTTTCTCCTCTCAAGCTCGACCTCCAACCTCCATTTTCCTCAATATTTGTCTAGGTTTAGCGGTCCGTCAGGCCCGTCCCGTCTTCACCGCCGTCGATCACCGCGCCTATCTCATCGCCAAGACCACCGTGGTGAGCCTCTTGTTCTTATCTTCTTTACGAAAGGAAAAATATTCTTACTTGTATTATTTTCTTACTTTTATTATTGCATCTTATATAGTGCGATGGTTTTGGTATCCGCCCCCGTTGGCCCTCGTCCTGTCTATGATTCGGATGTGGTATATATTATCTTTTCATAACTATTGGTTCATTTATTGTTTATGAAAATTATGCCGACCAACGTGACATAGATTTTATTTATCTAGGAGGTTGTTGAACTGGAAATTCCAACCGACCCTATTGTCGAGAGGTTAAATTTAGTTGAAGAAGAAAACAATTTCTTGAAGGAAAAAATAAAAAAACTTGAGGAGGAGAAGATGATATTGGAGTTGCATGTTGCGGATGTCGTCGATGATCACAAGATCAAGATGGATGCAAGAAAATGAGAAAGATTAGAAAATATGCCATTCATACCGAGGCTTGGTATCATTATGCCGTTGGATCAGTTGTTACCTTGGTTGCGATTATGATCGCATTTGTTTTCGCATTGAAATGTTTTACATAGTTTCAATGTATGGTTTAATTAATTTAGATGCTCTGCAGAGCTTTATGTTGTTAGATGAGAACTATGTATGTACTTTGGTTTTTATGTGATGATGAACTTCTATTAATTTGGTCACTTAATTATCTATTCATGATGTTACGTAATGATTTTTGACACATTAATTATATATAATGCACGCAGATGAACCGACAATGGATGTACGGTGATGTATACACCTCTGAGTACATTAAGGCGTGCATGATTTTCTCGAAGTGGCTGAGGCAAACAAGCAGAATGGTTTTATGTGTTGTCCATGCCCTATATGTGGGAATACTGAAGTCTTACTCGACCGGAAAATCCTTCACACCCACCGCTTTACAAGGGTTTCATGCCACACTATAATGTTTGGACGAGGCACGGAGAAATAGGGGTTATGATGGAAGACGGCGAGGAAGAAGAGTACGATGACAACTATGTGCCCCCGAATACGGTGATGCTATCGAACATCAAGATGCACCGACGATGTGCACGATGGTGCTGTGAACGGGCGAAGCTGCTGAAGATCAAGAGGAACCAGACGATGTGCCCGATGATGATGATCTCCGCCGGGTCATTGTCGATGCAAGGACACAATGCGAAAGTCAAAAGGAGAAGCTGAAGTTCGATCGCATGTTAGAGGATCACAAAAAAGGGTTGTACCCCAATTGCAAAGATGGCAACACAAAGCTCGGTGCCGTACTCGAATTGCTGCAGTGGAAGGCAGAGAATGCTGTGCCTGATAAAGGATTTGAGAAGCTACTGAAAATAATGAAGAAGAAGCTTCCAAAGGATAACAAATTGCCCGACAGTACATACGCAACAAAGAAGGTCGTATGCCCTCTAGGATTGGAGGTGGAGAAGATACATGCATGCCCTAATGACTGCATCCTCTACCGTGGTGCATACAAGGATCTGAACGCATGCCCGGTATGCGGTGCATTGCGGTATAAGATTAGACGAGATGACCCTGGTGATGTTGACGACGAGCCTCCCAGGAAGAGGGTTCCTGCGAAGGTGATGCGGTATGCTCCCATAATACCACGGTTGAAACGTCTGTTCAGAAACGGAGAGCATGCCAAGTTGATGCGATGGCACAATGAGGACCGTAAGAAAGACGGGAAGTTGAGAGCACCCGCTGACGGGTCGCAGTGGAGAAAAATCGAGAGAAAGTACTGGGATGAGTTTGCAAAGGACCCAAGGAACGTATGGTTTGCTTGAAGCGCGGATGGCATTAATCCTTTCGGGGAGCAGAGCAGCAATCACAGCACCTGGCCCGTGACTCTATGTATGTATAACCTTCCTCCTTGGATGTGCATGAAGCGGAAGTTCATTATGATGCCAGTTCTCATCCAAGGCCCTAAGCAACCCGGCAACGACATTGATGTGTACCTAAGGCCATTAGTTGAAGAACTTTTACAGCTGTGGAATGGAAACGGTGTACGACGTGGGATGAGCACAAAAGGAGGAATTTGACCTAAAGGCGTTGCTGTTCGTGACCATCAACGATTGGCCCGCTCTCGGTAACCTTCGGGACAGACAAACAAGGGATACCACGCATGCACGCACTGTTTACTTGACACCAATAGTATATACCGGGAAGCTGCGGGAAGAATGTGTACCAGGCCATCGCCGATTTCTTCCGACCAACCATCAATGTCGAAATAAAGGCAAGCATTTCAAAGGCGAGGCAGATCACCGGAAGAAGCCCGCCATGCGTACCGGTGATCACGTACTTTCTATGGTCAATGATTTACACGTAATCTTTGGAAAGTGTCCCGGCAGACTAGCTGTTCCGATTGACGCTGAGAATCACGCACCCATGTGGAATAAGAAATCTATATTTTGGGACCTACCCTCTGGAAAGACCTAGAGGTCCGCTCTTGATCGGCGTGATGCACGTGACGAAGAACCTTTGCGTGAACCTGCTAGGCTTCTTGGGCGTGTATGGGAAGACAAAAGATACACCGAGGCACGAGAGGACCTGCAACGCTTACGAAAAAGCGGGCATGCCTCCGAAGCGATATGAAGGTCCCGCCAGCTACGCTCTTCGAAAGAAGAGAAAGAAATATTCTTTCAATGCCTGCTCAATATGAAGGTCCCGACCGCTTCTCGTCGAATATAAAGGAATAATAAATATGCGGAGAAAAGTTCCGAACCTAAAGTCTCATGATCGCCACGTGATTATGACGCAAGCGCTTCGGTTGCATTGAGGGGCTTCTACCGAAAAACGTCCGATTAGCCATTGTGAAGCTATGTGCATTCCTCAATGCAATATCTCGAAGGTGATCGATCCAGAAATCGTACCAATGCTAAGGAGTGATGTGGCGCAATGTCTTGTCGGTTTGAGCTGGTGTTCCCACCATCCTTCTTCAATATCATGACGCACGCCCTAGTTCATCTAGTCGACGAGATTGTCATTCGGGGCCCGTATTTCTACACAATATGTACCCCTTTGAGAGGTTCATGGAGTCCTAAAGAAATATGTTCAGAATCGCTAGGCCGAAGGAAGCATCTCCATGGGCCATCAAACGAGAGGATGTCATCGGGTTTTGTGTTGACTTCATTCCTGGCCTTAAGAAGATAGGTCTCCCTAAATCGCGGTATGAGGGGAGACTGATTTGAAAAAACACGCTTGGAAGGGACTCAATAATATGCGGGACGGATATTCTTGGTCTCAAGAACACTACACAGCTTCTACGTAACTCTACCTTGGTGACCCGTATGTCGATGAACACAAGAACGATCTGCGCTCAAACACCGGAGCGGTCGACGATCGGATTACATGTGAACACATCAGACTTTCAGCAGCTTGGTTGGAAACACGTCTCGGAGGTGACAACACTGTTTGTGATGAGCTGTACTTGTTGTCCGGGGACCATCTTCGATTGTAATGATTTGGAAAGGACACGAGATAAATGGGAATACATTTTACACGATTGACCAATATGAAAAGAGCACCAACCAAAACAGCGGTGTCCTCTTTGATGCAGCAACCGACAAGGAAATGACACATATTATGGTTACATAGTAGACATATGGGAACTTGACTACGGAGTAGATTTTAAGGTCCCTTTGTTTAAGTGCAAGTGGGTCAATCACAAGAGGCGGGTGCAGGTAGACCCACGAGACGGAATGACAACAATGGATCTGAAAAATCTTGGGTACACTCGACGAACCGCTCGTCCTAGCCAATGATGTGGCATAGGTTATCTATGTGAAGGACATGTCTACCGGACCGAGGAAAAGAAAAGATAAGGAAGCGAATACATCATACAATGAGCCAAAGCGCCACATAGTTCTTTCAGAAAAAGGGACATCACAGGAGTGGAGGGCAAGATGACATGTCTCAAGAGTATGAAAAGTCTCATGAAATTCCCCCTTCAAAGTCAAGGCTGACCCAAGCATCCTGATAAACGATGAAGATTATCCATGGTTACGGCGCAATAAGCAAACGACACAAGCGAAGAAAAAGTGAAGACTTTCTCCCGCAACTATTATGATGATACCATGCCAACTTTTTCAGAGTTCATTTGAAAACTATGAATTTGAAAACCTCACCAACCGAAGGGCGCTCACACCGGTTTATAAGCCCGTCCCTCTACACGCCTTGTTGAGCTCACAAACTTGTGATTCACACAAATTTCAAAGAATTCAAATTTGAAAACTAATGGCACAAACAGAAAGTTTATAATTTTGCTGACCTAAAAGCAAAAAGAATTAAAAATAAAGCAAAAACCAAAAGAAAATAAATAATACAGAAAACAAAACAAAAAACTTGAAAAAATAAAAATAGCAACAATAAGTATTTTGTTGTAAGTAGAAACAAAATAAAATAAATAAAGCAACAAAGAAAACAAAAAAATGTTTTCAAATTTGAAAACTAATGGCACTAACAGAAAGTTTATAATTTTACTAAAACTAAAAGAAAAATAATTAAAAAATAAAGCGAAAAACAACAAAAAATAAATAATGCGTAAAGCAAAACAAAAAACTGGAAAATAAAATAAAATAGCAACAATAAGTATTTTGTTGTAAGTAGAAACAAAATAAAATAAATAAAGCAACGAAGAAAACAAAAAAAAAAAAAAAGTGCCACCCATGGGTCCCCACAGCTGAATACGACTAGAAACCCTACCAAGGCCGAGATTCAGGCCCATGGGAGGCCCAGAGGGCCCACAGCACATATTGCAGGTTTAGGCCCGAAGCCTGCTTTAGAGAGGAGTTCGAGAGGAAGGCGACCGCACCTTATAAACAGTCGCCTCCTCTCAACTAGCGAGTGGGACTAAACATTTGGGTTCGGGCAGCACAGGCCTTTGGTCCCGGTTGGTGGCACCAACCGACTAAAGAGATTATCCAGTTCATGGCACAAACCGGGACTAATGCCCCCTTAGTCCGGTTGGTGCCTGCAACCGACCAAAGGTCGCCGCTTCCGCCTCTTTGGGCTGTTGAAAACAGGCCTTTGGTCCCGGTTGGTGGCACCAACCGGGACTAAAAGGCAACATTAGTCCCGGTTTGTGCCACGAACCGACCAGATCACTTTCTATATATACAGGACTTTGCGAAAATTTCATTCAGTTCCTCATCCCGCCGCAGACGCCGCCCTGCCCTCGCGCTTCCTCCTCGTCGTCGCCACAGACGTCGCCGCCGGCCGTCGTTGCCGCATAGCGCCTTCAACGTCGTCGCCGCCCTTTCATTGCCGCCCTTACTTGCCGCCGAGCCCGCTCGTCCCGCTGCCGCCCGAGCCCGCCGTCCTCGTCGCCGCCCTTGCCGCCCGAGCCCGTCGTCGCCTTTGCCTCGAGCCCGCTGTCCTCGTCGCCTCTGCCTCTTGCGCCTTCGAGCCGTCGTCGCCCCCCCACGCCGCCCAGAGCCCGTCGTCGCCGCCGCCGCCTCGCCTCGCCCGACGCCGTCGCCCTCGCCAGCCGCCCGTTGTGAGCCGTCGCCGTCGAGCCTCTGCTCATATGTTGCAATATGTTTTTTATTTTTATTAGTTTATTTTTTGTTCATATGTGATGTATATGTGTATGTGGCTATAATGTATATGTTTTTATTTCTATTAGTTTAGTTTTTTGTTCATATATAGAAAGTTACAATTTTAATTAGGTTAGTGCAGGAAAAGGTTAGTGCATTTTAATTAGGTTAGTGTAGAGGAAAAAGTAAAATAAGGAAAAGGAAGAAAAGAGGAAGAAGGAAGAAGGAAGAAGAAGAAGAAAAGAATGAGAGGAAAAGAAGAAAAGAAGAGGAGAAGAAGAAAAATAGAAAAAAATTCTATTTTTCTTCTTCTCTCTATTCTTTTTTCTTCTCCTCTTTTTTTTCTTTTTTCTTCTTCTTCTTCTTCTTCCTTCTTCCTCTTTTTCTTCCTTTTCCTTATTTTCCTTTCTCGAGGGATAAGAAGAAAAGAAGAGGAAAAGAAGAAAGAAAGGAATAGAGGAGAAAGAAGAAACTTCAACACGAGGGGGGTACCGATACCCCTCCCGATAACATTATTTTCCCATGTATATGTATGTCGGCGTCGTTGTCGATATAACGAGGGTGTCGAGGATCGCCGAGGGTCGAGTGTCGGGAACTAGGGTAGAGGGTCGAGGTCGTTAAGGGGTCAAGGGTCGAAGGTTTCAGGTCGATGGTTCCTATAGTGTCAAAGTATTGAAGAAATCCATGGCTTCATCATTAGCGGAAGTAACCATGGCATGATGGTGCGAAGTCCTCAAAGTTGATACGGAATGGAGTCCGGATAGGATAATTTGCCTTTTGTACGGATTTCAGCAACGGCCTTCCAAATAACGATATTCGGAAGGTTCTTGCTGAAGTTTGTACCAAAAAGCGAATTATCCTATCTCGACTCCGCTCAAAATAACTTTGAGAGCTTCACCATCATGCACCTCTTACTTTCGCCTAATGATGAAGACATGGTTTTGTTGAACTTTGGCACTAGGCAACCTCCCGACCCTCCGCGATCCTCGACCCTTGACCTCGACCGCTCGGCGATCCACGACCCTCTACCCTACCGCGGGCGTCGATGCCCACGTCACTTGTGGGACATAGATGTAGTGTTCAATGCCGACCCCCTCCCGATAGCATCAACACGCGAGGGGGGGGGGGTCGATATTACCCCCTCCTTGAAGCGTTCTCGAGGCCACCCCCTAACCCTTGAAGCGTTGTCGAGGCCACCCCAAACCCTAGAGAAGCAGCGTCGAGGCCACTAATATGATTCCTTCATGTGATTAGCTAGCTAGTTCTACGTTTGCCACTAATATATCCATATCTGTCATGTTTGAATAATAATTGCCATGTTGTAAATATTTGTAGAAACTATGGACACCCCCCGAGATGAAGCACAAGAAGCGTTGTTGAGGGACATAATCGCACAAGGAAGTGATGCCGTCTGCTCGTTGATGTTTCTCAACGACAACGATGGTCTGGAAGGAGAGGGTGAAGAAGCAGCTGGCTATGATTTACATGGCTCCGATGACCCAATGCCGGTGCAAGAAGGAGAGGGTGAAGAAGTAGACCGTGAGGACGGCTCCGGTGATCACCAAACCGAGTCCGGCCAGGTATATATATTAGTTAATTGCCTATGCTGACTAGCTAATTGATGCATTCATTGTTTTGGTATGTACACATATTAATTAACTCTCGTCTTTGTTCTTTTTTCTATCCCTCCGGATCGAGCACAACTTCGGTAAAGAGACGAGGCCCGAAGAAAAAGTTGAGCTCGGATGAAAAGTTTGAGATCATACAAATCGCGCGCGACGGCCAACCGATTGAACCCTACCGGACAAAGAAGGCATTTGTTGCTTAGTGCGGGGCTCTGGTTAGGGACAAGATCCCGATCAGCATCCACCAATGGTATAAGCCTAAGAACGAAGACCCTGAGGTGTCTTATGTCAATGATATGCAGAAAAAATGATCTTTGGACTGAGCTGAAGTCAAATTTTACCCTACCGCTAGAGGATGATCCGGAGAAGCTAGTAATAGAGCCATTAATCAAGTCTTTTGCTCTTAATAAGATGGAATACCTATTTAGGAATTGGAAGAAAGAACTCAATACGTATGTCGAAAAAAATGAGACACCAGAATTCAAGGGCAAATATGAGAAGATCAGAGATGACTGACCCGCATTTGTGGCCCACAAGACATCGGAAAAGAGTAAAAAGATGTCGGCGACAAACAAGAGAAATGCTGCGAAGAAGAAGCTTCACCATCGCACGGGTCGTAGCTACCTCGTACCCGGCCTAAGTGGGCCAAGGCTGAGAATGATCTGCTTGATAAAGGGATCGAACCGAGACAATGAATGGCTGCACTGTTGCGGACTTGGTTCTTCGGGGCGGCGGATCCTTGGACTCTATAACAGGAAGTGCATTTGGACGGACGAACAATTGGACATACCGGTCAAGAGGCTTCAGCAATATATCGAAGCAGCGCAGCAAGGGAAGTTCGTTCCGACATGGGAGAAGGACGAGCTCACAATGGCCCTCGGGAATCCTGAGCACCACAGACGGACACGAGGCACGCCAGTTCGCTCCGTTTAGTGGAAGGCTGGATTTCCGGACACGGGGTTACAAAACCCATGAGAGGAGGAAGAAACTGGAGCAGAGCCAAATGCAAAGCGCTGCACGAAAAGGTAATGGGGCTAGAGGAACGAGAAGAGGAACGAGAAGCGGCAGATCGCAGCAAGCGACCTGCGAAGCTTCCCGGCTACCCGCCATCTCAGCGGAGAAGCAGCATGGCTTCCACCGAGCTGCTTCAGCCAGAGCAGCATGCCTTGATGGCTCCTGCCAGCTATCCCGTGGATGCTATCACGGATGCTGAAAATTGCCACCTTATGGCGCAATGGAGCAATTTGAAGGTCAAGGCGGCTGTTGGCTCTGTTTATCCTACTAAACCCGACTCAACTTTTCACTGCCGGCCGATTCCAGAAGGATATGCTAAGGTGATGGTCGATGAAATAACGGAGGGATTTGAGGACCTCCGGCTTGACTACCCTACCGGTGAAGGGAGTATTGGCTGGGTTACGCTCAAAGACTCCATGCCTATGGCGGAAGGACCTCATCAACCTTCCGAATCGGGCGCCTCCGCCTCCTCCTACTCCTCCCGCGAGTCGGGCACTCCGCCTCCTCCTCCGGCGAGTGACGATCAGGGCACTCGGCCGGCTCCTTCTCCGGCACGTGGCGGCACTCCGCCTCCTTCTCCGCCTGCGCCGGCGCGCCCGAGCAGCCAGCCTCCTCTTTCTCCGCCTCGTCAGCAAGGGCGGAAGAGACCCGCCGCCGCTCCGGCTGCTCCGGCGCGTCGTAGTCCTTCTCCTCCGCCTCGTAAGAAAGGAAAGAAGACATCCGCTCCGTCTGCTCTGCGGCGTCTAGCAAGACAGCCAAAGGCGGGAGGAGATACAAATTCGGTCCTTCTCAAGACTCGGAGAAGTTACCGTCGAGAGGAGCGAGGAGGAAAACGCGAAGATCGTGCGGACGAAGTGGATGACTGGTTTCAAGGGTTGAAAGCAAAGAGACATCCACCTCCGGAGGAGAAGGTAGATCCGGTGAAAGCGAAGCGCAATCTGCTGCCCCGACAAAACCACCCAAGTCTCCGCCAAAGGCAACTATGAGCGCATTATTGGAAAGGCATTTGCGAAGCGGAGAGGTCGGGAAGTACTGTCGGTGATCAAAGGATGAAAGAACGACGAGCTGGGAAACAAATTGCCCAGCTCGGTGAAGAAGCGGGCAATCGTGCCCCCGATCAAGGTGCTGCTAGCGACATCGTCGATCCGAGGATGGTGCCCGGTTATGGCAATCCTGCAGATTACCTTCCGACGATGTACATTATGATTTCTTGGAGGTGCGGATACAAAGATATGAGTACGGAAGCCTCTCGTCAAAGATGAAAGTTCTCTATCAACGATGATGCGGAGATTGCATGATTGGTACATGAAAATCTGCAAAGAGTCCGAGGGAGGAGTACTTTGTATGTGAGAGTTAAAGGAGCATGACCTCCTTGGAATTGAACTGCTGCCTATTCCATTTGAGGAGTTCTATCAGTTTTCAATTAATTGGCCTCGATAAAGCAACGGTCACTGCTATCATGCGTAAGTAGTACTACTACATCATTAAGTCTCTATATAACTCAGCCCTTTCATTGCATGTATTTATAATTATCCTCACTATATTATGCAGATTGAAGATCGCCAATTGAAGAAAAGACAAGTGGGTGATATTGGGTTCATTAACACATATCTCATAGATAATACTGAGGTTGAATTTCAGTAAAGAAAATACCGAGGCCAACTTGCTACAATCGTTGGTAATAAATGAACACAAAGATATAATACTATTTCCTTACAACTTCAAGTGAGTGTTCTTGTCTTGTGGCATATTCGGTTTCCTTATTAGTCCATGTTATAGTAATGTAATATTGATGAGTTATGCATGTGTGCAGCTACCACTATATTCTCCTAGAGATTAAGCTTGAGAAGGAGTAGTAACTGTCTTAGACTCCAAGCGAAAATATCCCAAGGAGTATGCGGACATGACTGAAATGCTCGAGAAGTAAGTTAAATCGATCATTATCCACCATATCAGCAACTTTGTTCATTTCGATATCAAGTAATTGTTTTCTTTGTATGGCAGGGCTTGGAAAAATTCACCAAAAAGCTCGGGACTACCGAAGAAGCTGCAATTTAGACACCAAAGTAAGTACTATATAGTAGCATATTCCACGCATCTCCTAGTGATTCAAGCGCTAGTTTCATCAATACCATTTAGCATGCTTGCTAATTATCAGTTTGATTGACCTCTATTTCTTGTAAAGTGGTTGTGGCAGGAACAAGGAATGATTTCTGTGGATACTAGATTTGCGAGTCCATCCGCCACACGACCTGTGAGCGGGGCTACTCCGACAAACAATATGAAGTGCGTAAATAAAAATATTCACAATTTTATTTTATTACCATCATTTGTGTTGAGTTTAGTTCATTCATATATATATATATATATATATATATATATATATATATATATATATATATATATATATATATATATATATATATATATATATATATATATATATATTGACCCCTTCTTAAAATTAGATGTTTTGGATGGGGATGAACTCCTAGCACCAGATCGCATCGCAGCAATTCAAGAGGAATTGGCGGCATTCTTTCTTGACCACGTGATCGCTGAAGACGGAGAATACTATGTGGACCACGCGTCCGTATGTTAGGAGATTATATATTTATAAAAGATAATTATTGTATATATGTAGCCAGTAGTGTCGGATAGATATACGAGAACTTGTTGTTCGACCAATCTCTCGGAGAAGGAGAGGTGGTCGATATCACTTCTCTCTGTATGCATATATGTTCATGACGATCTTCTGTTTTCTTAATTACTAGCTAGCTAGCATGTCTAGCTAGTCCTCTCTATACGTATGTATAGTACGTAGCGTCGACCAAGCACGGACAAAAGAGAAGACACTTTTCTCTATTAATTAGCTAGCTATAGCACAATATATGAAACACCTAAATTAACCCCCCAAAACCCCCCAAACCCCCCTTCAAAAAAAAACAAAAACCAGAGCCATAGAAATGCTGACGCGTGGATGCCTATTGGTCCCGGTTGGTGCCACCAACCGGGACCAAAGGCCCTCCTGCCTGGGCTCAGCGAACAGGCCACGTGGAGGCCCATCTGTCCCGATTCTGGATTGAACCGGGACTAAAGGGTCAGGGCATTAGTACCGACCCTTTAGTCCCGGTTCATGAACCGGGACTAAAGGCCCTCACCAACCGGGACTATAGGCCCTTTTTCTACTAGTGTTTATATGCAGTTCTATAAGACCATAATGCATCATCAAGTTTCTTGGACCAATTCTTTCTAGATCAATTAACAGTCTTTTGCAAAATTAATTTGAGCTCTCTATTACTCAATTCTACTTGACCACTAGACTGTGGGTGATATGGAGATGCAATTCTATGATTAACATCATACTTAGCAAGCATTTTACGAAAAGCACCATGAATAAAATGTGAACCACCATCAGTCATTAAATATCTAGGGACTCCAAACCTCGGAAAAATAACTTCTTTAAGCATCTTAATAGAGGTGTTATGATCAGCACTAATAGTTGGAATAGCTTCTACCCACTTAGTAACGTAATCAACAACAACTAAAATATGTGTATACCCATTAGAGGCAGGAAAAGGTCCCATATAATCAAAGCCCCAAACATCAAACGGTTCAATAACAAGAGAATATTTCATAGGCATTTCTTGACGTCTACTAATATTACCAATTCTTTGACATTCATCACAAGACAGGAAAAACTTACGGGCATCTTTGAAGAGAGTATGCCAATAAAAACCGGATTGCAATACCTTATGTGCAGTTCTATCTCCAGCGTGGTGTCCTCCATATGCCTCGGAGTGACACTTGCGTAGGATCTGTTCATCTTCATGCTTAGGTACACAACGTCTAATAACAACATCTACTCGTTCTTTATAAAGGTGTGGGTCATCCTAGAAGTAATGTCTTAAATCATAGAAAAACTTTTTCTTTTGCTGGTATGTGAAACTAGGTTGTATGAATTTAGCAACAATGTAATTAGCATAATCAGCATACCATGGAGCCATACGAGAAGCATTTATGACAGCTAATTGTTCATCAGGAAAGCTATCATCAATAGGTAGTGGGTCATCAAGAACATTCTCTAACCAAGACAAGTTGTCTGCAATGGGGTTCTCAGCTCCCTTTCCATCAATAATATGCAAATCAAATTCTTGTAGCAAGAGAAACCATCAAATAAGTCTAGGTTTAGCATCTTGCTTTTCCATAGGATATTTAATAGCAGCATGATCAGTGTGAATAGTTACTTTAGAATCAACAATATATGGTCTGAACTTATCACAAGCAAATACAACAGCTAAGAATTCTTTTTCAGTAGTAGCATAATTTCTCTGGGCAGTGTCTAGAGTCTTACTAGGATATTGAATAACATTTAGTTTCTTATCAACTCTTTGTCCTATAACAACACCTACATCATAATCACTAGCATCACACATAATTTCAAAGGGTAAATTCCAATCAGGTGGCTGAACAATAGGTGCAGAAATCAAAGCTTTCTTAAGTATTTCAAATGCTTCTACACAATCATCATCGAAGACAAAAGGATTATTTTTTTGTAATAGATTAGTCAGAGGCCTAGAAATTTCAGAGAAGTCCTTGATGAACCTCCTATAAAAACCGGCATGACCAAGGAAACTTCTTATACCTTTGATGTCCTTGGGACACGATATCTTCTCAATTGCATCAACTTTAGCTTTATCAACTTCAATACCTCTTTCGGAAATTTTATGCCCCAAGACAATCCCTTCATTAACCATAAAGTGGCACTTCTCCCAATTCAAAACAAGACTAGTATCTTCGCATCTCTGCAAAACTCGTTCAAGGTTGCTCAAGAAATCATCAAAAGAGGATCCATAAACGGAGAAATCATCCATGAACACCTCACAAATCTTTTCACAAAAGTCAGAGAATATAGGCATCATGCATCTTTGAAAGGTAGCAGGTGCATTACATAAACCAAAAGGCATATGTCTATAAGCAAAAGTACCGAAAGGGCAAGTAAAAGTAGTCTTTTCTTGATCCTTCGCTGACACAGGTATTTGTGAGAAACCAGAGTAACCATCTAGAAAGCAAAAATGTGTTTGTTTGGATAGTCTTTCTAGCATTTGATGAATAAAAGGTAAAGGGTAATGATCTTTTTTAGTAGCTTTATTTAACTTACGGAAATCAATTACCATCCTATAACCTGTAATAATTCTTTGTGGGATCAATTCATCTTTATCATTAGGAACAACAGTAATACCTCCCTTCTTAGGGACACAATGGACATGACTTACCCCCTGACTATTAGCAACGGGATAAATTATACCTGCCTCAAGGAGCTTTAGTATTTCCTTTCTTACCACTTCTTTCATCTTAGGATTTAATCGTTGTTGGTGATCAATAACTGGTTTGGCATCTTCCTCCAATTTTATTTTGTGTTGGCATAGAGTGGGACTAATGCCCTTAAGATCATCAAGAGTATATCCAATAGCAGCACGATGCTTCTTCAGAGTTTTCAACAATCTTTATTCTTCCTACTCTGAAAAGATAGCACTAATAATAACAGGATATACCTTCTTTTCATCAAGATAAGCATATTTAAGAGTATCAGTTAATGGTTTAAGCTCAAACACGGGACCACTCTTGGGTGGTGGAGGATCCCCTAGGATTTCAACAGGCAAGTTGTGTTTCAAAATAGGAACCTGTTTAAAGAATACTTCATCTATTTCCCTTCTTTCATTCACAAACATATCATTTTCATGGTCTAGCAAATATTGTTCTAAAGGATCATTAGGAGGCACGACAATAGAAGCAAGACCAATTATTTCATCCTTACTAGGCAATTCTTTATCATGGGGTTGTCTACGAAATTTAGAAAATTAAACTCATGAGACATATCCCCTAAACCAATAGTAACAACATCCTTTTCGCAATCTATCTTAGCATTTACAGTGTTCAAGAAGGGTCTACCAAATATAATGGGACAAAAGTCATCTTGTGGGGAACCAAGAACAAGAAAATCAGAAGGATATTTAACTTTCCCACACAAGACTTCAACATCTCTAACAATCCCAATTGGTGAAATAGTATATCTATTGGCAAGCTTAATTGTAACATCAATTTCTTCTACCCCAGAAGGTGCAATATCATGCAAAAAAATTTCATATAAGGAATAAGGTATTGCACTGGCAATAGCACCCATATCACACAAGCCATGATAACAATGATCTCCTATTTTAACAGAAATAACAGGCATGCCTACAACAGGTCTATGTTTCTTAGCATCGGGTCTAGCAATTCTAGCAGCTTCATCACAGAAGTAAATAGCATGCCCATCAATATTATCAGCCAAGAGATCTTTAACCATAGCAACACTAGGTTCAACTTTAATCTGCTCAAGTGGTGTATATGTCCTAGTATTACTCTTACGAACCACAGTCGAAGCTTTAGCATGATCCTTTATCCTAACAGGGAAAGGTGGTTTCTCAACATAAGTAGTAGGAACAATTGGATCATTATAAGTGATAGTCTTTTCTTCAACTTTAATGGGTGCAACTATTTTTACTTCAGTGGGAGGATTATATTTAAACCACTTCTCCTTAGGGAGGTCAACATGATTAGCAAATGATTCATAGAAGGAAGCTACTATCTCAGAGTCAAGTCCATATTTAGTGCTAAATCCACGAAAAGCATCGGTATCCATAAAAGATTTAACACAATCAAACTTAGGTGTTGTACCTGATTCCTTACCTTTGTCGGAGTCCCAATCTTCAGAGTTGCGTTTAATTCTTTCCAATAAATCCCACTTGAATTCAATAGTCTTCATCATATAAGAACCAGCACAAGAAGTATCGAGCATCGAGCGATTATTGAGAGAAAGCCGAGCATAAATTTTTTGAATAATCATTTCTCTTGAGAGCTCATGATTGGGGCATGAATATAACATTGACTTAAGCCTCCCCCAAGCTTGAGCGATGCTTTCTCCTTCGCGAGGCCAAAAATTATATATATATAATTACGATCACGATGAACCAGATGCATAGGATAAAACTTCTGGTGAAATTCCAATTTCAATCGTTTGTAGTCCCATGATCCCATATCATCACAAAGCCTATACCATGTCAATGCATCCCCCTTCAAAGATAAAGGGAAGACCTTCTTCTTGATAACATCATCGGGCATACCTGCAAGCTTAAATAATCCACAAACTTCATCCACATAGATTAGGTGTAAATCAGGATGCAATGTTCCATCTCCTGCAAAGGGATTAGCTAGCAGTTTCTCTACCATACCCGAAGGAATTTCAAAGTAAACATTTTCAGTAGGTTCAGTAGGTTGAGGAGCAACTCTTTGCTCTACTGGTCGGTAGGACTGGGCGTTCGGTTCCCCCGAACCGATCGGTTCGATTCCTCGGTGTATTTAACATTTCGGTCTGGCAAAATACTGACTGATCAGTGAATTAAAAATTAGGTGACCGAAGATTCTTTGCACCGAAATGTCGGTCCGGTCGTCTGTTCTACCGAAACAGCACCGAGATATACATATTTAATAACAATCGCAGCCTGTGTCTATTTGAATGTACAGTGCTTGTGTCTGCCTACTAGCTACTAGTAATAAAGGCTAGCCTCCTTGGCTATTTCCTCCCATTGATTCTCCCGAGCAAAACTTTACCCTGTAAAATTAGTAGTGGCGGCTCACTAGGTAAAATACTACTACCTACTACCTACACGAGAGAAGTAGTACCCTCTGTTACACAAAATTAAAGCGACGGTGAGCCCAGTGAGTCAAGGTCACCTCTTCCCGATGCAGCCTTGGAACTCATGCACTTGGGTAGATAGCACTTGATAGCAACAGGTGTGCAGATCGGACATCTGTATTTCTCGGTTTTCGGTCCACTCGGGTACCCGAGGGATAGACCCGAATTAACAACACTAAGTTCGGTTTCCACCAAATGAAAACTGGATGTACTACCGAAGTTCTCGGTTTCGGTGTATTTGGATTCGGTGCCAGTTAGTTCGGTTCGGGACATCGGTTTTCGGGTTATATGCCCAGCTCTACTGGTTAGGGTGAAGATACCCTGAACAAGCCCCTCAAAGGATTAGTTTCCATAGTAACAAGTGACAATAAATTTCAGCACACTATATAAATGTTTCCTTACCAAGTTCCACTTACCAAAGGCGCTCCACTCCCCGGCAATGGCGCCAGAAAAGAGTCTTGATGACCCACAATTGTAGGGGACCTATCGTGGTCCTTTCGATAAGTAAGAGTGTCAAACCCAACGAGGAGCAGAAGGAAATGACAAGCGGTTTTCAGTAAGGTATTCTCTGCAAGCACTGAAATTATCGGTAACAGATAGTTTTGTGATAAGGTAATTTGTAACAGGTAACAAGCAATGAAAGTAAATAAGGTGCAGCAAGGTTTCACAATCCTTTTTGTAGCAAAGGACAAGCCTGGACAAGTTCTTATATGGAGAAAAGCGCTCCCGAGGACACATGGGAATTATCGTCTAGCTAGTTTTTATCACGCTCATATGATTCGCGTTTGTTACTTTGATAATTTGATATGTGGGTGGACCGGTGCTTGGGTACTGCCCTTTCTTGGAAAAGCATCCCACTTATGATTAACCCCTATCGCAAGCATCCAAACCTACAAAAGAAGTATTAAGGTAAACCTAACCATAACATGAAACAAGTGGATCCAAATCAGCCCCTTACGAAGCAACGCATAAACTAGGGTTTAAGCTTCTGTCACTCTAGCAACCCATCATCTACTTATTACTTCCCAATGCCTTCCTCTAGGCCCAAATAATGGTGAAGTGTCATGTAGTCAACGTTCACGTAACACCACTAGAGGAGAGACAACATACATGTCTTCAAAATATCGAACGAATACCAAATTCACATAACTACTAATAGCAAGACTTCTCCCATGTCCTCAGGAACAAATGTAACTACTCACAAAGCATATTGATGTTCATAATCAGAGGGGTATTAATATGCATTAAGGATCTGAACATATTATCTTCCACCAAATAAACCAACTAGCATCAACTACAAGGAGTAATCAACACTACTAGCAACCCACAGGTACCAATCTGAGGTTTTGGTACAAAGATTGGAAACAAGAGATGAACTAGGGTTTGATAGGAGATGGTGCTGGTGAAGATGTTGATGGAGATTGACCCCATCCCGATGAGAGGATTGTTGGTGAAGATGATGATGGTGATTTCCCCTCCCGGACGGAAGTTTCCCTGGTAGAACAGCTCCGCTGGAGACCTAGATTGGTTCCGCCAAGGTTCTGCCTCGTTGCGGTGGAGTTTTGTCCCGTAAGCTTGCTTATGATTTTTTTAGGGTAAAACACTTCATATAGCAGAAGATGGGCACCGGAGGGTGTGACGCCCCTGATTCAATCATACACTAATCATGCACGCAAACGTGTACGATCAAGATCAGGGACTCACGGGAAGAGATCACAACACAACTCTAAAACATAAATAAGTCATACAAGCATCATAATACAAGCCAGGGGCCTCGAGGGCTTGAATACAAGTGCTCGATCATAGACGAGTCAGCGGAAGCAACAATATCTGAGTACAGACATAAGTAAACAAGTTGCCATAAGATAGCTAGCACAAACTGTGATACAAATCGAAAGAGGCACATGCCTCCTGCCTGGGATCCTCGTAAACTACTCCCGGTTCTCGGCGGCCTAAACGTAGAAGTAGACACCCTCGGTGTAGTAGGAGTCGTCATCGACAGTGGCGTCTGGCTCCTGGGCTCCAGCATCTAGTTGCGCCAACCAGGTAGAATGGAAAGGGGGAAAAGAGGGAGAAAACCAACCGTGAGTACTCATCCAAAGTACTCGCAAGCAAGGATCTACACTACATATGCATGGGTATATGTGTAAAGAGGCAATATCGGTGGACTGAACTGCAAAATGATAGAATAAGAGGGGGATAGCTAGTCCTATCGAAGACTATGTTTCTGGCAGCCGCCATCTTGCAGCATGTAGAAGAGAGTAGAAGGCAAGTTCACCAAGTATCATCGCATAGCATAATCCTACCCGGAGATCCTCTCCTCGTCGCCCTGTGTGAGAGCGATCACCGGGTTACATCTGGCACTTGGAAGGGTGTGTTTTATTTAGTATCTGGTTCTAGTTGTCATAAGGTCAAGGTACAACTCCAAGTCGTCCTGTTACCGAAGATCACAGCTATTCGAATAGATAAACTTCCCTACAGGGGTGCACCACATAACCCAACACACTCGATCCCCTTTGGCCGGACACACTTTCCTGGGTCATGCCCAGCCTCGGAAGATCAACACGTCGCAGCCCCACCTAGCCTCAACAGAGAGGTCACCACGCCGGTCTAAATCCTATGCGCGCAGGGGTCTCGGCCCATCGCCCATTGCACACCTGCATGTTGCGTACGCGGTCGGAAGCAGACCTAGCCCCCTTAATACAAGAGCTGGCTTACAGTCCAATCCGGCGCGTGCCGCTCAGTCGCTGACGTCACGAAGGCTTCGGTTGATACCACGACGCCGAGTCCCCATAACTGTTCCCGCGTAGTTGGTTAGTGCGTATAGGTCAGTGGTCAGACTCAGATCAAATACAAAGATCTCATTAAGTGTATTATTAAGAAGTAACCGTGAACGCCGACCAGGGCCAGGCCCACCTCTCGCCTAGGTAATCTCAACCTGCCCTGTCGCTCTGCCACAAAGTAACAGTCGGGGGCGGTCGGGAACTCAGGCCCACCTTTACCGGGATGGAGCCACCTACCCCTTCAACCCCCATCTTCGAAAAGTATCATAAGTAATGTAACAGTATAAAGTATATAGCATATGCCCGTGATCACCTCCCGAGTGATCGCGGCCCAGTAGTATAGCATGGCAGACGGACAAGAATGTAGGGCCACTAATGGAATATTAGCATCCTATACTAAGCATTAGGGTTGCAGGTAAGGGTAACAACTGTAGCAAGAATGACAGGCTATGCAACAGAATAGAAGTAACCGAATAGTAACATGCTACACTAATCTAATGCAAGCAGTAGAGAGAAGAATAGACGATATCTAGTGATCAAGGGGGGGGGCTTGCCAGGTTGCTCTGGCAAGGAGGGGTCGTCAAGACAGTAGTCGATCGGTGCACCAGCACCGACGTCAGTCTCGTAGTCTACCGAAGAGAAGAGGGGGAAGAAATAATGAATACAATGCAAACAGATGCATAACGATGCATGACATGACAAGTAATGGTGCCAGGTGTGCCCTAACACAGTAGGTGGTGATACCGGCGAAGGGGGAAAACACCCGGGAACGTATCCCCGGTGTTTCGCATTTCCAGACAAATGAACCGGAGGGGAAAAGTTGCGTGTTCGCTATGCTAGGGATGTGTGGCGGACGAACGGGCTGTGTATCCGGATTCATCTCGTCGTTCTGAGCAACTTTCATGTACAAAGTATTTCCATCCGAGCTACGGTTTATTTTATATTAATTTAAAAATATTTAATCATTTTTAGAATTTATTTAATTATTTTACATCAACATTATCCAGAATAGTTATGCCGACGTCATCATGACGTCAGCATGATGTAAGCAGTCAACAGGGCGTTGACTGGGTCAAACTGACGTATGGGTCCTAGCTGTCATCGATAGATTAGGCTAAACTATAAGTTTAATTAAGTTAACTAACAAATTAGTTAGTTAATCAGGTAATTAATTAAGTTAATTAATTAGTTAATTAATTAATTAATTAATAATTTTATTTAATATTCTTTCTTTTCTATTCTTTTTAAACATTCTGGGGGGCAGGGCCCCACGTGTCATTCGACCAGGGGGCTGATGCGGGTTAGCAGGCGCTGGGTGCGGGCATAGCCCAGGAGGGCGCGTGCCCGGGAGGGCGCGAGAGCGACGACGACGCATAGCGCCCGCGGGGGCGCGAGCGATCGCCCGGCCGGCGAGGCCAAGAAAGCGCGCGGGCGGCCGGTGCGGGCGTGGGGCGCAAGGTGGCCAACGGCCAGCGCGACGCCAGAGAGGGCGAGGCCATGGATGAGGTGGCGGAGCAGGGAGGTGGTGGCGCATGGCGGGGCCCGAGGCCACGGCCCGGCCAGCGGCCGAGCGGGCGACACCAGAAGGGAGGCCGCACGGGGATGTGGGGACAGTGGACGAAGGAGCAGGCGTCTTTGGGCGAGGCGAGTGCACCCATGGGCGGCGGCAGCAGGTGCGAGCGGGAAGGGGAAGGCGAGTGTGGCCACGGCAAAGAGAGGAGGGAGGGGGAGCTCAGAGGGGTTCGTAGGGAACGGGGCAGCGGGGCGCGAGGAGGCGACGGGGACGACAGCGTCGGAGTGGAGGTAGGCAGTCGAGGGAGGAAGACGGGGTCAGGGAGGCGACGGGAGGCGCGGGGCATCGACTGCCCAGACCGGATCCACGCGGGGCGGAGGCTTTGAGGAGGGAGGCACCAGCGACGGCGGGGTCAGCGCGGCGGCATCGATGCGGTCGTCGGGGGCAAGCGCCCCCGATCCAGATCAGGGGGAGCAAGAGGAATGAGGGGGAGTGGGTGTCGTGGGGGTGGGGTGGGGTTCGGTTGGGTTAGGGTTTGCCCTAGGATGGAGTTAAGGAAGGGGCGTGGGGGTCAGCTGGGCCGGCCTGATTGGCCCAGAGGCCAGCTGGGCCGTGGCCTAGTGGGGGGGGTGCCTACTTTTATTTTGTTGTTGTTGTTTTGTTTTATTTTCTTTCTCTGTCTTCTTTTATTTACCAATTTATTTTATTTTAGAAAATACAAAAGTTGTACCTAAATTAGTATTAGTGATTATGCCACTGCCACCAATATTTTGGCACCTTAATACATAGTTAGCATTAGGTTATTATTTAGAAAGCATTTATATACTTGTACTAGCTACTATTTATTTTAATGTAGTGCATTTAGTTACTTTTAAAAATGTTGATCTCTGCACCACCTTTATCTATGGATTATTTGCCACAAACCGAACATTTTAGTTTTAATGTTGCAAAACTTTTATTGTTCAAGTTGAATTTGAATTTTGAATCCAAACGGGATTGAATCATCGTGAGATTAATAACAGTAATCATGTTGACGTGGCATCGTTAGCAGAGATTACTGTAGCTTAATTATCCGGGCGTCACAATTCTCCTCCACTACAAGAAATCTCGTCCCGAGATTTAAGTGGTGGAGTAAGGGGGGAAAGGTGCTGGTAGCAAAAAACCTAACGAGTCTTCTCGGTTTTAGCTACCCTTTCAAAGAGGTTGATCCTTTCGTTGATGTCTTCATTTCTCTGCTTCAAGTCACCATGATCAAGTCGTCATCCTTTCTTCGGGATCTTCATCGTCCTACGAATGTGACCAAGTGGAAAAACTCCGGAAGAACGCATCTCCACAAAGTTGGTCATCTGAAGGTGAACTCAATGGAAAATACACAAGGTATCCCACGAGTTGTATTTCATTGAATTCATTGAGTGCAATTTATGATGGTACCAAAGTTTCAAACGGGTAGGCAATCATTCGATGACTAGACAGAAGCTGGAATGGGGGTTTGAACAATGAGAATAACATGGTGTTTGATTACAGGATGAATAATGGTATAGAATTTAGCTCGTGAATCACATACGAAGCCAGGTGCAAGGATACATTAGAATCCGGGTTGTAAAGAAGAGTCAGGTTTCGATCCAGTGGACCTATGGGTTATGGGCCCACCATGTGGGTTGAAAGTAGGAAAGGTGGTGACATCTTGCACAGCCGCGACAGTGAGGCATGTCAGTGAATAGCTTGTCAGCTATGCCGGCAACATTGTCGGTACAGAGGACGGGGAACAAAGAGAGCAATTTTCATGCTCGTTGAACGAGGCGAACAAATTGGCAAAGTTATCACCCATCAGTGGTTATCGGAATGTCATCAACAATAGTAACAGGGTCTTACAGACAGAGTGGTACAACAAGGTGCCTACCTAAGCAGGGAATTATATCTGCTCAGTTAAGTCAGATTCGGAAAGGTTAAACAAAAGAATGGAAGGAAAACGCGATTATCAGATTAAACAGATCAATGGAAAGGAAAACTGTGATTTCACACATTTATTAGGAGTATATCCTTCCCATGTACAAGCAGAACATGGCATACATGGTAGGAGAGCAAGTACCCAACCATTCAGATAAGAGGCAAGGATTAATCAAGATGTTACCCATACAACGGTGTTTGGATAACCACTACAAAAAAATACACTTCCGTGAAGATACGTGTTTGTCATAGTAGGTCGCGTTTTTTGTCATGCATGTACATCCATGACAAATTTATGACAGAATCAATATAGTCATACATGTGCTGTCGTAGAAGTGTTCCATGACATTACCAAAATTATCATCATGGAAGTGTCCACTTCCATGACGATAAATCGCGCGTCACAGAAGTGCTTTCGTCAAGGGTGACCGACACGTGGCATCCACCGTAACGGAACGCCGTTATGCTATCGGGTCGGGTTTTGGATCCGATAACCCGTTAACAACCCCGACCAATGGGAAATTTCCATGTGTAAAATCATCATTGGCTGGAGGAACCACGTGTCGGCTCATCGTTTGGACAGATGTCATCCACTCATTGGACAGAAGACGCCTATGATACGTCGACACGTGGCACGGCCCAACAGAGGCCCATTCCTGTGAAAAGGCCGGCCCGTTTGACTTGGTCAAAAGGTGGCGGGCCGGCCCATGGAAAGTTTGTTAACGACATGTTCGCATATAGCCCATTTACAGCCCGCTAACTCACGGCCCGTTACGCCCTAAAGGAAATCGGCTCAACAACGTCATGTGGGCCGTCGAATATAACACCATCCCATTTCACTTTAGGCCCATGTATGGCCCACGACGTCTTTCGGCCCATATGAGGACTTCGTATCTTTTGGCCCTTTACAGGCCCACGATGACTCTAACCCATAATGAACAGTAACTTTGTTTGTACCCGTTAACGGCCCATGATTTACATGGGCCGTTTTCAGCCGTGTTAGCTTTCGGCCTATTGACGACCCATACGTTCTTGGGCACCTTTTTGGCCCTCGATTACTTCCGGCCCGTACTGGCCTGTTCCCCTAATGGGCCAAATTCGGCCCATGGCAAGAGTCGGCCCGTTTACGCCTCGTTAACCTGCTATACTGCTTTCCACCGTCCTATATTCTGGCCCATTAACGACCCGTTATGCCTGTGACAGAATTAAGCCTTTGCTGTCCTATGACCTGTTAACGGTCCGTTACCTTGCTGGGCCGATACCAATTACGCCGGTTTACGGCCCATGTAGACCCATTTATCCGACGGCCCGAGGCCCACCGATTCTACGGCCCTGTTGGAGGCCCGTTTATCGACGGCCCGTAGGAGACCCATGGATCCTACGGCCCGTATATGGCCCATGGTTGTTGTGGCCACTAACAAACCAGGGAAAAAAAGACTAGGAAATAAATAAGGCCAAAACTAGCGCTAGGCTATTAAGGCGATTGCACAGATTACATCCACTCGGCATCAAAGATCGCCACTAGTGCAAATATAAGGAACACTCTAGACTATACAAAAATGAGTTGTTGTTTTCTTCAGCCGGTGTCTGCACATTAAGAATATATTTTGTATCGCACCAAAACAAATTACAACTATATAACAAAAGGAAGGTTGGCATAAAACTTAATAGCCTAGCGTATAAATGCACCACCGAAGTTCGAAGCTCGACCATTTGACCTGATCATTATGTTTTCATGTTGTATTGTCCGATGGAGCACCATAACCCTCGCCTTCATTTCCCCTAGGCTCCTGAACAACATAGCAAATGTCTCTCCTTGTTTCACAGAGGGTCTCTGTTAGGGAATGGACTTGTGTCTGGAGCGCAGATACAACATTGCTTTGAGCTTGCATATCTTGATCATGAGGCAGTTTGGACGATATTGCCTTAACAACCAACCCAATATTACGCAGGAACGTGCTTTTGGCACTGTTAGTGGACAGGTACTGACCCACTGCAGCAAGAGCTGACATTGCGGTTATAGTTGCCTCTCCACCTTCAGAAGGTGGCAGTTCCACCATTTTTTCCATAGCTCGCTGAAAAGTTGAGGTTTTACATTAGTAGTACCGTAATGTAAGATATTAAGGAGGCAGCAAAACCAAACAAAATAGCTTTGGTCTATATACGTAACTTATTCGTGAACCCATGTAAAATATTAGTTGTATTTTATTGCAAAGTACATAATAAAACCAGGTTCCAAACATATGACCATGTACCATCGCTAATGTATTGTCTATTTCTTCACATTGTATTGAGGGCTAAAGATAATCGACGAAGTTTATAATACTGTAAGCATAGTATGACATCATTCATATCACAAAACAACCGAGAATGCATAAACATGCAATTGTAACATTGTGTGGGCAAGTCCAGAACGGAACTAGATTACGGGTCAAGATCAAAGGAACATCACTCCTCTCTTTTAAACCTTGTAAGGTGCAACGATACGCTAAAACAATTGTGTATAAAATTGAAAAGAGTAATAGACATTGGCTGCAAACCATGCAGTTCAAGGCACAAGTCGAGTAAGTAGTAGTTAAAAGGCATGAGGATTAAGGACTTACAACAGCGGCTTTGACCGGTGTAGTCATGCCCTTCTTCTTGCCGGTGTGACATTCCTTGAAGATTTCCACAAGATTTGGTTCAGTACTTTTTGGTCCTTATGGCTTTCCTCTACATTTCAACAAGTCAATATAGATATGATAATATGGTACAGCGAAAAGAGTTAAACAACAGCTAATTACAAGAGCCTCGCAGTGTGCAATATAGCTACGAGATCCTGTCATCTGTTGGAATTTCACTTTCGTACAGTTGGCCTTGTTCTTTGAACAGTTCACCTACAAGAAGATAGATTTGTGTGGCACATGCGTAAATAGGACTTCCACATGTGATCTGATCACATATATATAATGTACCTGATACTTCGGATCAGACCAGTGTTTAACAAGGCCCCTCCAGTCTTCATCCGATATATTTTCCACTGGAGATGTTTAGGAAAGTTCACTGTTAGCCTTGCCTTCAAAGTGAGTTTTCCTCAAGTTATACCGACATCGTCAGAGAGCACACTTGAAAACATGGGTGCAAGCTTGTCCGTTGCATCATCTTGGCTATCCAACTTGAACCTCATCTGCTGAAAATTATGGGAGTCTCATTATCGACAACCTAGAAAGTATGGGACAGAGCAAGACGATATTACTAGTTTCCATACATAACCATACTTACTGATAAATGGTCGAGGAAGGTGTTGAACTGGGTTTCGTCTTTGTCATTCCTGTACTGAATCCATGTTGGGAGGATATGTACATGACACCAAACAGCAACCGCTGCCTCTGACACTAACTTGGCTGACTCTATAGCATGACGTGGCCTTTTTAAACCTGCCTCAAAATGGATCTTCATTCTTCCTCCTCTAGATTTAGTTAACCTATCGAGCATTATACCCGATGTTTGTTTCCTCTTGCGCCTAGGTGCTAGTCCAACAACGAACATAGGAAGTGTTAGTGTACATCAAACCGTGAGACTACATATAAAGAAGCATGCAATCAGAATTTGACTCCAAAGAACTACCTTCTTGCTGTTGAAGCTCACAAGGTTCACCTCGTATTGCCAACTCGCCTTGTGTCAAGAGTGCTTGGGAAGTAGTGTCGTGGCAAGGGAGCTTGGGAACGTGTTGCTAGTTTCAGCTTGACGACGAGTAAGTCGTGCAGCTGGTAGTACTGTGGTAGGTGTTGCAAGAACTAGGGTTGTCTCTGCTTGTTTGGTGGCAGCTATTTGTTTCTGTTTGGCTTTTTTGCAGCTCGTGTAGCATGGGATGCCATGTTTGTAGAATTTCCCGCTGGACTTTGACCTTCTATTGCACCATCAGTACCTGCAGAATCTGCAGGATTCATCCGCTTCTCATTTCCTGCCATTCTGTGTTTCTTCCTCTTTCTCTGTGCCATGTTAAGTCAAGTCGACAAGAAAAACGAATAATAATTTAGTTCTTCAGAACAAATTGATGCGTGATGCAAGTGAACTGAACTTTGATGTTAGACAACCACATGATAGGAGGATGTAATATGTATGAAAAACAGGACGGAAGAGATAACCAGAATTATGATGTGTAAACTAAGAAGAAGACATTTCACCAAATTAGAAGCAATGCAATGGAAGGTAGACACCATATGAAAGATGCTACAAATATCACTCTGCCAAGTTAACAGTGTCTCATCCTAAATGGCGTTTAAACAAATGTGAAGCAGTACAAGAAATAGAACATATGCAAGATGCAAACAATATCACACTACCATGTTAGAGGTCTCTCGTCATTAGTGCCATTTCATATTCACAGCATTGCATATTCACAGCTTATGATGTGTAAACTAAGGAGAAGGTATTTCAACAAATTAGAAGCAATGAAAGCTAGACACCATATGAAGGATGCAACGAATATCACTCTACCAAGTTAAAACTGTCTCGTCATAAGTGTCATTTCAACAAATTAGTAGTACAAGCTAGAAAAGAATGCGAGATGTAACCTATATCACACTCCGAAGTCAAACGTTTGTTATGATAAGTGATTGTTGCAGGTTACACAACAGTAGTAATTTGATGTAAGAACATGGTGTGATAGACAGATATTGTATGTTCTAGAAACAGGAACACGTGTCTTATTCAAGTATAATGTGTAAAGTAAGCAGATGGAATTCAACAAAATTAGAAGCAATACAAGCTAGACATCACACATAACATGCAACCACATATATCAGTGCCAAGTTAGAGGGAGCACCGGTGATGGTGCACTAGGGGAAACGTGCTCATCATAAACACAACTTTGTTGAGTGTCTATGCATGTGTTGTTTTGGAAATCATCTTGGGAGTGTGGAGGAGTAGAAACTGTAGAGGCCCTCCGTTCGGAAGGAGCACCTTTATCCGCTGCCTTGCTAACTTCCTTCCGCTTTATTGATTTTGAATTGTCAAGTAAAACCGACAAGATAAAGCAATAAAATTCTCTCTTCAGAACTCATGCATGCATGATACTAACAATCACTACTTTGATGTAAGGCAAACACATGATACCAGGATGGAATATGTACGAAAAACAGGACGACATGGCATGTTCACAACTGTTTATGTAAACTAAGCAGAAACCATTCCAACAAATAAGAAGCAATGCAAGCTAGACACCACATGAAAGATGCAACCAATATGACTCTGCCAAGTTAAAAGCGTCCCATCATAAATGGAATTTCAACAAATTAGAAGCAGCGCATGCTATAAATCATATGAAAGATGCAACTAATATCGCACCGCATATACTAAAGGTGTCTCGTCATATTGATTGATGCGGGATACTAAAAACAATAGTTTTATGTAAGGACATGCTTAATAGACAGATGTACTATGTACTAAATACAGGATGGCATGTCACATTAACAGGTATAATGTATAAGCTAAGCAGACTAGCACATGCAGTTTAACTAGATTGGAAGAATTACAATCTAGACATCATATGCAACATGGAACCACATATCACGCTGCCAAGTTAGAGCAAGCACCTGCGATGCTAGTGTAGGGGAAATGCTGTAATCAACTACAGAGCTACTTTCACTATCTTCATCTAGCATTTCTGTTTCTTGAGAATCATGTCGGGAGGCTGACGCTGCATTCTTTAAATGAGGAGTAGTCCCCTTGTCTGCCTGCCTCATCATAAGTGATTGATGAGCGATACACAAGAACATTAGTTTGATGTAAGAACATGGTTAATACACAGATGTACTAGTATGTACCAAAAACAGAAAGGCATGTCATATTCAAAGGTATAATGTGTAAGCTAAGCAGATGCAATTTAACCAAAATGGAAGCAATACAAGCAAGACATCCGGCTGGAGTGGTGAGCATGATCATCTAGGACCTTAGAGCCTGGTGGGAGGCGGAAAGCTTCGCCACCATCGCGGCTTTTTAGTTGGCTTCCAGATGATGCCTCTCTTTGATGGGCTTCTCACTGGCTCGGCCAGTGCCCTGACTAGCTATTTGTCTTCTGGTGCTCACGGGATGGTGGTTCATGTAAAAAATATCTTTCCTTATCTTAATAAATACTGACTTCGGCCTTTCGAATACAAGCTAGACACCATATGGAACATGCAACCACATATGACACCGTGAAGTTAAAGCAAGCACCTGGGATGGTGGTTCATGGCGACAGAGATCATCAACTCCATAGCTACGTTCCCCGTCTCCATCTGCTGACACTACACCCTTTAAAGTCTTGAAACGTGTCTGGCTTAGCCGCGTACCATGCTGGCACAACTTCTCTCTTATGTTTTGTGCTTCTGTCAAGGCAGGGTCTGAGATACCCTTGCATAAAAACACAATAGTCAGAGTATGGGTGAAGTGTGTGCAGAACTAGTGCACTGTAAAAGTAGCAGATAGCAGGTGGCTGAAAAATAAATGACAGGAGACATATGATAGCTCTACAACATTGCATGGCAAACAAAATTAGATTCTACTCCGTATGATTTTGTAATATATGAGCATAGGAAATGCTGGTACTCCTCCAGCACACCACCACATGTGGTCATGTCTAAGATAACAGTCGACTGAAAATAAATAGGTCAGTCAATTTTCTTAATGAACCGTCCGATCTATAAGGAACGGGCAGATGGCCTTCGTCTACCTCTCGCCAGTCACTATTGACGATATTTCTTGAACCGCCAACACCACCGCCAGACCCTCGCCTCCGCCGCCCGCCTCCTCGACCTCACACCACCACCGTGCTTGGCAGCGCCCCCAGGCCATCCCTTTAATCCCGGCCGACCTCCAGATCGGGCGCCAGTAGCTCTAGGCCGCACACGTACCTATGATAAACACCAAGGCGCTGCTTCCCCGGCGTAATAGGCGCTGCTTCCCTGGCGTAATAGGCGTACTAGCGCCTGTTACGCCGGGGAATACTTCCGTTAATTGGGAATCAACTGGCCATAAATTGAAATTCAGGGGGGCGACGGACCTCTAGCTAAGGTGAAATAGTATATGAGGCAGCAACCTTGTGCATCGCGAGTTACTAGGAACATCTAGTATCAAGAAGAAGCAGTCAACTAGTGTCTTCTGTGGGATGAATACCGTGCAAGCAGAGATGTAAGATTTGCATGAATAAGGGAAGAGGAGTACCTTTTTCGGTTGCGGTGTGGTCACCTCCACATGTCGCGCCGATCTTCTTCTTTTTATCGGGGAAACCGATGTTCTGGAGGGTGCAGGCTTGGACAAACCCATGGCCAAATTGTTAACTGTGTTGCCGTGGCCGTATGTCGGCGGAGGGGAAGCAGATCCGAGGCGGCGAAGGACAACGTAGCAGGAACAGCTCCGGTGCGGTGGAGGGTGGCGGTTGGAGCGGCAGCGGTGAGGCACAGGACGGTGTGGTTGAACTGGCTCTGCACGACGGCTCGGCCTCGGCTTCAACTACTAGCCGTGGAGGGCGTTATGTTGAGGTTGCGTGGGCGACTACGTCGGGTATCGGCTCCGCGTGATGGAGGAGGGCGGTTGATGGGTGGGATGGGGTGGCGGACGGAGGACACCGGGGTTTCAAGCGGCTGGTGGAGAGGTAGTTTTGGCGCCCACGAGTACGAATGGGGAATCGGACGGGTGGGGGAACCATGTTTCGTCTCTGCGACACGCTTGTTTTTGGCTTTTTGAATGTAAGATGGGACGCTTGTTTGAAATTTGGGAAAGTACAAACTTTGCCCCCTCTTAAATTTCGGACCCATCATGGGTCGGGGTAGGATGGTAATCCCAGGTATCCCAAATAGTGGACGGGAGGGATTTCGGCTGCGCGCATGTGTGCTTAGGCGGCCATTGTGTATGAATGTTTTTCGGAGGTGGTTGCTTGGCCTCTAGATGAAGCTACAAACCTACCCCAGTTTAGACCTTTGGACGTCAGGCCGGTAGGTTTCACGGGTCGGAGTTATTAGAAAAGTAATTTCCTTGTACTACCAAACATTGGTCTCACGTGGTTTCGGGCGAGTAGAGGCTCTTTTGGTGCTTCGTTCAAAATTTTGAAACACAAGCATTCACATTTAGAGTACTCTTGAACTATGAGGATTGACCTAAATAGACAACGTTATATTTGACCTTGTATGTTTGAAAACCTCATTAAATTATCTGCTTCTTTTTGAAATTTTGACACTTGAAAATCCTATAACTACGATTATTTTGGAATGGAGGAGCTAAATTTGAATCTATGCTATTATGTACAAAATCAGAGCAAAGATTGGTGCCCCCATAATTTAGGTATCGTTTACAAATGCCATGATATCAAATTCAAATAATTGAATGGACTTCATGTTGAATTCGATTTTTTAAAACCACCTTACGTTGAATTCAAATGTATGCTAGTTCATAGGTAGCTATTTATAATGTTCATTGTGTAACTTTCGTATGTATAATGTGCTTTACGCACACAACATGAACTATACTCACGTTTATATTCGATTGCTAAAGCGATGCATTGTCTGGAGTTCAAAATACTAACTATGTGGATCAATTGTGTCGAATAATAACATAGACATGCTCAAATTCGATAGAATCTAGATGTCTGATGGATCAATGACCGCTCCTTACGCGTATTGCAAATATCATGATCCCATCCTAATATTTGGATACAATTTATATCTTTAATCAATGTGTACAACAGTCTTTTACGTGTAGTTTCACTCTCCATCGGTGGTCTCTCACACATGCTCACACACTCTCTCCCGAGGTGTCTTTCTCGCACACATGCTCTAGATATAACCCTCCCTCCCTCTCGTAACCATTTACAACTGTTTACACTAACCTTTATCACAAGCACTCTTCCTCTCGCAAACATACACACGCACAATCCCGATCGACCCTTTCTATATACATGGACCTGCCTACGTGTCTCATGTACGCACATTATCTTTAGGCCTATCTCTCACGCTTTGTCTCACACCTCTCTTCTTAATCGACGAGTATGATTCTAGCAGAGCATTCTGTAGGATGCCCCTTAAAGTTAGGTTGGGTGAATAGTAATATCAGAGATAAAGGGGTTACCGTAGTCCGAGAACCTAGGGTTACAAATCCTAGCCGGCTTTGTTAGTGGACACAGAGTCCTTCACAATTATGCTATCTTTGTCTTGTACGACTAGTCATCCATGGGTCTTCCTAAATGCTTCACGGGCCGACCAAAGTGGCGCAGGACGGAACCGAACGAAGGGCCTCACCTCGACCCACCGGACCTCACGCGGTGACACACCCTCTGCCCCCACGTCTCATTATCTTCTCACACCCGCACATACCAACACAAACACCACACACACAGAAAATTTCTCCTAGTGCCTCTATTCCCTCCCCCCTTGCATATACACACTCAAGGGAACGGAATCTCTCGTCGTGATGTCATATTCGTCTCTCTCTCTAGACCACTCTCATTTCTCATGCTATCTCTCCCACCCCCGTCGGCCCCTATATCCATGCCTCTCTCGAATACATAATACACACACATACCTCTCTAGGCCCCGCCAAATGCATCAACTACACATTCACACATGTTACATCACGCACCCCATTGATCTAAAAATCCTCTCTTCACGCTTATTTCAGATACTACATTCCTTTTGAATAAAGTGTGGTCAAAAATTATTTTAGAGTTTCTACATATATACAACATTACAAAGTTATATGGAGGAGTACTGAACGCTAATTTGCATTGCATGGTGCCCACAATGATATTTATTCCAAGACTCGTGAATTTGTATATTGTTATACTATATACAAAGTTAGTCATAATAAAGAGAAAGGAAGAGCATCTCTCTCTCATCGCATACCCCCCTGTACGCCCTTTCACGTATGCACACAAAACTATCTCCGTGGCCTCTAAAAGTAAGCCCCGTAAAATTCACGATGTCTCATCTTTCTCTCGCGATATATGCAATGACGATCATTGTATATGAAGCGAAAGCACGATACGTACATTGGACTTCAGAATCCACTCATTACAGTCACCATTTACGTTTAGTGGTTATTATACAGTCACGGGCTCACCGTACAACTCTGTATTTGCTCATGACATGACTAGTTGACCAGTTAAACGCTCCACGTGGCACTTCTAGTGTTGCATCACATTATCTCACTACAATCTTGCCCACCTGTCGACTTGTATCTACTCTACATCTATACTCTTATAAAATACATAAAATACACTCTTATAAAAAACAGAGTTGGTGATGATGGTGTGCCTGCCATCCTGCAATATAGGCTGCCTGATTTATATCTAACGGATAGGAAAGAAACTATGGCAATTTTGCAAAAAGGTACCCACTCACCTCTCCACATTTGCAAATAAGGCCTTCCCTCGTTCATCCTTTTCTCTCACAAGATCAACAAGTCATACAAATGCATCTTGATGCTACGTGCAACACACGGGCATCTTTGCTAGTAAGAATGAAAACAAACGACAAAAAATATTTGGACGGTGGTTCAAAGTCATGACCGCAGGCACAACGGATAAGGTGGCATTGTATTGGTATGCTGAGCCGTCTGTTTTAACACACATGAGCCGGTGTGGTGATTATACACACACGCACGCATGCACACGAACTGCATCCACGCAACACTCACACAAACACATGCACCCACGTACGCAACACTCACACGTACACACGCAGCCACGCACGCACGCAACACTCACACGCACACACGCACGCATGCATGCACACACCAGTACACCACACGACAACACACACTCTCACGCTCAAGTGCTCAACCTTCACGTGCATGCGCACACATCAGGCCCTGACAGACACATACACAACCAGGTGATTCCCGCGCATGGGTTGGAGCCTTGTCGCGCCTGCGTAAATTTGTGTTTATCTGACCTTTTCCCTATGCGAACTGACGGTGGGACCCACAAGGAACGTGGTCAATTTAACTAGTCAACATGGTGCCACGCAGACTATTTGGCCGGTCAACAGAGTTCAATCCGATGCTGAACCGTGAGCAAGTGACTGTGTAATCACCGCAAAACGTATATAGTGACCGTAATCAGCTTATTCTGAAGTTCGGTGACCGCATTACGCTTTTCTCTCTGTAGGCCCTCCAAAACTACATCTCTACACGTTCTCGCATGTTACAACACTACTACTACACTCTAACACAATAAATCATATGTGTTTTTAGTTTTACTAGATATCATATTGTTACTTATAATTATTCAGTTTGCATACATTAAAATTGCCTTTGAAATGTATGGTCAGTATCATCTACCGTGCGGGAAAAATCCCTCCCTTTCCTGTTTAATCGAGTTTGTATCGATGGATCGTGCAAAACAGCAAAACTATAGTACTATACAGTACAAGTGACAGTTCACTGGGCCGTCGTGTCGTCTACTCCTCTGTCGTAAGAGTGGAGCGCTCGCTTTCATAAATCTTCTAGTCCCTTTCGTCGACATGTGGGACATCAAGCTACCGGGTCCACGTGCCATACCGGAATACAGTGCAGAGCAGCCGGGGTGAAGCACCCTAGCCATGGCGCCGGCGTAGTAATGAACAATGAGGCGTCAAATCACAAAGCTGCACCTTTCCCGCAGTTAAGTTGGAGGGATGAAGTAATAATGCTAAAAAAAGAAGTTGGAGGGACGAAGCAACCATCATTTCACTCATTGCTGAATCCGCTTCTCCCTCATCTTCTTCAACTTAACCACGTGTTGCTTCTACCGTTGTTTTGCCTCATGTTGGACGCAGATCGGCTTGGTAAAGCACTGACACGTGGGACCGCATGTTGGAAAACCGCCAGGACAACGTCCTCCTAAAATAAGAAACCTCCCCGCCATCCGCGCGGCAAAATCACCTCCTTTTTACTAATCTTGATTCTATAATTTTTTAGATCAATATAATTGAAATTTGTATAGATAAAACACAGGAGCAAAACCAAGTGGTACGGTTAAGGGCATCCACAATGTGTAGCCAAATGTGAAAATAGCTTTTGGCATCGTGGGAACCATTCTGGACGGTGTTGCCAAAGCCAAAAGATGGAACCGAAGCTCCTCGATTGATTGATTGATTGAAGGAATAGAAAATGCAACGCTCTCCTCTTTCTCCCATGCTTGGACACATGTAGTACATTATAGAGCATAGAGTCTACTCCCTGTCCTTCTATCACAAATCACAAAGCGTGGAGGCGTCAAATCACAAAAGCACGGACGAAGCAACCATCATTTCACTCTTCGCTGACTCCGCTTCTCCATCGTCTTCTTCGAGAAGCCATCTCACCGCACTAGTACTCCTAGTAGTACTAGTCCTTTGGTTCAACGGACTTCCTGGATGCAAATAAGGTGGTTGTCTCGGCTTGCAGGCGGCACTTGCGAACGCACTTCGCCAAACCACAAAAAAAAGATATCGTCGACGTCACCGCAATGGGGAAGGAAGTCAAATATAGTTACTACCTCCATTTTTTTGTACACAAGGCCAGTATATCAAAATTACAATTTGCAAAGGGCCACTAACACTAATCGAGGCAAAATTGATGGGTTAGCAACCAAGGACATTAATATCCCCTGCATGCATGCGGAAGTGAGAAGGTTGGTTTGCATGGCGCTGCATTAATCAAGCGATGAGGAGTGAGATGGTTAGCTCTTTGGTCTCTGGAGAAAAAATACGCATTAATTGACACGTGAAACGAGGATTTGTATCAATTAAATCCTGCGAAGGAAAACCCCGCCTTTATTTTTTAACACTAGTACTCCTAGTACGTACGTACTTATCCTGTTTGGGTCTAGGCCTTGCATTGCCAAACTTCGCCACACATTTTTGCCAAGCTTGCCTAAAGTTATCAAAATGAGAAGGAGGTACACTTGTGCACGGCTGTCGCGATCGCACAGCACCCTCACACGGTCGCTCCTGCACGCCGCGGTCGCACCGCACCCTCACATTGTCGCTCCTGCACGCCGCAAACCCAACCAAGGGAACACACCCTCACTGACACGTGCTGTCGCATGTGAACAAACCAAACTCAGACATTCTATCGCTAACACATAATTTTCGTTCATGGAGTATGTTTATCCAACCGCATGTTGGGGAGTATCCGTACGGCCCGTGCGGTGGTCTGTTGGGGAAGAAGAAGAGGTGAGGATAAAGGAAAGAAGGGTTAGGAGACGTAGGATATTCATCCAACAACCTGAAATGCTTGACTGACCCAAGTCAGGCGACTTGCATAACAAATATATGTTTTTACACAACAAAAGATCCATAAAAATAACAACATAAAGAAAAACTATCATCGCTCATGAAAGAGACGGCCTCGTCGTCTTTGGCTGCCGGCACGAACCAGCCGTCGCTGCCGACGTGTGTCACCAAGACTGTGGTTGTCCTCGCCTCCAGCTACTCGCTCAAGCGGGCGTCGGGCGCTTCTGCACGGACGAGAGCACAGCCTGGTTCAAGTCGGGGCGTCCAGCTCGCTGTAGGAGGGCCTCGATGGTAGCGGCATCCGCGCTCAGCCGAAGTCGAGCCTCCGCGGCCCGGTTCAAGTCCAGGACGTCCGGTTCCGCCAACAGGAGGGCGTTGATGAGAGCGGCATCCGCGCGCTCTGCGTCGAGTCGGGCCTTTGCCACCCGGTTCAAGTCCAGGACGTCCGGTTCCGCCTGCAGGAGGGCCTCGATGGCAGCGGCATCCGCGCGCTCCGCCTCAACTTGAGCCTCCGCCGCCCGGTTCACATCCATGACATCCGGTTTCGCCTGCAGGAGAGCCTCGATGGCAGCGGCATGCGCGCGCTCCGTGTGGAGTTGAGCCTCTACCCCGGTCCTCCTTTAGTACCGCCATGTTGAACTGCTGGTCCGCCTGCACCATGGGGGACTCGGACGCCGACACGAAGTCGACGTCCATCGTCTCATACCCATCGGGGGCCTTCTGCGCCGTGACCTCCGCCATGAACATTGGATCGGCTTCCTCCTCCTCGTAGCTTGGCAACAGAGAACTCGGGGATTGGCCCGCTGCAAAGCGAGCTTGGGAACAGAGGTCTCTGGCGCCGACCGCCGCCGCGATTTCTGCGCGGCGCTCCGACATCAGCATCTTGTAGTAAGTGATCTTGCAGCGCACCATGGCTTTCCGGCGAACTAGGGGAAGCTTGATGCGGGCTAGGGGATCGAAAGGTGGGGGACTGGGCTGGAGATTTGGTGTGGTTTTAGGGCAGTGGCTGGCGTAGGCCGAGCAGCGAAGGTTCTGGTGTGAATAGTGGTTCCGGTGACGACCGGTCAATCGGTTTTGACTGTACATCGCTCTTGTCGCGTTCGTGTTGCAGCCCGGCATGCTGGACCCTCCACGTCGCTCACCGAATGGAACACGCTTCGTCTTGCGTTTTCACTCGCTTGTGGGACCACAATTGAGAGCAAACTGACGTCCCTCCCCCGCCCGCGTCATTTATTATACTACCACTCCCTCCGTTTTATGCGGAGTAAATAAAAACAGAGGCAGTATACTACGGATGAGGATCCCCTGACGTGGCCGAACCCATTGAGTAACCGACATGCGGGGCCTAGCAAGCATGGGGTCCGCCAGTAAGTGACCGGAAGGGAGGGTAAGGCAGGGATACCTACGTCATAGGATCCACTTCCACTACTACTCCCTCCTTCCATTTACTATACAGGGCCTAATACATTTTTCAAGGCTAACTTTGACCAAATGTTAGAGTAATGGTAATATATGACATGCAACTTACACGAAGCATACGGTCAAAAAAAGGAAACGAACATTGAACACCCTTTATATATGATTTGCGGATGCTATGGTCACCGGTTCAAAATTTTGAATCCGCCTTAGATATCACGTGCCCCACTCGTTCCCTCTCGATTTCATCTCGGGGTCCGGAGATCTATTGAAAGAGGACTAGGGTGGGTACATGCGAATGATACTCGGCGGAATGTTCAAATGAGGCATGCGGGAGGATGGACTCGACTGGAGGGCGACATGATCGATGGAGAAGAGGGTTGGAGAGGAATGAGAAATAAGCAAACGCCACATGATTATACTTGAACGGCTCAAATAAACAATAAGTTGTCTCGCTTGGCCTACATAGTGAAAGGCCTATATGCGCAACGCGGAGCACTAACGCTCGAATATGGTCGGGAAAACAGGGAAACCGACATGTGGGGCACACCCATCGGGACGACGTAGCGCAGACTATTCCAATGGAGGAGCTGGCCCACGACCTCCTCGCCACCGACAACCGTTCATGTGGGTCGTTGGGGCCAACAACGGGGCGCAGCTGCAGCACCACCTCTGGACATGGCGATCGCGGTGAGCGATACGCTCATATCGTCGCTAGACACGGTCGGTTTCAGTGTGCCGAGGGTGGCGTTAGTGCTGTGGCACGACCAACAGTATGTT
This sequence comes from Aegilops longissima, assembly GCA_021605205.1. Lineage (NCBI taxonomy): Eukaryota > Viridiplantae > Streptophyta > Magnoliopsida > Poales > Poaceae > Aegilops > Aegilops longissima. The sequence continues at coordinate 462,727,638 of CM038680.1, forward strand.
TGGTTTGTGCCCAAGGTTTCCCCATCAAAGCATTGGGTAGCCAAAATTTTGGTTGAGGTATTGGCAAGAAAAATGAACTAGAGGTGGCTAGAGTTCATTGGCATGCCTGGTTGGTGCCCAAGGTTGCCCCATCAAAGCATTGGGTAGCCAAAATTTTGGTTGAGGTATTGGAAAGAAAAATGAACTAGAGTTGGCTAGAGTTCATTGGCATGCCAAAAAATGGCAACCATCCAAACAAATACCAATCTTTGGGTCATGACCAAAATTTTCGTTGAGGTATTGGTTGCCCATGATTTGGCCGATATAGGCAAGAAAAATGAACTAGAGTTGGCTAGAGTTCATTGGCATGCCAAAAAAATGGCAGCCATCCAAACAAAGACCAATCTTTGGGTCATGACAAAATTTTTGGTAAGGTGCACTTTGGCCACAATCCAAACAGACCCCAACACCCGGCTCGTCGAGGATGCACGGGGCGCCGCGACGCGTCCGTGGAGGGGTGTAGCGCGGCCAACTGCATCCTCTGGACCTGAGACCATGCCGGGTCGTCTTGCTTTTTCAATGACATGCGGGGATTGCATGTGAGCAAAGGGCATCTGCAACGTTGCCACGACCGCAGCTGACTACCGTGGCACACCAAAACCCTCGTCCCTCGCGCTGTCGCGCGGTGCATTCCCAGCCGGCGCCAGCTGCCCACACTCATGTCGTCCGTTCGTATGTCGTCGTTAAGAGGCTCGGTGCCCGAGGAACCAACTCCGGTGACTTAATGACGCACCCGGACGCTTGGACTCACCGGAATGCGCTACTTAAAGCGGCAACGCCCAGCTAACCTCCATACCATAGCGCATCATCCTCCTACCTGGCACCACATCCGCCATGACCGCAAGTGTGAACGCTCTGCGGAAGAGCTTGTCTTCGAGGATGAAGCTCGAGGTCGCCGCCCTCGCTCAAGTCGCCTCTCACGACACAATAGTGGCATAGCCGGACCCGGACACGACCGCACAAGCGGTGGCCACGCTGGCGGCCGATGACGGGAGCACCATCAACCACGCGTCCTACTTGCCTCCGTCCAACGTCCGCCACCACCGAGGTCGGGACTCCTCTGAGGATGAGTAGGGCATGGTGTGCCAACTGGCCGGTCTGTATCCCGTGTTCTACTCTTCCTCGCCGGAGACTGCACCTTCACTTCATGGGTCTTGAACCCCGCCCCCGTACATAGAGATCACAGATGGAGGACGTCGGTCGCCGCCGTAGAATAGGTTTAGGGTCGGATTTCTTTTATTTTTCTGTCCTATAAAAGTTCGAAATGTAATGAAAATCTGTCGTGTTTGCATTAATCTCGGCCGGTGTATATGAACTTTCACAATAATATACATATTGTAGGAGTACTAGCAAGATGCCCGTGCGTTGCACGGAAGATCGAGATCTTGTGGGAGAAAAGGATGAAAGAGGGAAAACCTTTATCTACAAATGTGGAGAGGAGTGCGGGTAAATTGTCATAGTTTCCTTCCTATCCGTTAGATATAGATCGGACGACCTATATTGCAGGATGAGAGGCACACCATCATCACCAACTCTGCTTTTTATTGAACCGAGATAAATCTAACATGCGAAGTAAAGTAAACACATAGGGTCTATACAGACACAAATTATCTTAGGCACTCTAATAGCAATAATGCTACGTCTATGAATGGACAATGAAGACCTACATAACCTTCCAAACAAATCCTCTTGGCCCCCTAATTTTCACCGGGGGTGGGCCCCAGCTGCTAATTCTTGCCCAATTAATTTTATCCACATCAGATTTTACATAAAACACTTACGTTACTTTTCGTAGGTGTAGCATTGTCCCTCCAATAGTACGTCCACTACACATTCACGCATTTCACATCTTTCTACATCTACGGAAACCTACAAAAGGGTTAACGTAAATTGCCTCTCTCTCTCATCCCCTGATTTTCATGGTGGTGGGCCCCTCCCTCCCCCCAATCTACAATCAACAGCTCACACGTTTCACATTACGTTAATTACGTAACTAAGATTACGTAGGTGTAGCATTACTCATCCTAAAAAACCCAACTAAGCCAACCTCCCAGCATATCACGTGGGAAAAGACCCGGCCGCACCGTTTTAGTCGGGATTACCGGATTACTAGTAGTAGTATCGATGGATCGCAAGAAGCAACAAAAAAATTTTGAGGGGGCGAAGCACATAGTTTAAGTGGAAAAAAGGCGGTACACTCACATGTTTTTCCGTGGACAGCGCACGCTCGCGTTGGAGCGCACTTGGCTGGCATCCTACCACCTCCGTGGTGCAGCCCAGACCTGGTACTAAGCCCTTGAGTAGGACGAGGGCAGCATTCCCCCTTGGGAGTGCTTCCGCGTGCTCCGCCTCCTTCGTTTTGGGCCCCCGATCCGAGGGAGCCGCCTGGTGGAGCTAGGCCGCCTTCCCTTCACCTCCACGGTTCAGGACTTCGCCGACCGTTTCCAGGCCCTGGCATGACACGCGTCGGGCATGACGGCGCAACAGCGGGCGACCTCTTTGTCGAGGATTTCACCCTCACCGAATTCCGCGCAGGGTCGGCCTACGCAGGCTTCCGCAGCACCCCTCGCCACGACCGCGGCGCGCCCGTTCCGCCAGCTCACCTCAGCCGAGCTACTCGAGCGTCGCCGCCAAGGGTTGTGCTTCAACTGCGACGAGCCCTACACGCCCGGCCATGCCTGCCCACGACTCTTCCACCTGGAGGTTGCAGACTACATTCCGGAGGACGCCGTCGCCGCCAACCTGGCCGAACCAGCTGTCGAGAAGGTGTTTGACGCTGGTTGATCACCTCGAGGAGTTCATCAAGAGCTTCCCCACCTTATAGCATGAGGACGAGCTGTTTGTGCAGGCGGGGAGAAGTGTTATGACTGGCACATTAGGGGTTTAGCCCAGTGGATTGTGGCCCAAGTTATCTGATCATTATTAGGGGCTTAGCCCAATTATCTTATCGTTATTAGGATCGTTTGCTTAGGAGTCAAGTAAACCTCTCTTTATAAGGAGAGGAGATGTATTAATCTAATCAAGTAAGAAGCAATCAGTATTTGCTCGGCTTCCCTTAGGGAGCCGGGAGACCTAAAGCCTAGCAGCCTCTTGCCTTCGCCGCCGCTGCTCCCTTTGCAAGGACGGCGCCACGCTGCCGGCCGCCGCGCACCAACCCTTGTCCTTTCCCCTCCTTCCCCTACAACCTACGCCCTAGATCCGGTAGGGCCCTAGCTCCTACCAATTTCACTCCTGTCGCGGTCGCATTGCACCCCGCACACGTTCGGTGCTGCATACGGCTCACGCAAACGGAACGCGCTTCGGCTTGCCTCTTCACTGACACGTGGGACTGTACTTGGAGAAACCGACCATGCGCCAAACTCCCCGCCCACAAAAAAAATCCTCCCCACAAAATTTCCCCCAACCGATTCAACCGCCCTTCGCCAACTAGCCAATAATATTCCCCAAACCCACCCCCGTCCCCTCCACTCCATTCGCTTCCACCAAAGCCGCCCTTCCCGCCACGCCGATACGTCGGCGCCCATGTTCGTTGAGGGGACGACGACGATCCTGCCGCTCCCACAAGACGCTCTCGAGATCGCCGCCCTCTAGCGCCCGCCACCTCAGCTACGTTTGTGGAGGCGACGGCGGTCGGCGCCGCCATCACGGGCGGCGTTAGGTGGAGACGCACGGCGGTCAGCTTCTCCCATGGTACGCTCATTCTAGACTGAGGCCCCGTTCATATCGGTGTAGCACTGAATGTTAGCTGATAGACGATGTTAATATCACTGTTTGCCTAAGTAGTATACTGATAATATGCTCTGCTTAAGAAGCTTCCTTGCCCTGTTCTGCACTCAATCTGTTTACCTGAGATGGCATGCCAAGGCCGATTAGTTGCTAAAATATCCTGCCATATATTTATTGTGATGTAGATTGCCATGGTCTAGTAGCCAATCTGTTAGGTGAAATAGCTCTACACCGTTTTATACTTGATCTTTGTTGCTGCGATGTCTGTGTGCTCGGCCTCATTGACTGCTGAAACAGCCTGCCATAATTTAGCACGCAAATCTGTTTGCTGAATTAGCTTTACATATATTTCGTTACTTAGATCTGCTCGTCCAAATATCTTGCCATAGCTTTAGACATCAACCTAGGTATTTTTTTCTGGAATTCATAAAAAGCATATATGTTTTTCCTGTAATATCTAGTAGAAGAACTAATTTGTATGTCTAATGAGATGGACAGAATTGATAACTTCGTCAAGATTCTACGCTGCATATGTCGAGGGGTTGAAAACTTCATGAACTTTATCGAGCTGAGTACGGTGGTCCAAATCAGATGTGCTCGCTTCGGCCGTAGCAGTTGTATGAATTCAGTTACAAGACCCCAAATAACTGTGCAAAATCATCTACACTTGTATGTGATGTCGGTCACATATACTAGGTGGGTTCATCATGGTGAAGTTGTGAACGCCAATGTTATTGACTATGTGGAAGCAGCAGATCACCATCTTGATCTGCTGATGCTCAGTGGAAGAGGAGGAGGAGGTGGTGGTGGCGGAGCCGATGAGTTTAACCAACATTGAAACAATGCTACGAAATGCTCGTGCATTCCGTGAACTTTCACCTGCAGAAGAAAAACGGTGGGCCCGCATGTTGGAACAATGCGACGTTGCTATCACCCTAGGAAATAAACTGTCAGTATTCTCAGCTATGGTCACCTTTCTTCAGGTGAAGACATCTGAGCGGATGACCAACAAATCATTCGATGCGATGTTGGCTGCTTTCCGCAAATCTTTCCCAGATGCGTCTGAGCTGCCACACACCTCTGATAAAATAAAGAATTTCCTTCGTGCAGCTTGGAATTGGATATGATATGATCCATGTTTGTAATAATAATTGTGTTCTGTTCCTAAGGATTATGCCAACTTACGTGAATGCCCGAAATGCAAATCATCAAGATGGAAAGATGGCGTCTGCTGTGAAGAGGATTCCTCATAATGTTCTCGAGACATTTTCCAATTACACCAAGATTGCAGAGGTTGTTTCATGATGTCAAACAAGAGAGGATGTACTGTGGCATTCTAGGAACCAGAGTACAGAGATCGAATGTAATGAGCCATCCATCTCATGGTAGTGAGTGGAAAAGCTTCAATGATAAACACAAAGAGTTTGCTGCAACCCGAGGAACATTAGACTTGGCTTAGTTTCAGATGGATTTAACCCATTTGGCCACCAGAGCGCCACATATAGCATGTGGCGAGTGCTTGTTATCCTTCCAACATGCCTCCAAATGTCTGCACCAAAGAATCAAACTACATGATGGCCTTGCTCATCCCAGTCCAAAAGTCCTGGAAAGGATTTTGATTTGTTCATGGAGCCTCTTGTGGAGGAACTTCAATAGCTATGGAAGGGTGTTCTCACTCGAGACCTATATAGTAGCCCACCAGCTGATTTCTTTCGGCGTGCTGTTATAATTTGGTGCATCCATGATTATCCCGCTTTGGGCACTATGTCAGGGCGAACGTCACATAGTTACAATGCATGTGTTCGCTCTGACAGGAATCCAATGTCACATGCAATACTTAGCAAGATCTATTACATTGGACACTGCCGTTTCCTTGCCAAGGACAAGCCGCATCCTAGAAAATACCGAAGACATGTGTTCAATGCAAAGCATGAAAACCGTGATGCGCCAAAGAGGCTCACCGCCGATGAGTTGCAAGTGCAATTAGAGAAGGTCAGGCATATTACACCGTGAAACCATCCCGTAATGGTAGCGGAAAAGGAAGCGTGGCAGGGTAGAAGAGAGATTATTGTTTACCATGCAGTCCACTTTGTGGGACTTGGAGTATTGGAAAGATTTGGATCTCGGCATAATCTTGATGTGATGCACATTGAGAAAAATATATGTGACAACATTATCGGCACACTTCTTAATATTGAAGGCAAGACGAAAGATACCTTAAAATCTAGGATTGATTTGATACACCGGTATCGTAAAGGATTTGCAGGTGCAAGATGAAGCTAAACCACGGGATATGGCACCACCGTGTATGCCTTGGACAAGGTAAAAATAAAAGAATTCTGCGAGGTCCTTTCACGTGTGAGATTCCCACATGGATTTGCTTCCAACCTGTAACATCCCAAATTTTCAATTTGGAATGTTATACATTAGGTCATCATGCATATCATATTTTCTCGCATTTTCCGATCCTAGAAATTTCCCGCAACTCAAGGACCCTCGGAGAGAGTTGGAAGTTTCATAATTTTCATATTTGGGATCTCTCAAATTTTGAAAATAGGATCATTGGATTATTTAAATTATCTTCATAAAATTTTCCTACAAAATATCTTGAGAGGGAATAATATGACTTTCCCAAACAATTAGGAAAATGAAGATATTATAAATAAACCAAATTTGGGTTTTGAAGATTTATTTTGTTTAGGCAAATGAGCATTTAAAAAAAATTATGCATGTATTTTGTTTTAAAGTTCATTTTGTTCGATTCATTTTAGGAGTCGGAGAAAATTTGTTTTAATTAATTTGGAGTTAATTTGATATTTATTTTATTTGTTTTGTTTAAAATTTTATTTAAAAAAACGCTACTACAGGACCGAGGCCCACTGGCCCAGCCAGCCAGTTCCCGGCCCGGCCCCCGCCCATCTCCTCTCCCTCCCGCTCCCGCTCCTCACAGCTGTCTCCCCCGCAAGACGGAAGCCCTCGCCGCCCGAGTCCGCCCCGACCCGGCTCGCCTTGGCCCCTCCCAAGCCACCGCCTCTCCCCCTCTTAAATAGCCCCCGGCCCCTCTCTCCCCCACCCCCCCCGCCCGCCTTTCCCGACCAGCGAGCCGCCGCCAGGACGCCACGCCCGGAGCCGCCGCCACCCGCCCTCGGCGCGGACCCGCCACCTGCCGCCTCCCGACCACCGAGCCCACGGACCCGCGGACCTCGCCGCGAAGAGCCTCCTGAGGTAGCCCGCCCGCCGCCGATTCGTTTTATCCTCGAACCGTCCGGTTTTTTTTAAAAATATATGTTCGGTTTTTTTAAAAACCTAGATTGGTTTTATTTTTTTCGGTTTTCTTATTTAACGAACGCTCACCGAACCGCTCGCTTTAATGAACGCGTTCGTTAGATTCGCTTACGCTAATCTAACGCTCGCTTTTTAACTCGCTCGCCGCGTTTTTCTTTTTAATCGGATTTAATCCATTATTTTCGATTTGATTTCAGATCTGATTTTCAAAACTGTTTCGCTTCGCTTATCGGAATCAGGTGATTCAAGCGCTGAGTTTCAGAATATGAAACCGCCGTTCGACTACCCTACTTTCACGAGTTTTGCCACTGTGAAATTTTGACCTAATTTCGATCGCTAAACCGAGACGCTTCTCTCTCGAGTTTCGACTTTCGGAGTTTGTTTTGATTCGATTCTTTTGCAACCAGGGTTCTTAAGTTGAACTTTCGGTTAGTTCTTTTATTCGAGATTTCCTGCATTAGATGAGTACTTATTGTATGCTTGTTGTTTGTCTGCGTTAGATCACCCGGAGTGCGCCGCTTTTTACTTCGAATCTCTAGGACTCGCGGATCATCAGCAAGGCAAGTAACACTTGATCATACCTTCTCATACCCAGTTTTTATGCATTAGATCTATTCCTCAAACACTTGCATGATTAGGATCTAATTCAATTGTGGGATGGGAAGTAGATTGAGGTAGTACCTATTACCTGTTTTACTTATGAAACCTTGGGAGTTACTTCTACGTTTGCTTGTTCATGCCATGCTATGCTAGTAGACGTGGATTGGGTGAGTGAATATCCATGACAGATGTGAGATTGTTTAATTAATGGTTTATCTAAGGTGGCAACCTAACACACATCTGGGTGGATTGAGGCACCTGGTTTCCATCAGACTTGCTGTATTTCTTGGACCGCCACCTGTGCTCTAAGGGATCATAAGATTTTTCAAACTGAAACTTCCGTGTGCAGCCACAAGCCAATTATGGGCTCTGGCGTAGTTGACTAAGTCGTGTGAACTCTTACGGGTAGGCTAGCTGATGTAGGGGATGTAGGTTGGTACGGTCTACCCACATGTAAGGTGCTAGCGCTTCTGAAAGACTATGTCTCGGTCATCCGTTTCTCAAACACCATGTAGTGCGAGAACCAAGCGGAGGCGATCGAGTCTTGTGGGGAAAAGTGCGCAAACCTCTGCAGAGTGTATAAACTAATCATGATTAGCCGTGTCCCCGGTTATGGACAATTTGAGTATCCGGTACTTGATTATCATGTGAATCTCAACATGTTACTTCAAATAAAAGTTATTGGGTTTTGATGAGTACTTTTTAATTGGGATTGAGGATGCTGTCAACCATCTTCAATGTTTAACAACCACCATGATAGTTAAATAAAATTATTCCTTTGATGTAGGGAAAAATCAGCTTTATGCAAAATGTAACCGTAGAGCCTTACCACCAGCCAAATATGCATGTAGTATAGGCTTATTCATTCATTGCTCTTTATGTGTTACATTGCCAGCATATTCCATGTGCTGACCCGTTTTCGGGCTGCAACTTTTCACGTTGCAGACTTTTCGCATTTACAGTAAGGTGTTAGGTCGTGTTTCTATACTCAGTGATGCCGTTGGAGTTGATGGACTCGCTTATCTTCCAAGCCTTCCGCTGTTATTATTAGATGGCCTTAAGCCATATTTTTATTCAGTTCCCTTGTGGACAACGATGTAATAAGTGTGTGATTGCTACTCGCTATAAATCCTTGAAATCTTGTGTGGTGTCAGATTCTTGATCCGGGGATGACATCGAGCACAGAGCGCTAGATCCATTCGGTCAGGTCGCTCAGAGTATGAGGAAAGACCGTTAAGATTCTCGATTATGCCAAAGCAGAGTTACCCGCAGCAAGGTTATCAAGTTTTGCAAAGTTCAGTGGAGCCACCACACTGAGGATGAAGCCACCTGGGAAAGAGAGGAAGTTTTGCTTAAGGACCACCCTCACCTATTTTCTAGCCAACCCGAATCTCGAGGGCGAGATTCATCTTAAGGGGGTAGGTTTGTAACATCCCAAATTTTCAATTTGGAATGTTATACATTAGGTCATCATGCATATCATATTTTCTCGCATTTTCCGATCCTAGAAATTTCCCGCAACTCAAGGACCCTCGGAGAGAGTTGGAAGTTTCATAATTTTCATATTTGGGATCTCTCAAATTTTGAAAATAGGATCATTGGATTATTTAAATTATCTTCATAAAATTTTCCTACAAAAATATCTTGAGAGGGAATAATATGACTTTCCCAAACAATTAGGAAAAATGAAGATATTATAAATAAACCAAATTTGGGTTTTGAAGATTTATTTTGCTTAGGCAAAAATGAGCATTTAAAAAAAATTATGCATGTATTTTGTTTTTAAAGTTCATTTTGTTCGATTCATTTTTAGGAGTCGGAGAAAATTTGTTTTAATTAATTTGGAGTTAATTTGATATTTATTTTATTTGTTTTGTTTTAAATTTTATTTAAAAAAACGCTACTGGCTGACTGAGGCCCACTGCCCAGCCAGCCAGCCCCCGGCCCCCGCCCCGCCCATCCCCATCTCCTCTCCTCCTCCGCTCCCGCTCCGCGCGGTCTCCCGCACAAGACGGAAGCCCGCCGCCCGCCGAGTCCGCCCCGACCCGGCTCGCCTGGCCCCTCCCAAGCCACCGCCTCCCCCCCTCTTAAATAGCCCCCGGCCCCTCTCTCTCCTCACCCCGCCCGCCTCTCCCGACCAGGGACGAGCCGCCGCCAAGGACGCCGCCACGCCGAGCCGCCGCCACCCGCCCCTCGACGCGGACCCGCCACCTGCCGCCTCCCGACCATTGAGCCTCACGACCCCGCCGGACCTCGCCGGCGAAGAGCCGCCGGAGGTAGCCCCGCCCCGCCGCCGATTCGGTTTTATCCCCTCGAACCGTCCGGTTTTTTTTTAAAAAAAAATATATGTTCGGTTTTTTTTTAAAAACCTAGATTGGTTTTATTTTTTTTCGGTTTTCTTATTTAACGAACGTTCACCGAACCGTTCGTTTTAATGAACGCGTTCGTTAGATTCGTTCTGTTAACGAACGTTCGCTTTTTAACTCGTTCGTCGTTTTTCTTTTTAATCGGATTTAATCCATTATTTTCTGATTTGATTTCAGATCTGATTTTCAAAACTGTTTTATTTCTCGCTCGCTTATCTAATCGTGATTCAAGCGCTGGAGTTTCGTGATTTAAACCGCCGTTCGACTACCCTACTTTCACAGAGTTTTGCCACTGTGAAATTTTGACCTAATTTCGGATCGCTAAACCGAGACGCTTTCTCGAGTTTCGACTTTGGAGTTTGTTTTGATTCGATTCTTTTGCAACCAGGGTTCTTAAGTTGAACTTTCTGGTTAGTTCTTTTATTCGAGATTTCCCTGTGCATTAGATGAGTACTTATTGTATGCTTGTTGTTTGTCTGCGTTAGATCACCCGGAGTGCGCCGCTTGTTACTTCGAATCTCTAGGACTCGCGGATCATCAGCAAGGCAAGTAACACTTGATCATACCTTCTCATACCCAGTTTTTATGCATTAGATCTATTCCTCAAACACTTGCATGATTAGGATCTAATTAAATTGTGGGATGGGAAGTAGATTGAGGTAGTACCTATTACCTGTTTTACTTATGAAACCTTGGGAGTTACTTCTACGTTTGCTTGTTCATGCCATGCTATGCTAGTAGACGTGGATTGGGTGAGTGAATATCCATGACAGATGTGAGATTGTTTAATTAATGGTTTATCTAAGGTGGCAACCTAACACACATCTGGGTGGATTGAGGCACCTGGTTTCCATCAGACTTGCTCAGATTTCTTCGACCGCCACCTGTGCTCTAAGGGATCATAAGATTTTTCAAACTGAAACTTCCGTGTGCAGCCACAAGCCAATTATGGGCTCTGGCGTAGTTGACTAAGTCGTCGAACTCTTACGGGTAGGCTAGCTGATGTAGGGGATGTAGGTTGGTACGGTCTACCCACATGTAAGGTGCTAGCGCTTCGAAAGACTATGTCTCGGTCATCCGCTTCTCAAACACCATGTAGTCGAGAACCAAGCGGAGGCGATCGAGTCTTGTGGGGAAAAGTGCAAAACCTCTGCAGAGTGTATAAACTAATCATGATTAGCCGTGTCCCGGTTATGGACAATTTGAGTATCCGTACTTGATTATCATGTGAATCTCAACATGTTACTTCAAATAAAAGTTATTGGGTTTTGATGAGTACTTTTAATTGGGATTGAGGATGCTGTCAACCATCTTCAATGTTTAACAACCACCATGATAGTTAAATAAAATTATTCCTTTGATGTAGGGAAAATCAGCTTTATGCAAAATGTAAATCAGAGAGCCTTACCACCAGCCAAATATGCATGTAGTATAGGCTTATTCATTCATTGCTCTTTATGTGTTACATTGCCAAAGATATTCCATGTGTTGACCGTTTTGGGCTGCAACTTTTCACGTTATGCACTTTTCGCATTTATTTAGTAAGGTGTTAGGTCGTGTTTCTATACTCGGTGATGCCGTTGGAGTTGATGGACTCGCTTATCTTCCAAGCCTTCCGCTGTTATTATTAGATGGCCTTAAGCCATATTTTATTCAGTTCCTTGTGGACAACGATGTAATAAGTGTGTGATTGCTACTCGCTATAAATCCTTGAAATCTTGTGTGGTGTCGGATTCTCGATCCAGGATGACATCGAGCACAGGCGCTAGATCCATTCGGTCTGGTCGCTCAGAGTATGAGGAAAGACCGTTAAGATTCTCGATTATGCCAGCAGAGTTACCCGCAGCAAGGTTATCAAGTTTTGCAAAGTTCAAGTGGAGCCACCACACCGAGGATGAAGCCACCGGGAAAGAGAGGAAGTTTTGCTTAGGACCACCTCACCTATTTTCTAGCCAACCCGAATCTCGAGGGCGAGATTCATCTTAAGGGGGGTAGGTTTGTAACATCCCAAATTTTCAATTTGGAATGTTATACATTAGGTCATCATGCATATCATATTTTCTCGCATTTTCCGATCCTAGAAATTTCCCGCAACTCAAGGACCCTCGGAGAAGTTGGAAGTTTCATAATTTTCATATTTGGGATCTCTCAAATTTTGAAAATAGGATCATTGGATTATTTAAATTATCTTCATAAAATTTTCCTACAAAAATATCTTGAGAGGGAATAATATGACTTTCCCAAACAATTAGGAAAAATGAAGATATTATAAATAAACCAAATTTGGGTTTTGAAGATTTATTTTGCTTAGGCAAAAATGAGCATTTAAAAAAAAAAATTATGCATGTATTTTGTTTTTAAAGTTCATTTTGTTCGATTCATTTTTAGGAGTCGGAGAAAATTTGTTTTAATTAATTTGGAGTTAATTTGATATTTATTTTATTTGTTTTGTTTTAAATTTTATTTAAAAAAAACGCTACTACTGGACCGAGGCCCACCCAGCCCAGCCAGCCAGCCCCGGCCCAGCCGCCTCGGCCCATCTCCTCTCCTCCGCTCCGCTCCCAAGGCTCTCCCGCCAAGACTGAAGCCCCCCCGCCTCGAGTCCGCCCGACCCGGCTCGCCTTGGCCCCCCCCAAGCCACCGCCTCCTCCCCCCTCTTAATAGCCCCCGCCCCTCTCTCCTCACCCCCCGCCGCCCGCCTCTCCCGATCCGACGAGCCGCCGCCAGGACGCCGCCACCCTTGGAGCCGCCACCCGCCCCTCGGCGCGGACCCGCCACCCTGCCGCCTCCCGACCACCGAGCCCTTGGGACCCGCGGACCTCGCCCGGCGAGTCACCGAGGTAGCCCGCCCGCCGCCGATTCGGTTTTATCCTCGAACCGTCCGGTTTTTTAAAAAAAATATATGTTCGGTTTTTAAAAACCTAGATTGGTTTTATTTTTTTCGTTTTCTTATTTAACGAACGCTCACCGAACCGTTCGTTTTAATGAACGCGTTCGTTAGATTCGCTCTGTTAACGAACGCTCGCTTTTAACTCGTTCGTCGTTTTTCTTTTTAATCGGATTTAATCCATTATTTTCTGATTTGATTTCAGATCTGATTTTCAAAACTGTTTTATTTCTCGCTCGTTTATCGGAATCAGTGATTCAAGCGCTGGAGTTTAAGAATGAAACCGCCGTTCGACTACCCTACTTTCACAGAGTTTTGCCACTGTGAAATTTTGACCTAATTTCGATCGCTAAACCGAGACGTTTCTCTCTCGAGTTTCGACTTTCGAGTTTGTTTTGATTCGATTCTTTTGCAACCAGGGTTCTTAAGTTGAACTTTCTGGTTAGTTCTTTTATTCGAGATTTCCCTGTGCATTAGATGAGTACTTATTGTATGCTTGTTGTTTGTCTGCGTTAGATCACCCGGAGTGCGCCGCTTGTTACTTGAATCTCTAGGACTCATGGATCATCGAAGAAGGCAAGTAACACTTGATCATACCTTCTCATACCCAGTTTTTATGCATTAGATCTATTCCTCAAACACTTGCATGATTAGGATCTAATTAAATTGTGGGATGGGAAGTAGATTGAGTAGTACCTATTACTGTTTTACTTATGAAACCTTGGGAGTTACTTCTCGTTTGCTTGTTCATGCCATGCTATGCTAGTAGACGTGGATTGGGTGAGTGAATATCCATGACAGATGTGAGATTGTTTAATTAATGGTTTATCTAAGGTGGCAACCTAACACACATCTGGGTGGATTGAGGCACTGGTTTCCATCAGACTTGCTGATTTCTTGGACCGCCACCCGTGCTCTAAGGGATCATAAGATTTTTCAAACTGAAACTTCCGTGTGCAGCCACAAGCCAATTATGGGCTCTGGCGTAGTTGACTAAGTCGTCATGAACTCTTACGGGTAGGCTAGCTGATGTAGGGGATGTAGGTTGGTACGGTCTACCCACATGTAAGGTGCTAGCGCTTCGAAAGACTATGTCTCGGTCATCCGCTTCTCAAACACCATGTAGTCACGAGAACCAAGCGGAGGCGATCGAGTCTTGTGGGGAAAAGTGCGCAAACCTCTGCAGAGTGTATAAACTAATCATGATTAGCCGTGTCCCGGTTATGGACAATTTGAGTATCCGTACTTGATTATCATGTGAATCTCAACATGTTACTTCAAATAAAAGTTATTGGGTTTTGATGAGTACTTTTTAATTGGGATTGAGGATGTGTCAACCATCTTCAATGTTTAACAACCACCATGATAGTTAAATAAAATTATTCCTTTGATGTAGGGAAAAATCAGCTTTATGCAAAATGTAACGTGAGAGCCTTACCACCAGCCAAATATGCATGTAGTATAGGCTTATTCATTCATTGCTCTTTATGTGTTACATTGCCAAGATATTCCATGTGTTGACCGTTTTGGGCTGCAACTTTTCACGTTGCAGACTTTTATTTATTTAGTAAGGTGTTAGGTCGTGTTTCTATACTCGGTGATGCCGTTGGAGTTGATGGACTCGCTTATCTTCCAAGCCTTCCGCTGTTATTATTAGATGGCCTTAAGCCATATTTTATTCAGTTCCTTGTGGACAACGATGTAATAAGTGTGTGATTGCTACTCTGCTATAAATCCTTCGAAGTACTGTGTGGTGTCAGCATTACTGATCCAGGGATGACACTGAGCACAGAGCGCTAGATCCATTCGGGTCTGGTCGCTACAGAGTATGAGGAAAGACCGGTTAAGATTCTCGATTATGCCAGCAGAGTTACCCGCAGCAAGGTTATCAAGTTTTGCAAAGTTCAGTGGAGCCACCACACTGAGGATGAAGCCACCTGGGAAAGAGAGGAAGTTTTGCTTAAGGACCACCCTCACCTATTTTCTAGCCAACCCAATCTCGAGGGCTAGATTCATCTTAAGGGGTAGGTTTGTAACATCCCAAATTTTCAATTTGGAATGTTATACATTAGGTCATCATGCATATCATATTTTCTCGCATTTTCCGATCCTAGAAATTTCCATAACTCAAGGACCCTCGGAGAGAGTTGGAAGTTTCATAATTTTCATATTTGGGATCTCTCAAATTTTGAAAATAGGATCATTGGATTATTTAAATTATCTTCATAAAATTTTCCTACAAAAATATCTTGAGAGGGAATAATATGACTTTCCCAAACAATTAGGAAAATGAAGATATTATAAATAAACCAAATTTGGGTTTTGAAGATTTATTTTGTTTAGGCAAAATGAGCATTTAAAAAAATTTATGCATGTATTTTGTTTTTAAAGTTCATTTTGTTCGATTCATTTTAGGAGTCGGAGAAAATTTGTTTTAATTAATTTGGAGTTAATTTGATATTTATTTTATTTGTTTTGTTTTAAATTTTATTTAAAAAAAACGCTACTGGACCGAGGCCCAGCCCGCCCAGCCACCAGCCCTGCCCGGCCGCCCCGCCCATCTCCTCTCCTCCGCTCCCGCTCCTCGCCGGGTCTCCCTCCCCCACCGGAAGCCCCCGCCGCCTCGAGTCCGCCTGACCAGCTCGCCTTGGCCCTCCCAAGCCACCGCCTCCCCCCCTCTTAAATAGCCCCCGCCCCTCTCTCCTCACCTCGCCCACCCGCCTCTCCCGACCCGGCGAGCGCCGCCAGGGCGCCTCCTTGCCGAGCCGCCGCCACCCGCCCCTCGGCCGGACCCCGCCACCTGCCGCCTCCCGACCACCCGAGCCCACGGACCCACGGACCTCGCCGCGAAGAGTCACGGAGGTAGCCCGCCCGCCGCCGATTCGGTTTTATCCTCGAACCGTCGGTTTTTTAAAAAATATATGTTCGGTTTTTTTAAAACCTAGATTGGTTTTATTTTTTGGTTTTCTTATTTAACGAACGTTCACCGAACCGTTCGTTTTAATGAACGCGTTCGTTAGATTCGTTACGTTAACTAACGTTAAACTTTTTAACTCGCTTAAATCGTTTTTCTTTTAATCGGATTTAATCCATTATTTTCGATTTGATTTCAGATCTGATTTTCAAAACTGTTTTATTTCTCGCTCGTTTATCGGAATCAGGTGATTCAAGCGCTGGAGTTTCAGAATGTGAAACCGCCGTTCGACTACCCTACTTTCACAGAGTTTTGCCACTGTGAAATTTTGACCTAATTCGGATCGCTAAACCGAGCTTTCTCTCGAGTTTCGACTTTGGAGTTTGTTTTGATTCGATTCTTTTGCAACCAGGGTCCTTAAGTTGAACTTTCTGGTTAGTTCTTTTATTCGAGATTTCCTGTGCATTAGATGAGTACTTATTGTATGCTTGTTGTTTGTCTGCGTTAGATCACCGGAGTGCGCCGCTTGTTACTTGAATCTCTAGGACTCATGGATCATCGACAAGGCAAGTAACACTTGATCATACCTTCTCATACCCAGTTTTTATGCATTAGATCTATTCCTCAAACACTTGCATGATTAGGATCTAATTAAATTGTGGGATGGGAAGTAGATTGAGTAGTACCTATTACTGTTTTACTTATGAAACCTTGGGAGTTACTTCTCGTTTGCTTGTTCATGCCATGCTATGCTAGTAGGCGTGGATTGGGTGAGTGAATATCCATGACAGATGTGAGATTGTTTAATTAATGGTTTATCTAAGGTGGCAACCTAACACACATCTGGGTGGATTGAGGCACCTGGTTTCCATCGAACTTGCTCAGATTTCTTGGACCGCCACCTGTGCTCTAAGGGATCATAAGATTTTTCAAACTGAAACTTCCGTGTGCAGCCACAAGCCAATTATGGGCTCTGGCGTAGTTGACTAAGTCGTCATGAACTCTTCGGGTAGGCTAGCTGATGTAGGGGATGTAGGTTGGTACGGTCTACCCACATGTAAGGTGCTAGCGCTTACGAAAGACTATGTCTCGGTCATCCGCTTCTCAAACACCATGTAGTCACGAGAACCAAGCGGAGGCGATCGAGTCTTGTGGGGAAAAGTCATAAACCTCTGCAGAGTGTATAAACTAATCATGATTAGCCGTGTCCCCGGTTATGGACAATTTGAGTATCCGGTACTTGATTATCATGTGAATCTCAACATGTTACTTCAAATAAAAGTTATTGGGTTTTGATGAGTACTTTTTAATTGGGATTGAGGATGCTGTCAACCATCTTCAATGTTTAACAACCACCATGATAGTTAAATAAAATTATTCCTTTGATGTAGGGAAAAATCAGCTTTATGCAAAATGTAATCAGAGAGCCTTACCACCAGCCAAATATGCATGTAGTATAGGCTTATTCATTCATTGCTCTTTATGTGTTACATTGCGGCATATTCCATGTCTTGACCGTTTTCGGCTGCAACTTTTCACGTTGCGAGACTTTTCGCAGACGACAGTAAGGTGTTAGGTCGTGTTTCTATACTCGGTGATGCCGTTGGAGTTGATGGACTCGCTTATCTTCCAAGCCTTCCATTGTTATTATTAGATGGCCTTAAGCCATATTTTATTCAGTTCCTTGTGGACAACGATGTAATAAGTGTGTGATTGCTACTCGCTATAAATCCTTGAAGTCTTGTGTGGTGTCAAGATTCTCGATCCAGGATGACATCGAGCACGAGCGCTAGATCCATTCGGGTCTGGTCGCTACAGAGTATGAGGAAAGACCGGTTAAGATTCTCGATTATGCCAGCAGAGTTACCCGCAGCAAGGTTATCAAGTTTTGCAAAGTTCAGTGGAGCCACCACACCGAGGATGAAGCCACACAGGAAAGAGAGGAAGTTTTGTAGGACCACCTCACCTATTTTCTAGCCAACCCGAATCTCGAGGGCGAGATTCATCTTAAGGGGGTAGGTTTGTAACATCCCAAATTTTCAATTTGGAATGTTATACATTAGGTCATCATGCATATCATATTTTCTCGCATTTTCCGATCCTAGAAATTTCCGCAACTCAAGGACCCTCGGAGAGAGTTGGAAGTTTCATAATTTTCATATTTGGGATCTCTCAAATTTTGAAAATAGGATCATTGGATTATTTAAATTATCTTCATAAAATTTTCCTACAAAAATATCTTGAGAGGGAATAATATGACTTTCCCAAACAATTAGGAAAATGAAGATATTATAAATAAACCAAATTTGGGTTTTGAAGATTTATTTTGCTTAGGCAAAATGAGCATTTAAAAAAAAAATTATGCATGTATTTTGTTTTAAAGTTCATTTTGTTCGATTCATTTTAGGAGTCGGAGAAAATTTGTTTTAATTAATTTGGAGTTAATTTGATATTTATTTTATTTGTTTTGTTTTAAATTTTATTTAAAAAACGCTACCGGACCGAGGCCCACTGCCCAGCCAGCCCAGCCCCGGCCCAGCCGCCCCCCCATCTCCTCTCCCTCCCGCTCCCGCTCCTTGCTGGTCTCCCGCCGCCACAGACGGAAGCCCCGCCGCCGCCCGAGTCCGCCCGACCCGGCTCGCCTTGGCCCCCTCCCAAGCCACCGCCTCCCCCCTCTTAAATAGCCCCCGGCCCCTCTCTCCTCACCCGCCCCCGCCGCCCGCTCTCGACCCGAGCGAGCCGCCGCCAGGACGCCACGCCCGCCGCCACCGCCACCCGCCCCGGCCGGACCCGCCACCACCGCCTCCCGACCCAGCCGAGCCCACGGACCCGCTGGACCTCGCCCGAAGAGTCCGGAGGTAGCCCGCCCGCCGCCGATTCGTTTTATCCTCGAACCGTCGGTTTTTAAAAAAATATATGTTCGGTTTTTAAAAACCTAGATTGGTTTTATTTTTTTGGTTTTCTTATTTAACGACGTTCACCGAACTGTTCGTTTTAATGAACGCGTTCGTTAGATTCGCTTACGTTAACTAACGTTAAACTTTTTAACTCGTTCGTCGTTTTTCTTTTAATCGGATTTAATCCATTATTTTCGATTTGATTTCGATCTGATTTTCAAAACTGTTTTATTTCTCGCTCGTTTATCGGAATCGGGTGATTCAAGCGCCGAGTTTCAGAACGAAACCGCCGTTCGACTACCCTACTTTCACAGAGTTTTGCCACTGTGAAATTTTGACCTAATTCGGATCGCTAAACCGAGACGTTTCTCTCTCGAGTTTCGACTTTGGAGTTTGTTTTGATTCGATTCTTTTGCAACCAGGGTTCTTAAGTTGAACTTTCGGTTAGTTCTTTTATTCGAGATTTCCTGTGCATTAGATGAGTACTTATTGTATGCTTGTTGTTTGTCTGCGTTAGATCACCGGTGCGCCGCTTGTTACTTGAATCTCTAGGACTCATGGATCATCGGCAAGGCAAGTAACACTTGATCATACCTTCTCATACCCAGTTTTATGCATTAGATCTATTCCTCAAACACTTGCATGATTAGGATCTAATTAAATTGTGGGATGGGAAGTAGATTGAGGTAGTACCTATTACTGTTTTACTTATGAAACCTTGGGAGTTACTTCTCGTTTGCTTGTTCATGCCATGCTATGCTAGTAGACGTGGATTGGGTGAGTGAATATCCATGATGATGTGAGATTGTTTAATTAATGGTTTATCTAAGGTGGCAACCTAACACACATCTGGGTGGATTGAGGCACTGGTTTCCATCGAGACTTGCTCAGATTTCTTGGACCGCCACCTGTGCTCTAAGGGATCATAAGATTTTTCAAACTGAAACTTCCGTGTGCAGCCACAAGCCAATTATGGGCTCTGGCGTAGTTGACTAAGTCGTCATGAACTCTTACGGGTAGGCTAGCTGATGTAGGGGATGTAGGTTGGTACGGTCTACCCACATGTAAGGTGCTAGCGCTTCGAAAGACTATGTCTCGGTCATCCGTTTCTCAAACACCATGTAGTCACGAGAACCAAGCGGAGGCGATCGAGTCTTGTGGGGAAAAGTGCATAAACCTCTGCGAGTGTATAAACTAATCATGATTAGCCGTGTCCCGGTTATGGACAATTTGAGTATCCGGTGCTTGATTATCATGTGAATCTCAACATGTTACTTCAAATAAAAGTTATTGGGTTTTGATGAGTACTTTTTAATTGGGATTGAGGATGCTGTCAACCATCTTCAATGTTTAACAACCACCATGATAGTTAAATAAAATTATTCCTTTGATGTAGGGAAAAATCAGCTTTATGCAAAATGTAACGTAGAGCCTTACCACCAGCCAAATATGCATGTAGTATAGGCTTATTCATTCATTGCTCTTTATGTGTTACATTGCGGCATATTCCATGTCTTGACCGTTTTGGCTGCAACTTTTCACGTTGCATTTTTTTGCACGACAGTAAGGTGTTAGGTCGTGTTTCTATACTCGGTGATGCCGTTGGAGTTGATGGACTCGCTTATCTTCCAAGCCTTCCATTGTTATTATTAGATGGCCTTAAGCCATATTTTATTCAGTTCCTTGTGGACAACGATGTAATAAGTGTGTGATTGCTACTCTGCTATAAATCCTTGAATCTTGTGTGGTGTCAAGATTCTTGATCCAGGGATGACATCGAGCACAGAGCGCTAGATCCATTCGGTGCTGGTCGCTCTGAGTATGAGGAAAGACGGTTAAGATTCTCGATTATGCCAGCAGAGTTACCCGCAGCAAGGTTATCAAGTTTTGCAAAGTTCAATGGAGCCACCACACCGAGGATGAAGCCACACGGGAAAGAGAGGAAGTTTTGCTTAGGACCACCTCACCTATTTTCTAGCCAACCCGAATCTCGAGGGCGAGATTCATCTTAAGGGGTAGGTTTGTAACATCCCAAATTTTCAATTTGGAATGTTATACATTAGGTCATCATGCATATCATATTTTCTCGCATTTTCCGATCCTAGAAATTTCCATAACTCAAGGACCCTCGGAGAGAGTTGGAAGTTTCATAATTTTCATATTTGGGATCTCTCAAATTTTGAAAATAGGATCATTGGATTATTTAAATTATCTTCATAAAATTTTCCTACAAAATATCTTGAGAGGGAATAATATGACTTTCCCAAACAATTAGGAAAATGAAGATATTATAAATAAACCAAATTTGGGTTTTGAAGATTTATTTTGCTTAGGCAAAATGAGCATTTAAAAAAATTTATGCATGTATTTTGTTTTTAATGTTCATTTTGTTCGATTCATTTTAGGAGTCGGAGAAAATTTGTTTTAATTAATTTGGAGTTAATTTGATATTTATTTTATTTGTTTTGTTTTAAATTTTATTTAAAAAAAACGCTACCGACCGAGGCCCGCCCACCAGCCAGCCAGCCAGGCCCGGCCGCCCCCTACCATCTCCTCTCCTCCGCTCCCCTCCTCCCGGTCTCCCGCCAAGACTGAAGCCCGCCGCCGCCCTCGAGTCCGCCTCGACCCGCCTCGCCTTGGCCCCCCCCCAAGCCACCGCCTCTCCCCCCTCTTAAATAGCCCCCGGCCCCTCTCTCTCACCCCGCCCGCCCGCCCGCCTCTCCCGACCCGACGAGCCGCCGCCAAGGACGCCTTGCCCCGCCAGGCCGCCGCCACCGCCCCTCGGCGCGGACCCCGCCACCTGCCGCCTCCCGACCAGCCCGAGCCTCACGGACCCGCGGACCTCGCCCGGCGAAGAGCCGAGGTAGCCCGCCCGCCGATTCGGTTTTATCCTCGAACCGTCGGTTTTTTTTAAAAAAATATATGTTCGGTTTTTTTTTAAAACCTAGATTGGTTTTATTTTTTTTCGGTTTTCTTATTTAACGAACGTTCACCGAACCGTTCGTTTTAATGAACGCGTTCGTTAGATTCGTTCGTTAATCTAACGTTAAACTTTTTAACTCGTTCGTCGTTTTTCTTTTTAATCGGATTTAATCCATTATTTTCGATTTGATTTGAGATCTGATTTTCAAAACTGTTTTATTTCTCGCTCGTTTATCGGAATCGGTGATTCAAGCGCTGAGTTTAAAACTGAAACCGCCGTTCGACTACCCTACTTTCACAGAGTTTTGCCACTGTGAAATTTTAACCTAATTCGGATCGCTAAACCGAGACGCTTCTCTCTCGAGTTTCGACTTTCGGAGTTTGTTTTGATTCGATTCTTTTGCAACCAGGGTTCTTAAGTTGAACTTTCTGGTTAGTTCTTTTATTCGAGATTTCCTGTGCATTAGATGAGTACTTATTGTATGCTTGTTGTTTGTCTGCGTTAGATCACCGGAGTGCGCCGCTTGTTACTTGAATCTCTAGGACTCATGGATCATCAGCAAGGCAAGTAACACTTGATCATACCTTCTCATACCCAGTTTTATGCATTAGATCTATTCCTCAAACACTTGCATGATTAGGATCTAATTAAATTGTGGGATGGGAAGTAGATTGAGGTAGTACCTATTACTGTTTTACTTATGAAACCTTGGGAGTTACTTCTCGTTTGCTTGTTCATGCCATGCTATGCTAGTAGGCGTGGATTGGGTGAGTGAATATCCATGACGGATGTGAGATTGTTTAATTAATGGTTTATCTAAGGTGGCAACCTAACACACATCTGGGTGGATTGAGGCACCTGGTTTCCATCAGACTTGCCTTACTGTATTTCTTCTGACCGCCACCCGTGCTCTAAGGGATCATAAGATTTTTCAAACTGGAAACTTCCGTGTGCAGCCACAAGCCAATTATGGGCTCTGGCGTAGTTGACTAAGTCGTGCGAACTCTTACGGGTAGGCTAGCTGATGTAGGGGATGTAGGTTGATACGGTCTACCCACATGTAAGGTGCTAGCGCTTCGAAAGACTATGTCTCGGTCATCCGTTTCTCAAACACCATGTAGTCACGAGAACCAAGCGGAGGCGATCGAGTCTTGTGGGGAAAAGTGCTAAACCTCTGCAGAGTGTATAAACTAATCATGATTAGCCGTGTCCCGGTTATGGACAATTTGAGTATCCGTACTTGATTATCATGTGAATCTCAACATGTTACTTCAAATAAAAGTTATTGGGTTTTGATGAGTACTTTTTAATTGGGATTGAGGATGCTGTCAACCATCTTCAATGTTTAACAACCACCATGATAGTTAAATAAAATTATTCCTTTGATGTAGGGAAAATCAGCTTTATGCAAAATGTAAATCAGTAGAGCCTTACCACCAGCCAAATATGCATGTAGTATAGGCTTATTCATTCATTGCTCTTTATGTGTTACATTGCCAAGATATTCCATGTGTGACCCGTTTTGGGCTGCAACTTTTCACGTTGCAGACTTTTGAATGACAGTAAGGTGTTAGGTCGTGTTTCTATACTCGGTGATGCCGTTGGAGTTGATGGACTCGCTTATCTTCCAAGCCTTCCATGTTATTATTAGATGGCCTTAAGCCATATTTTTATTCAGTTCCTTGTGGACAACGATGTAATAAGTGTGTGATTGCTACTCTGCTATAAATCCTTCAAGCTTGTGTGGTGTCAAGATTCTTGATCCAGGATGACAACGAGCACAGAGCGCTAGATCCATTCGGGTCTGGTCGCTACACAACCCTGAAAGGAGAGTCTGTGCAGATGGAAACAAGGTACAAGAGTTGAAAACTCATGACTGCCACGTCCTACTTCAAAGGGTTTTTACCTGTTATCCTTAGAGGATTGGGCCGCCCTGACTTATACAGAGGAGTTGTAGAGTTGGGACAATTCTTCAGGGAACTCTGCAGTAGAAATATCAGGATAGATGCTTTGGAGCGTCTTAGAGACAAGATACCAACTATCCTATGCGACCTTGAGGATCATCGGTGTGTGGTTCTGTTGTGTTGTCGTTGGTATAACCTATTTTCCAGGATCGCAAAACCCAGAGCTGATGATTATTTCAAATCCATAAATGTCAAGGCAGCGTACCAGACCAACGAGCCTTTTATTTTGGCAAATCAAGCAACATAGATATTTTTCTTGGAAGACACTTTTGCACGTAGCGATGACTGGAGAGTATTGCAAAGGTTTGAGCAGAGGAATTCGTTTAATGAAGTTGCACAACAAGATGATGCTTACACTGCTCCTGATGTACAAGATAACACAGATGTTCCTAATATCTTTGAGAATCATCACGTCAATGACGCCGGCGAAAAGATTGCCTGTCGTGCTGTGGACATACAAGAGTTGATCAAGAAGAAGCCAACGTTCGAGGACGTTGAGGACGATGAAGAAGATGACACCGTGGGGAATTACGATTCAGACTGATACACATGGCGAAGATTTTGACGCTGCTGCTGCGGATGATGATTACATTGCTTTTGTCGTATTTGCCTGTCAGAAGACGTTTTTTTTATCTACTATGTGAAATTGTGTTTGCTATGACAACTGAAACCTGATGAACATATTGTTTAGTATTTTTCTGTGAGAACATCACTTGTTATGTATGCTGATTTGTGTTTGGTGATTGTATGACAACTAAAACATGATGACATTGTTGTTTAGTTGTACTCATATCTGTCTGTGAAACTTGAATTTGATGACATAGTTTGCTGTTGGACTGCAATTTGCTCGACGTCTTCGAATGAGAAAAAAGCTGACCCAACAGGGCCTCTGCTATTTATTTATTTATTTATGAGCAAAAGGGGATACCCCCTGATTTCCGTTAATAGAAATCATTAGATGTTCACAACACTACGCCCAGCCTGCTACATGTGTTTCATTCATTACTAGCTTCACAGAAAGTGCTCATGTCGTAGCCCTTTAATACATCACGAGTGCTACATACACTTTGCAAATAAAGAGACAATCATCCTCTGAGCACATCAATTTTTCCCATTATCTTCACAAGCTCTTTCATCTCCACATTGTTTGTCAAGGCCGTTCAAAGAAATTGTTGCTTGGCCATGATCGGAGGAACTGCATCTTTAACCTTCGCTCTGCATCTTCCACTTCATCGTTCCTTCGCCATTTGTCCAACACCCCAACCTGCTGGTATTGGGATTCCTCGGCTAACAAAATAATCAGCGTAGTTGCACTCCCCCACATCAGCAACTTCCCAGAAATACAAATCACACAAATCTTCCCTTTTCTGCACGAATCAAATTGGAAGATCATCAACCAAACTATTAAAAAATCAGCAACTGGAAGCAGAAGAACAACACTTAAACATATTATTACCCCATGATTCGGGCATTTGTAGAAGACTCGGCCAGGGTTGAGGATTGTGGTTGAGATGCGACGGATGACTCTGCGTGATTTGCAGCAGTGGCACCACACCAATGGCAGAGGGTTGCGATGAGCAATCGGCTGCGGTGCGCGTGCCGGCGGGGTGTGATGAGACCCACAGGCGATGGTACGGGTGGCGACTTGGCGCATATCTGGTTGTTGCCTGCTAAAGAGGAGGTGGACGAGCAGCCAGCGGACATGGTTGCTGCGGCCAGAGCTTCTGATGCTAGGCAGAGTAAGTAGAGAAGAGGAGAAGCGAACGTTGGATATGTCAGTTTCATTACTTGCAGAGTAGCATAGCACCATATATAGTCATAGTCTAGGTTTGGAAACGAACCAGCTACAGGAGCACGTCTCTCTTTTTTCTAAAACTTGGCAACGTCTCTTTACTGGTACACCAGCTTGTTCTGTACGCCTTCCCAAGTCTTTGATTTTCTTTCCGTTTTTTTGCGAGGAAGGAAGGAGGACAAAATTGAGAGTTCCTGGGACTCGAACCCAAGACCTCTCGGTTGAAAACCAAGGGTTCTAGTCACTTATGTGGTGAACGTTCCCTGTGAGGAGGACGGCAGACGAACGCATTTTCCTCGCAGTTTTCTTCCTATATATAAAAAAAGTATGCTACTTGGTGTCCGCTTAGTAAACAAACGATTATGCCAACCTTGACCGTTGGATTGACATTCAACGTCTGTCGTGTTTCTTCAGTCTCTTCTTCCTCGAGCCGCCAAAGCCAAACCAGCGCCGGGACGGGACCGCTTCTCCGCCTCCCACGGCTGGCTCGATCTTCCCGGCTCTGTTCGTTCCGTCCCGAGGCCTCACCATTGTCCTCCGCCTTGGTTTCGCTCGCCATGCACCGTCCTCCGGTGTTGTCAACATGGTCAACAAGCGAGAGGAATAAGGAGATGATTGTACATGGTGAGGATGACGAGAGGGACCGAGCAGCCTGCAGATAATTTTGTTTTTCGGGACGGAGAAGGGTATCAAGCTGGGTTGTCGGGACCCATGCCTGTCTAGCCAGGCTTTTATTTCATATGTTTAGCACATGACCAGCCTAGTTTGTTTTTTTCCTTTTTGAAAAATGGCTAGCCAGCTATTTTGTTTTTTGCAGAATAACCAACATAGGTCTACTTGCTTTTCTAGACCCTGCTGGGCCGGAAATCTTTCAAGACAAGGAGGGAATTTTGCCCAGAAAATGGGCTATAAGTAATAAGAAATGGGCTATAAGTAATAAGAAATGGGCTATAAGTAATAATAAATGGGCTGTAAAATGAAAAAATACAGTAAACAGACAATTAGTTCCAAAATATTTTTTTTCTTTCGGATTTTGATATTTTGAATTTCATTGTTTTTGTGCGGGTAAAATTTCATTGAATTTAAATTAATGTATATTTAGATTTAAAATTTAATTGAATCTGGCTAGAAATTTCGGGTTGTATGTTGTTTGGGACAGATTTGGAGGCTGACTTGTGGGTCTACTAGGTTGACGTGTACTTTGGCTTTGTCAACTTAGTCCACAAATGATTCTAGCAGCAGTGACCGTTGGATGTTAATCCAACGGTCGTGCTGCTTCTTTAATATCTGATCTTCTTGCTCCAGCCGCCCAAACCAGCTCCGATGGGACTGCCTGCTCCCATCTCCGTGGCGGCTGTCTCTTTGCCGCACAGAGCCGCCCGCCCACCCTACTTCATTGCTGGCCGGCCATTCCTCTACTCACCCACACCTCCTGTTATTTTCGGCGCGGCGGCGGGACCAATAAACCCTCGTACTCCCCACCGCGTGGGAAACCATTGTCGAGGCTTCCCCGGCTCCGTGTCGTTCCCTTCCTAGGCCTCGCCGTCGTCCACCGCCATGGTGCTCTCGGCGCGGCCTGGTTAACGTGGTCAACGAACGACATCCATCGGATGTGGACTGTACGTGGAGAGGCTGACAGCTGGGTCCACGGCCGCACACAAGGAAATGCCGCCTTATTACGCGCAAAATAATGATTCCTCCACCTGACAGCTGGGACCAACTGGAAGGCCTCTGTATTTCGTGAAAAAAACATTCCCCCCGCTGACATGTCGGACCCACCAGCTATATCTTCGCACGCAAGGAAGTGCCTCCTTATTACGCACAAAAAAATGAATACTCCCCCTAGCTAGGACCCACCATAGTGGGAGGATGACTTGTGGGCCAACTAAGTTGACGCGGACGGAGGGCTTTGTCAACTTAGTCAATATGAACGATTCTAGATCCAGTGACCGTACGATGTGCATCCAACGGCCGTAGTGCTTCTTCAACCTCTGGTCTTCTTGCTCCAAATTACCCAAAGCAGCGCCGGTCGTGCCGCATGCTCCTGCCTCTCGTGGCCGGCTGTGCTGCCGCGGAGGCCTCACCGCCCCTACTATTCCCACCGATGGCCAGGCTCGGCAGCCTCACACCGCAGCCGAACCAGTGAAACCTCGTACTCCTCTACACACGGGCTTCCACTGCCGCGTCTTCCCCGGCTCCGCGTCGTCCCCTTCCTAGGCCTCGCCGTCGTCCACCGCCATGGTGCTCTCGGCGCGGCCTTGTCAACATGGTCAAGGAAAGAGTTCCATTGGACGTGGACTGTATGTGGAGAGGCTGACAGCTGGGTCCACGGCCGCAGCAAGGAAGTGCCTCCTTATTACGCGGAAAATAATGATTCCTCCACCTGACAGCTGGGACCCACCGGACGGGCCATTGTATTTCGTGAAAAAAATGTTTCCCCCTGTCTGCTGGGACCCACCAGCTACATCTTCGCACGCAAGGAAGTGCGTCCGGGCAAAAAAAATGATTCGCCCCCCTGACTGCTGGGACCCACCAGCTAGATCTTCGCACGCAAGGAAGTGCGTCGGGGCAAAAAAATGATTCACCCCCCTGACTGCTGGGACCCACCAGCTACATCTTCGCACGCAAGGAAGTGCGTCCAGGCAAAAAACGATTCGCCCCCCTGACTGCTGGGACTCACCAGCTACATCTTCGCACGCAAGGAAGTGCCTGACACTCGGGACCCACCTGGTCGAAGCATACGTAGCGTTGTCATTCTGGTCGCGAACGTGTACGTAGAGGAGGCGCGCACAGTGTCGTAATAGAGGCGCGC
This sequence comes from Aegilops longissima, assembly GCA_021605205.1. NCBI lineage: Eukaryota > Viridiplantae > Streptophyta > Magnoliopsida > Poales > Poaceae > Aegilops > Aegilops longissima. The sequence continues at coordinate 462,755,843 of CM038680.1, forward strand.
ACGTAGCATGTACACGTACGTACAACGACCAGAGTGGAAGAAAGAAAATATGGCCACGTACGTACATACGGGCGGGGTCTTGAACGCCTACTCGCGCATACGTACATGGCTGGGTCGGAACGGAGAAACAGCGTCGTCGTCGTGTTCATGGCGAGCCAACCGGCTGGGTCGGAACGGAATGCGTGGTCATGTTCATCGGGAGGGCTTGGATGGAACAGGCGATGGAAACGAGGCCTGGCGTACCTCTGAACGGAGGAAACGGACCTCCTACGTTCGGAATGGGGTCCTGTTTATCGGGAGGGGTGTGGCGTACCGCAAAACAGAGGAAACGGACCTCCTATGGTCGAAACGGGGGTCCTGTTGATCGGGAGGGGTGTGGCATACCGCAAAACGGATGAAATGGACCTCCTACGGTCGAAACGGGGGTCCTGTTGATCGGGAGGGGTGTGGCGTACCACAAAACGGACGACACAGACTTGTGTTGGAGCACTACGGTCGAAACGGGGGTCCTGTTCATTGGGAGGGGTGTGGCGTACCGCAAAACGGGACTCCACGGGATATTGTTCATCTCCACCGTCGACCTCCTCTAGCTTCCACGGGCTCCTGTTCATCCAGCCTCCACCGCGCGCTACTCCACCGGCTACTGTTCAACCACCCCTCCACGGGCACCCCTCCACCGTCTACTGTTCATCCAGCCCTCCACGCCACGGGGCCCTGTTCAACCACCCCTCCACGGGCACCCCTCAATCGATCGGCTTCAGTTAGCAGCAGTAGCGAAGGAATCGCTCGATCGGGTTTAGTTAACAGCCATCGATCGATCATTCGGGTTTAATGCTTGCGTAGCTCTGCGGTCTGTCAATCGCCGGGTTCGATTAGTGCCCAACGCCTCACTCGGGTTCGATTAGAGCCAACGCCGCACACACGCAGCGCATCGTGTACGAGAAAGCGTGCATCGCTTCGGCCCCGACCTCCCACCGTAACAGGAACTCCCTGAAATTTTCCTCGCCCTCGCTTCTACCACGGTTTTTCCGTCATGGGCGGCCCAAAGAATGTCATGCAGCTGCGTCTCCGGCCCGCCTAGGACGAAAAGCCCATTTTCTGTCATGATTTTTTGTCATAGAAGTAGGAGCCCACCACATTTATGATGATACCGGGTTTTGTCACAATTATCGTCATAGAAGTTTCATATGTATGACAGTAAAAATATTCGTTCGGCCCAAAATGTCACGGATGTGTCTTTTTTTTTTGTAGTGAATGAACAAGAAACATTTAGAACCGCGCCTCTAATGTTCTTGTTGATGAGCGGGGTATTATAGTCATGCTTTGAGGTAGCAATGATATGGTGTTTCAATCAAGGGCCGGACTTTGGATACACAAATGATCCATCAGGAGCAACTTATAAAATAAGTCCTACAATTTACTCCAGGAAGAATGGTTACCTTGCAAAAGAAATTATAATGATAGGTCCTGCAGCATGACATCATATTACCGGGTCATCAAAGGACCAACATCATAACTCCTGGAAAGTTGTCCCAACCATCATATCTGACCGAGATTCAGATCCGATTGGTGTCCTAATACCTCAAACTCAGGATGTCCGAGAAGAAAAGGTGCAACACAAATCGACGAAATGACATTGCAAGATTATCGAGAAATGAACTATGGGAGCGGGTTCCTGAAGCAATAGTTCATCATTAAACCAAGGAAGGGATGAGGAGGTGGTTGATGGGCTCAGAGACAATTCATCGAGAATCCCAAACGGATGGATTTCCACAATAATGTGAACAAGAAGATGACACTTGTCAACTCAAATGATATAATGTTGTATGCTCGAGTAAAATATACACCATCAATCATTAGTTGAAAGGTGTGCCGAAATATGACCTTAGGCAACAAAATCAATGTTAGAGTGACGATTCAATAACCAACAGTCTAAGAACGAACTGTCGATTGTTAACTTCAAAGCAATATGGTTGCTAGAAGTACAGAACTCAAGCAGCATCGTTAGTATATTGGTATCCCGGTTAAAAACAACACGAGGACCAAGGGAAGAATGGTGATGGTGAGAGGTATCATCATAAGAATTTCTAAGTGGTGGAGCAATCCCCACAACATTCTCGACATAAAAGACTGTAATAGTTCAAAGCAGAACACAACACTAGCTAGAGAGCAATTTGCATTCATAATGTGGACAAATTCGCGATGGAAGGAAGTCAAGGGTGTTGTCGATGATAATAAAAATCATCGAGGGCAAGGAGGGTATTTCTCATCATGAACACAGTTGACATCTCGGAAGAAGTCAAAGTGTTGAAGGTGATCCGACACATTTGCCGGGAGGTTTCAAGAGGATGCAATGAAACAGCAACAACAACAAGCAAGGAAATGACGAAGTGGCAAGTTATAGGATCAATATATAAGATGTAAGCTTGGAATCAATGTTGCCTTTCAAGACAAGCAACAAGATGTCGAAAGCTTGACACAAGTCGTGCTCACACACTGAAGAATTCATGCACCAGAGAAGGACGAGGTAGCACAGTTAAAGATAGCAAGACCAGGACGCGGCCGATAGTCTAGGAATGACCAGATTAGGTTCAGAATTTCCCAGTAAAAAAATACTAGGGGCATTTGATTTGTAGTGCGGAATAATTTCACTAGTCGGTGTCCTCGGTTGACAACAACCCAGAACTCGTGGAGTGACTATGACGGGAAAAGGCACTACTTCATCAGAATTGCATAAGATGTAGTGCAATCGGTTGATATCCTCGAGATACCAGGGGGTAAATACTCGAAGGTAGATCAAAATAGATGTCGGGCAGGTGTATTGATCGGCCGAAGGCAAGTACTTGAACTTGCAAGAGAAATGATATTTAAAGGAGAACATGGTCGGAACCACGATTGCAAAAGGCCAGATCCCAGATATAAGATGAACTTATACCAAGGGAATAATTAATTTAAGAGAGGCTTTAATTATAAGATCTACATTGTGTCCATCGGCATGAACACAAAGTTCAAGGTCGACTCCCACTTCTCCAATGCATAACCTATCATTCACTTCTCATTTTCGATGGAGTTGTAGTGTTGAATTTTAATCTGGTAAATCACCAGGAGAATATGACTCGTGAAAACTCTCGGGTTTGCACAGATTAGGGAAGGCATTGGTCCAACACATCGGGTATCTTAGGAACATATACTACAAAGTTCAGAAGTAAATAACTCAAGCTCGAAAGCAGAGCGTCGTTGGCCATATCAGAGAATAGAATTTACCAATGGCATTATGTATCAAGGAAAGAACTTCTCAAGGTTTTTGTATACAAAGGACATTGTCGGATTGATAATTCAACAAAGGATCTGACGGTCCACAATGGAGCTGATGTGAGCATCGGCACACAATCAAAAGAAGAAACAATGCAAAGGCAATGGGGTATAGAAACAACTGACTATTCAAAGCTCAAATGTAAAGGAATTATGATTTCTCACCAAGGGAAGCAAACACTCTGATAAAGGATGGATAAGTCGAGTAGGCTTAGGGTTACAATCGACGGCAATTTGATTGGTCAAGAACTAGCTCCAGTTAAAAATGATGGCTGAGCCGGAAAGATAATTTATAAGGATCAACTGATGATTGCGGGCATTCGCAACATACTGAATCACGGAACTCGAAATGGTAATGACAAAGGATGCCAATTAGATTACCAGACTTAAGGTAAATCATAACGCAAGCAAGTAAGAATTTCAAGAGCAATAGGTTGTGGATTTTCGGAAGATCGAATGGTATTTGAAGACCTTAGTGAAACAAAAAAACAACTAGGGATGGGCGGATACTCGGTATGTGCGAGGAATTATCCGTAGGAGTGTTCATGTGGGTAATGAACTGCAAGGCAGTAGGCACAAAGTATTCTCGGAACAACGGAGAGCAATTCAGGGCATCTTGTAAGAATGGCAGGTGTATGCAGTTATCCATAAGGATATAACAGTGCTAGGGAATTTGCAAAGGCGGTGGGCTCAAGTGTCTCAGAAGAACATCGTAGAGTATTTTCGAAATCTTCTGGCGCAGCAGGATATCATCTATGATAAGGGGTTCTCCGGGAGGAAGTAGTTACGAGAACCTAGAGTCAGTGTTAGTAAATTCATTTTAACCCGAATAGAAGAGAGATTCAAAATTCCCAAAGTATAGGTCGAGGAATAAAAGATCCTAATACCACCCAATGACGACGTGGGCCCGTAAGCCACACGGCCATGTTAGTAAAGTTTTAGCAATGACTAGACTCAACTCCAGCCAAGGAGTTGGAAAGGGGATTCCTATAGGCAGTCAGCTCTGATACCAACTTGTGACGCCCCCGATTCAATCGTACACTAATCATGCACGCAAACGTGTACGATCAAGATCAGGGACTCACGGGAAGATATCACAACACAACTCTAAAACATAAATAATTCATACAAGCATCATAATACAAGTCAGGGGCCTTGAGGGCTCGAATACAAGTGCTCGATCATAGACGAGTCCGCGGAAGCAACAATATCTGAGTACAGACATAAGTAAACAAGTTGCCATAAGATGGCTAGCACAAACTGGGATACAAATCGAAAGAGGTGCATGCCTCCTGCCTGGGATCCTCCTAAACTACTCCCGGTCGTCGGCGGCCTGAACATAGATGTAGACACCCTCGATGTAGTAGGAGTTGTCATCAACGGTGGCGTCTGGCTCCTGGGCTCCAGCATCTGGTTGCACCAACCAGGTAGAATGTAAAGTGTGAAAAGAGGGAGAAAAGCAACCGTGAGTACTCGTCCAAAGTACTCGCAAGCAAGGATCTACACTACATATGCATGGGTATATGTGTAAAGAGGCAATATCGGTGGACTGAACTACAGAATGCCAAAATAAGAGGGGGATAGCTAGTCCTATCGAAGACTACGCTTCTGGTAGCCTCCATCTTGCAGCATGTAGAAGAGAGTAGAAGGCAAGTTCACCAAGTATCATCGCATAGCATAATCCTACCCGGCGATCCTCTCCTCGTCGCCCTGTGTGAGAGCGATCACCGGGTTATATCTGGCACTTGGAAGGGTGTGTTTTATTTAGTATCCGGTTCTAGTTGTCATAAGGTCAAGGTACAACTCCAAGTCGTCCTGTTACCGAAGATCACGGCTATTCGAATAGATAAACTTCCCTGCAGGGGTGCACCACATAACCCAACACGCTCGATCCCCTTTGGACGGACACACTTTCCTGGGTCATGCCCGGCCTCGGAAGATCAACACGTCGCAGCCCCACCTAGGCTCAACAGAGAGGTCAGCACGACGGTCTAAATCCTATGCGTGCAGGGGTCTGGGCCCATTCCCCATTGCGCACCTACATGTTGCGTACGCGGCCGGAAGCAGATCTAGCCCCCTTAATACAAGAGCAGGCTTACGGTCCAATCCGGCGTGCGCCGCTCAGTCGCTGACGTCACGAAGGCTTCGGCTGATACCATGACGCCGAGTGCTCATAACTGTTCCCGCGTAGTTGGTTAGTGCGTATAGGCCAGTGGCTAGACTTAGATTAAATACCAAGATCTCGTTAAGCGTATTAGTAAGAAGTAACCGCGAACACCGACCAGGGCCAGGCCCACCTCTCGCCTAGGTGGTCTCAACCTGCCCTGTCGCTCCGCCAAAAAGTAACAGTCCGGGGCCGTCGGGAACCCAGGCCCACCTCTACCGGGATGGAGCCACCTGCCCCTTTAGCCCCCATCTCCGAACAGTATCATAAGTAATGTAACAATATAAAGTATATAGCATATGCCCGTGATCACCTCCCGAGTGATCACGGCCCAGTAGTATAGCATGGCAGACAGACAAGAATGTAGGGCCACTGATGGAATACTAGCATCCTATACTAAGCATTAGGATTGCAGGTAAGGGTAACAACTGTAGAAACAATGACAGGCTATGCAACAGAATATGAGTAACCGAACAGTAACATGCTACACTAATCTAATGCAAGTAGTAGAGAGAAGAATAGGCGATATCTGGTGATCAAGGGGGGGGGGGGGGCTTGCGTGGTTGCTCTGGCAAGAAGGAGGGATCGTCAAGACAGTAGTCGATCGGCGCACCAGCAGCGGCGTCAGTCTCGTAGTCTACCTAAGAGAAGAGGGGGAAGAAACAATGAATACAATGCAAACAGATGCATAACGATGCATGACATGACAAGTAACGGTGCCAGGTGTGCCCTAACGCAGTAGGAGGTGATACCAGCGAAGGGGGGAAACACACGGGAAAGTATCCCCGATGTTTCACGTTTTCGGACAAATGAACCGAAGTGGGAAAGTTGCGTATTATCTATGCTAGGGATGTGTGGCGGACGAACGGGCTGCGAATCCGGATTCATCTCGTCGTTCTCAGCAACTTTCATGTACAAAGTATTTCCATCCGAGCTACGGTTTATTTTATATTAATTTTAAAAGATTTAATCATTTTTAGAATTTACTTACTTATTTTACACCAACATTATCCAGAATAGTGTATGCTCACGTCATCATGACATCAGCAGTCAACAAGGCGTTGACTGGGTCAAACTGACGTGTGGGTCCCAGCTGTCATTGATAGATTAGGCTAAACTATAAGTTTAATTAAGTTAACTAACTAATTAGTTAATCGGGTAATTAATTAAGTTAATTAATTAATAATTTTATTTAATATTCTTTTTTTCTATTCTTTTTTTAACGTTCTGGGGGGCTGGGCCCACGTGTCATTCGCCCAGGGGGTCAATGCGGGTTAGCGGGCGCTGGGTGCGGGCATAGCTCGAACGGGCGCGTGCCCGAGAGGGCGCGAGGCGTGCACGACGCATGCAAGCCGCGCGGCGGGCGCGGCGAGTGGCCCAAGGCGAGCCAAAGAGCGACGGGCGGCAGTGCAGGCCATGAAGGCGCGACGACCAATGGCCAGCGGCGACGCCAGAGAGGGCGAGGCCATGGCCTAGGTGGCCGAGCAGAGGAGGTGGTGGCGCAAGGCGGGACCGAGGTTACGGCGCCGGCCAGCGGCCGGAGCGGTGACCGCCGCGGTGGGAGGCGGCACGGGGACGTGGGGATAGGGGACGACGGAGCGGGCGTCTTTGGGCGAGGCGAGCGCACCCGTGGGCGGTGGCAGCAGGCGCGGGCGGGAAGGGGAAGGCGAGTGCGGCCACGACGAAGAGAGGAGGGAGGGGGAGCTCACATGGGATCGCAGGGAATGGGGCAGCGGGGCGCGAGGAGGGCGACGGGAACGACAGCGTCAGAGTGGAGGCAGGCCGTCGAGGGAGGAAGACGGGGTCAGGGAGGCGACGGGAGGCGCGGGGCATCGACTGCCCAAACCGGATCCACGCGAGGCGGAGACTTTGAGGAGGCGGGCACCGGCGATGATGGGGTTAGCGCGGCGGCATCGACGGTCGTCGGGGGCAAGCGCCCCCGATCTAGATCGGGGGGGCGAGAGGAATGAGGGGGAGTGGGTGTCGTGGGGGGGGGGGGGAGTGGGGTTCGGTTGGGTTATGGTTTGCCCTGGGATGGAGTTAAGGAGGGGGGCGTGGGGGTCAGCTGGGCCGTGGTCTACTGGGGGGGTTTCCCGTATATATTGGGTCAAATAAAGAAAGCATGCCAAAGATACTACATGAAGTAAATAGCATGCTCAAGACTTTCAAGAACTGATACCAATTGACAAAGAAATACCAAGAGAAGAAAAGATACCAAATGAATAAATCATTACTTGGAGGATATCCACAACATATACATCGAGGAATGAGATATCCATTGATACACACTAAATTAAAGATGTCAAACTCCCAAAGAGAGGATGGTTCGAAACAAACCAAGCTCTCAACAAAGTTTCATGATGGCACAAAGTACCAAAAAGAAAGTGGCTTGCCTTCCACCAACACACACTTGATAAGGATCACAAGATGAGCATTTTATAGAAAATAGGATAGCTCCCCCAAGACTAGTGCATTGTAGAGAATTTGCATTTGAATACAAAATGCACAAGGTGGGATCACCACTTTCACTATATCTAGAAAACACTAGACAAGATCAAGAAATTAACAAGATCCACAAGTGATATGGAAGACAAAGGGAGTTGACACAAACCTTGGCAAGAGATAAGGCAAATAAAAGCAAAAGCCAATATAAAGATGATCAATAATTTCTACCACACAAGTGAGTACCAATTGTCAAAAGACAAGAATTTGGAAGTAATTCCCGGTGGTAGAAAGCAAGGTTATCCAACATAATCTTCACACCAAACACACATGCAAATTTGCAACTTGTAGAGCTAACATGCCACCTAGGAATAAGATAATTTACAATATCAATTCTAAGTGACAATATCTCAAATGTACACATTTTCTAGGCTAGTAATATACACATAGCATATTACTCCCCCATAATGTGATACCAATTAAAGATAAACAAGAGGCAAATAAAGGATCCAACAAGAGATAATTAATGGACTATTTAGAATTTGAATTTCTCATGAGAAGACATACCACATAGTGACTAGATAATCTTGTAATATCAATACTAGATGGTATTCCTCATGTACACACATTTATAGGATTGTGAGGTGCACAAAGCACATCACTTCCCAAAAATAGAATTTTCCATTAATCTCTCACAAGAGCCAACTAAAATACAAACAAGATGCACAAAGGCTCAACGCACTACACACACGTACATGATGTGCAAACCAACACACACATACTTGATTACTCAAGATAAGAAAATTGGAAGCACAACATATACAACACATGCAAGTAACAATACCAAAACATGCAAAGGGGCAAGTAACTTCCAATGTAAACAACTTAAGTACAAGTTACTGCAAGGAGGCATATTGGATATAAGATAGAAACTTGATAACCCAATTGACTTGGCTTGAGACAATATGAATGATGAAGATCCCTTAATTCTTCATGATGTAGCCAAGTCTCTAATGCCCTCCAATAACACCTATTGATCAAGTTTGAGCTTGGTGGTCCCCAACCAAGTTGGGTCCTAAGAGGTTAGTCACAATAGGCTTGGCTACCCAAATGGTTCTTTTCTTGACAACACTTTGAGTACCCACAAACTTGGAAAACACATTGCCAACCTTATCCTTCCCAAGAGAATAGATATCATCAATAATAATTGGGTTCGATAAGTTACCACTAGTGCATGAAGAAGCGACGTGACCTTTCTCACGACATATGTAGCAACGTCTACTCTTCACTTTCTTATCACTTGATTTCTCAACTTGAGAAGCATTAGCTTGAGTCTTCTTGGGAAGAGGCCTTTCTTCAACTTGAGGTTGAGCATGAGAATGAACTTGTGGCTGCTTCCCTGGCTGCTTGTCATTAATGGGCTTCTTCTTCAATGGGCAAGAACTAACATGATGCCCTTCAATTTTGCACTTGAAGCAAATAATCTTGGCCGAATTCTTGACTTGTTCTTGGACCTTCTTCTTGTTTCTCTTGGACTTCTTCTTCTTATTGGAGTTGAATCCAAGTCCACCTTTGTCATTGGGGGATCTTTGCACACTCAAGATATTGTTGAGTGTGGACTTCCCTTCATGACACTTTTCCAAGTCTTTCGTCGAAGAAGTGACTTGAGCCTTGAGCTCTCTAACTTCCTCTACATGGTTAGTATCAACACAAGTACTAGAGGAAGTATAAGCTTCATCATTAGAGCAACAAGGCAAGGAGAGTAATTCATCACAAGAAGTACCAATTTTATGAGTAGACGAATTACAAGGACTAGCACATGGCAAGATAGCATTTTGACTTGAAGTAGTGCTAGTATCCACATGCAACTTACTAGAAGTTACCTTAGACATAGCCTCATGAGCTATCGTTAGCACATTATGGGATACTAGAAGATCATCATGAGATCTTGTGAGCTTTACATGATTTTCTTCCAACTTCTCATATTTGCTACATAGCAACTCAAGTTGAGCCCGTAGCACAATATTCTCCTTCAAAATGGATGCTTCACTAGAAATAGAATTAATAGCACAAGCATCATCAATAATAGCAAGAGGAGAAGGCAACTTGGCAAGCTCTTTAGAATATGAAGCTTTAAGTTGTGCATGAGAATCGGAGAGTTTGATGAGCTCACTCTTAATGACCCTTGAGCCATTTTTGAGGTGCCCAAAGTCCTCAAGGAGTTTAGCATGCACAACTTCAAGCTTCTAATTTTTTGTTTCAAAATTATTGGCCACCTCAAGAGCTCTATCATGAGATTCCTTCACTCTAGATAATTCTAGAGCAAAAGTCTCCTCAAGAGATTCGGAGGTGGTTTGTTCATGTTCAAGAGCTTGAGATAGCTCCGCGGCCTCATTTGCGTAATCACGCTCATGAGCTTCCATTTTCTCAATGGTTACCTCATGCTCCTCTAGATGAGATTCCAACTCCTCAATGTATTTCTTGCCCTCGATGGCAATAGACATGATTTCCATGAAGTTGGAACGAGCAAGTTTATTTTTGTGAAGAGCTTTAAAATTCATTTCCCCCTTAATTTTTAAGGAAGCAATATTATCATTCTCTTCATCATTATCCTCATCATCATTAGCATTAACATCATCATCAAGCGACATATTGGGGTTAAAAGTAGGAGATACCTTTGACGCCTTAGCCATAAGGAAAAAAGCAATAGATGATGATGTAGGATCCCTTGAGGCACCATTCAAGACCACATCTTGTTCCATGGAGTGTTGGGTTTCCTCTACATTGTTAGCACAACAACTAGAGGAAATAAAAGCATTTTTATCATGGCAACAAGACATAGCAAGCATATCATCATGAGATTTAGTCAAGCAAATTTTACATGATATGCAAGGACTATCAACACAAGCATGTGAAACATATGGAGTGCTCGAAGTGTTAAAGTCCAAAGAAGAAGCATTGCAATAAGATAGTGGTGAAGGATCATCGATAATAAGCACACTATCATCATGCAATGATCAACACTACTCACCATATCATTACCTTGTGGCAAACCACATGTAGGTGAAGTAGAGGCAGTTGAGAAGACAACACGGCCGGAGGTGGAGGGAGAACAATCATCCCCACAAATCTTGGACACACCATATTTATCTTGAAGCTTCGTCCACAACTCATGAGCATCCCGGAACGGCAAGTTGAAATATAACTACATTGCTCAGAGCATGAAAGAGCACATTAGAAGCTTGAGCATTGAGATAAGAGTTTTCTCATCCTCTAAAGATAATCGTTGAGGCCTTTGGAGGAGAAAAACCCATATCTACAATTCGCTCTAAATTTGGGTCCATGACCCTAAAGAGATTAAGCATGCGAATTACCCAAACATCAAAATTTGTGCCATTGAAACTAAGAGTGAGAATTCTAATCCCCTAGTCGACATCTTTACTCTCTAGGCGTTTAAGCTTAACAAAGAGAGACGATGCTCTGATACTAATTGGAAGATCATGGATGTCGCCTAGAGGGGGGTGAATAGGTGCTTTAAAATAATTACGGTTTAGGCTTGAACAAATGCGGAAAAAAACTAACGGTTAATTTGTCAAGCATAAAACCTACAACAACTAGGCTCACCTATGTGCACCAATAACTTATGCTAAGAAAGATAAACAACTAAGTGATAGCAAGATATATGACACGAAGCAATATGGCTATCACACAGTAAAGTGCATAAGTAAAGGTCTCGGGTAAGAGATAAGCGAGGCACGCGGAGACGACAATGTATCCCGAAGTTCACACCCTTGCGGATGCTAATCTCCGTTTAGAGCGGTGTGGAGGCACAATACTCCCCAAGAAGCCACTAGGGCCACCGTAATCTCCTCACGCCCTCGCACAATGCAAGATTCCATGATTCCACTAAGGGACCCTTGAGGGCGGCCACCGATCCCGTACACTTTGGCAACCCTTGGGGATGGTCACCGGTACCCGTCAAATTTCTCGGGGCGATCTCCACAACCTAATTGGAGACCCCGATGCTTGTCTGGAGCTTTACACCACAATGATTGAGATTCGAACAACACCAACCGTCTAGGGCGCCAAGGCACCCAAGAGGAACAAGCTCTAGGGTGCCCAAACACCCAAGAGTAATAAGTTTCTCAAACTTCACTTCCACGTATCACTGTGGAGAACTCAAACCGATGCACCAAATGCAATGGCAAGGGCACAGGAGTGCCCAAGTCCTTCTCTCCCAAATCCCACTAAAGCAACTAATGCTAGGGAGGAAAATGAGAGGAAGAACGAAAGAAGAACACGAAGAACTCCAACATCTAGATCCAAGGGGTTCCCCTCACTTAGAGGAGAAAGTGATTGGTTGAAACATGGATCTAGATCTCCTCTCTATTTTCCCTCAAGAACTAGCAAGAACCATTGGAGGGATTGAGAGTTAGCAAGCTCGAAGAAGGTCAACAATGGGGGAAGAACACGAGCTAAAGAGATAAGGTCCATTGGGGAAAAAGACCCCCTTTTATAGGTGGGAAAAAATCCAACCGTCATGCTCACAGCCCGCACAGAGCGGTACTACCGCTCGACCTCACGGTACTACCGCTAGGGTTAGCGGTACTACCTCAAAGGGTAGCGGTACTACTGCTTGCGAGCGGTACTAAGAAAATACATCCATGCCTACCACCGCTGGACTTGTGACGAGATGAGCGGTAGTAAAAAAATTACATCCGCTCCTATCCGCGGTAGTACCGCTGCAGCCTTTTCAGAACACCAAAACTGCCACAACTTCTGCAAACGGACTCCGAATTCAACGAAACCAAGTTTGTTGGAAAGCTAGCGACAAGGGCTAACACAATCTTGATAGAACTAACAAAAATAAGGAAATTAGAAAAGGCCCATGAGAAAATGGTGATAACCCTTCCTTGAATAAGACCGGTAAAACCTCCAACACCGAAAATGTAAAAAAAAGAAGCATATGAAATCCGTTTTCAATGAACTAGAGCTTGTCATGAAGATAACCACGAGATCTAAAACCTCAAAAGAACATACAAATAAGAATCAAGAAGATGATGCAAGGATGCAATGGTTTGAGCTCTCGACGGATGATACAATCAAGCTACTCACTTGAGAGCCCCCTTTGATAGTACGACTATCGATCCTATAACCCGGTCTCCAAACTACCACCATGAGACCGGAAAAATAGAAAACCTATCAAGGGTAAACCTTTTCCTTGTGCATGATCCACTTGAGATAGATGATGAAGATCTTGTCCTCCTCAAGATGGACCACATTTCTTGATTGCGTTGGGTCGATGAAGACTAGATGATTGCCCCCCCCCCCCATACTCCACTATGGCTGAGCCACTCTTCGGCACATCTTCACAAGTCCATTGACACCACAATGGACGGCAAGCTTCGAGCACTTGATCTCTTCGTCATGCTCCACTTGAACTTGCACATGGCAACATTGACGACGATCACCACTTGATGTCACCCTCTCCATGGGTTGAGTGATATCTTCCTCTTGACCCAAGCCCATGAACACGTACCTAACCCCACATAGAACTCTCACAGAGACCATGGGTTAGTACACAAAGCACAATGGACAATGCTTACCATACCATGGGATCACTTGTTCCCTCTCGGTACATGTTCTATGCTTTGTGAGTTGATCAACTTGATTCACTCTTGACTTAGTCTTGATCAACCTTGAATCTTTCCAACTCTCTTTATTTGGATGATGTCTTGAAGGTAAACATGAATAATCACACAATCTTCTTCTTCAAGACATGCTTGCAATAAGCTCAACACTCACATGACCAATCTTTGGATAATTCCTTCATAGCACCTTGGTCAACTCATAAACTCCTTGAAACCAACACATGGACTTCAAGAAAATCCTATGGACAAATCCTTCAAATATAACTCAAGACAACCGTTAGTCCATAGAGATTGTCATCAATTACCAAAACCAAAAAGGGGGCACCGCATGTTCTTTCAGTTATGTTATGGATGAAGAAACTGCTAGAGACTTTCTTGCTTGCAATGATAGATATGATCTTAAGAAACTGTTAGCTAAGTTGAAAGAAAAGTCTTTGAATGCTAGAATGAAATATGACCCTGCTTTTGTTACTTCACCTATCTGTGTTACTGATAAGGATTATGAATTCTCTGTCGATCCTGAGTTAATTACTTTAGTTGAATCTGATCCTTTTTATGGCTATGAATCTGAAACTCTTGTGGCACATCTTACTAAATTGAATGACATAGCCACCCTATTTACTCATGAGGAAAAAATTCGCTATTATTATATCCTTAAATTGTTTCCTTTCTCATTAAAGGGTGATGCTAAGATATGGTTTAATTCTCTTGCTCCTGGTTGTGTGCGTAGTCCCCAGGATATGATTTACTACTTCTCTGCAAAATATTTTCCTGCTCATAAGAAACAAACTGCCTTAAGGGAAATATTTAATTTTGTGCAAATTGAAGAAGAGAGTCGCCCATAAGCTTGGGGGAGGCTTCTCCGATTACTTAATGCTTTGCCTAATCATCCTCTCAAGAAAAATGAAATACTTGATATCTTTTATAATGGACTAGCCGATGCTTCCAGAGACCACCTTGATAGTTGTGCTGGTTGTGTTTTCAGGGAAAGAACCGTTGAGCAAGCTGAATTGCTATTGAATAATATATTGAGTAATGATAATGATTGGACACTTCCAAAACCAACTCCTAAGACAACTCCAAAGAAAAGGGGTATTCTATTTCACAGTCTTGAAGATATGCAAGAGGCAAAGAAATCTATGAAAGAAAAAGGAATTAAAGCTGAAGATGTTAAGAATTTACCGCCAATTGAAGAAATACATGGTCTTGATAACCCGACACAGGTAGTAAAGGTAAATTCTCTCTATAGATTTGATGAAGGTGATATTCCTCGTAATAAGTCTGCTAGTCAACGCTTGGATGAGTTTGATAATTTCATTGTTAAACAAGAACTTCAATGGTTATGTTAGTAGACAATTGAAACGTAATGCTTATATGGTTGAACACTTGAGTGATTATATGTCTAGAGTTAAAGGTGACCTTGAGCTTATTAGTGAACATGCATCCATGGTTACCACTCAAGTAGAACAAGTACTTAAGGCACAAGATGATTTGCTCAATGAATTAAATGATAAGAAT
The DNA here is from genome assembly GCA_021605205.1 of Aegilops longissima. Lineage (NCBI taxonomy): Eukaryota > Viridiplantae > Streptophyta > Magnoliopsida > Poales > Poaceae > Aegilops > Aegilops longissima. The sequence goes on from CM038680.1 coordinate 462,770,930, forward strand.
AATGATAATGATGTTAGAGTTATGACTAGAGGCGGTAAAATGACCCAGGAACCTTTGTGTCCTGAGGGCCATCCTAAGAGAGTTGAGCCAGACTCTCAGAGAATTAATACTAATGCACCTAGTCCTTCTAAGAAAAAGAAAAAGAATAAGGATAGGACTTTGCATGCTTCTAGTGAACCTGTTGTTGACACACCTGAGAATCCCAATGATATTTCTATTTCTGATGCTGAAACACAATCTGGTGATGAACATGAACCTAGTGATAATGTTAATGATGATGATGTTCATGTGGATGCTCAACCTAGTAATAACAATGATGCAGAGATTGAACCTGTTGTTGATATTGATAATCCACAATCAAAGAATCAACATTATGATAAGAGAGACTTCACTGCTAGGAAGCACGGTAAAGAAAGAGAACCATGGGTTCAGAAACCCATGCCTTTTCCTCCTAAGCTCCAAGAAAAAGGATGATGAGGATTTTGAGCGCTTTCCTGAAATGATTAGACCTATCTTTTTGTGTATGTGTTTGATTGATATGCTCAAAATGAATCCATATGCTAAGTATATGAAAGATATTGTTACAACTAAAAGAAAGATACCGGAAGCTGAAATTTCCACCATGCTTGCTAATTATACTTTCAAGGGTGGAATACCAAAGAAACTAGGAGATCCAGGAGTACCAACTATACCATGCTTCATTAAAAGAAACTACGTTAAAACTGCTTTATGTGATCTTGGAGCCGGTGTTAGTATTATGCCTTTCTCTTTGTATCGTAGAGTTGATTTGAATAAGTTGACACCTACTTAAATCCCTTTGCAAATGGCCGATAAATCAACTGCTATACCCATCGGTATTTGGGAGGATGTGCCTGTTGTGGTTGCAAACTTTACTATTTTAACGAACTTTGTTATTCTTGATATTCCCGAGGACGACAGTATGTCGATTATCGTTGGTAGACCCTTTTCGAATAATGCAGGGGCTGTTATTGATTGCAACAAAGGCAATGTCACTTTTCATGTTAATAGTAATGAGCATATGGTACACTTTGCGAAGAAACGACCATAAGTTCATAGTATCAATTCTATTCGAAAAATTTCAACTATTACTATTGGAGGTTTTGAATTTCCCCTTCCTACTATCAAAAAGAAATATGATATTCTTATTGCCGGGGACATGCATATCCCCGTTGAGGTAACCTAGTGCTATTCGAAAATTCTCCGGTTTCATGTTATTCGGAAGAAGTTTGTTAACAAGACTTGGTCAACCTTGTTAGTGGATTCCTTTTGATGAGCATGGGATGGATGAAGTTAGAAAGCACAACCCTCTATACCCTCCTTTTACTTTCTGTTATTTAGTTACATAAGTTAAAAAATAGTATTTTCTGTCTATTTTCTGAATTATCTGTGCAATAAAAAATACCCCGAAAATAAAAGTTCTCCGAATGCCCTGAAAATTGAGTATGATTTTTTGTAGAATATTTGAGAATTTCTGGCACTTAGAACACATCAAGGGGACCCACCATTTCATCACGAGGGTGGAGGGGGCGCCCTACACCCCTGGGCGTCCTCCCTGCCTCGTGGGTCCCACGCGGCCCCCCTCTAGTTATTCCAGTACCCACACACTTCGTCTTCCTCCAGAAAAATCACCCCGTAGCTCAAACTCGTGTTCTTGCTTGTTTTGCTGCTGTTTTCGATCTCCTTGCTCAAAGCTCCATTCACAAAACTGCTTTGGGGGATTGTTCTTTGGCATGTGACTCCTCCAATGAAGGAAATATGCCCTAGAGGCAATAATAAATTAATATAAATTTCCTTATTTCATAATAAATGTTTACTATTCATGCTAGAATTGTATTAACCGGAAACTTAGTACATGTGTGAATACATAGACTGTAGCGACCCGACCCAAAATCGGTCAAGTCTCTGTGTCTGTACCATCCCAAGATCATGCTGGTACTCACAGTACATTGATGAAATAATCAAAGTTCAATCACACTTGAATTTATTACACGATTCTCATATCGAGTCTTTATTACAATAGAATAAATTCGGCCGAAGGCCAACTCATGAGAAATAAACTAAGTAAAGCTGCGGAAGCGTAGAAGAATAGCGAGTCCATCCGACTCCAAAGGGCAATCGCCAAGCGCGGATCGTAGCCTCAATCCTGATCGGAATACTCCTCTGCAACATAAGACGTTGCAGCCGTGTAGGTCAGCATTTTGAATATGCTGGCAAGTCATGAAGAGAGAACAATAATAAAGTTACTAACACTATATGCAATTTGGTTGTGGGGCTCTAAGTTTCATCATTTTGCGAAAGGCCAATTTTTTCCTACTAAAGTGGACTTGCTTGCAAATACTACAAAATTGTTGGTAATTATTGAGATGGTTCCGCCAACCAATGTCTCATTCCCAAATTATTAAGTCATAACCCCCTCAATTAATTTATTAATTTCAATGTTGAGATTTCCGAATACTTCCAAGTTCCAGAGGCTCAAATTGTCCGTAATCGGGACACGGCTAATCGATTAGATCTTTTCTCTGCAGAGGTTTGCGACTTTACCCGCTAGAATCGTTCCTCCTTTTAAGTCTTCGCACTTCATGGTGTTTGAAGACGGACGAACGTAAACAAGGTCTTCAAAGAGTTCTTCCGCCACCGCCGTACCCATCCAATCCTACCGTTCTTCTACATCTCGTAGCACCGTCCGCCGAGTCACAACTAGGGTTGACCAAGCCGAGCCCATAATGGCTTGCGGCTGCATGTAAGCTTCCGGTCAATGGGGTATACATCCGTCTCTTCGTGGCTGGGTGAAGCTTTCCGCAAGATGTCATGGCACTTCTCCATGCATCCCGCCAACCACTGGGTTCTCCAGGTGCCCGTCAACCGCCCTCCACCCAAAGAGTGAATTCAAGTCCATCTTGAGCTTGAAGTTCATGGGGTTGTCATCATCTTGACTCTCACATCTCCCTTATGAATACACTCAACCAACCCCGTCTACGAGCATAGCAAAAATAAACTATTTCGTCCCGGGTCATGGTAACAAGGGGAATTGGTTCATCCTACCTCATGATACTACTCAAGATCATAACTTCAAGGTTTCACCTACTGCATGCATGGTGGGGAGGTAAAGTTCTAATGCAACAAAATCATAGGTATTGTAAAGAAACATGATCAATGACTTGCCTTGCTGACGATCTTCGAAAGCTAGAGACTCGTGGTAGCAAGCTTCGCACTCCGGAAATTCTACCGAGGCAAACAATAACCATAATAAGCACATAGCATATGATCACTTAACATGATAGCATGTTAACACGACACACAAAGCAATCGAATCAAAACCCAAAGGGAAACTCGAAGAAACCCAACTCAAAGCTTTCCTACTTCAAGCAACAACTAAAATAGTTTTACATAACAAAAAAAAATTTCAACAGAACTTAATCATGGTTTTATGCTTCCTAACAGAAAAGAATTCGTCAAGCAACTAGGAGCAAAAAGAATCACTTTAAAATCCATTATGAAACTCCTATTAGGCCTAAAGCAAATTTTAGTAAGAAAAATAAAATAAAAGTTTTATTTATTATAAATAAAAGTTCATGCTCTAAAGTTACATAAACTAATCAAGAATAAACTATCACATAATAGAAATAAAATTATTTGCTAATTAAAATAATAGGAAAACAGTAGCTAGTTAAATAATTAAGAATAACATGATTCTGGTTAAAACTATTTTTTATTCATCCTAAAATGCCCAAATAAATTCCTACGGTTAGGCAATGTCAAAACAAAGTTGTGACAAAAGAATCATAAAAAATAATATTCCTAACTCCTTTTATAGCAGATTTACTATTCTGTCTAAATCTAAAATAAAGCAATTTTAAATAATTTTAACATGGCTAATTATATTTTCTACAGAAACTATAAGAAATTTTCAAACCAACAAAAAATAATCACTTAAAAATATTAAGTAGATTAAAAGATATGAATTTTTCAAATCAGAAACTATTCTGCTAAAACAGAAAACGAAAAATAAAGAAAAAGCGGCTAATGGGCCTATATAACGCTCAAGTAATATAACTAAATCGGCCCTAGGGTTAAAAACGAATTGGCCGGTCTAATAAAAGAAACCTAACTAAAATAAACCGGAACTAACCGGGATAAAAACCGGTCTTTAAAATAGACCGTACCCCTTCGGGGGGAATCTAATCCTAACCGCCGAAAATAGATCGGACGGCGGGGGTGGACTCCGGCGACTTACCGGTCGGCGACGGCGACGGCGGCTCGGGCGGCGATGGTTCCGCGACTCGGTGGTCGGGGCATCGGCGGAGGTCTCCCGTGGTCTTGTGTGGCGAGGAGTCCGGGGTGGGGTCAGGCGAGCTCGGGGTGGTCGGGTGGGCCTGGTGTTGGTGGGCAGTTGGCTGGCCGGCGCCGAGGGCTTTTTCTTTTTCTTTTTCTTTTTATGAAAATAAAACAGAGAAAATATATATATAATATAAATATTTTATATAGGACATATATATATCAAAATGCTCGGGAATATTCCTATCATTTGAACATTTTCGAGGGCAAAATCCAAACTTTATAAAATTCATTTTTCAAAATTCAAATAAAACTCAAATTTGAATTCAAACTTTTTGGCAATGTTTTTCCTCTGATATTTTTGGAGTGTCATGTTTACTCCTCTCATACTTTTTCTCAAGTATTTATCAGGCATAGTTTTTGAAATGATTCCCATTACCAAAATTTGAAATTCAAATTCCAACAACTCCAAAACTTCTGAAACTTCAAATGCCACTCAAATTCAAACAGAATGCATAGATGCTTAGCTATAATTGTCAAACATTCCAAATAGGAAATTTGGGATGTTACAAACCTACCCACCTTAAGATGAATCTCGCCCTCGAGATTCGGGTTGGCTAGCAAATAGGTGTGGGTGATCTCGAAGGAGGTCTTCTACTCGCTCCCAGGTGGCTTCCTCTTCGGAGTGATGACTCCACAGCACCTTGCAAAACTTGATGATCTTGCTGCGGGTGACTCTGTTCGCAGTCTCGAGAATTCGGACGGGTTTCTCCTTATAAGTCAGATCACCGTCGAGTTGTATGGCCTCTAGGGGCCTTTGTGTCTCTCAACGGAATATCGGCCATGTCGGCATGACATTTCTTTAGCTGAGAAACATGGAAGACGTCATGAACTCCGGACAATCCTTCCGGCAATTCCAACTTGTAAGCAACTTCTCCACGACGTTCGAGGATTTTGTAGGGGGCAATGAATCGGGGTGCTAACTTTCCTTTGACACCAAATCTCTTGATTCCACGAAGTGGGGACACACGAAGATATGCTCGGTCTCCCGCTTCGTAAGTTACTTCCTTGCGTTCTTGTCGGCATAACTCTTCATCTCGATTGTGCTATCTTGAGTCTATCCGAATCAGTTTGACTTTCTCTTGAGAATCTCGATAAGGTCGGAACCGAAAAGTGTTCGATCTCCAACACCATCCCACAAAGAATGGTGTTCGCACCTCCTTCCGTATAGAGCTTGAAAGGGGCCATCTTCGATGATCGATAACTGTTGTTGTATGAGAACTCGTATGGCAAATTATCATCCCAGCTAGACCCATAGTCTAGCACACAAGCTCTCAACATGTCCTCCGAATCTGGTTGAATCTCTCGATCATCCATCATCTGCGGATGAAAAGTTGTCTTGAACTCCAGCCTCGTACCAAAAGTTTCATGCAAGCGATTCCAAAACTTTGATGTAAACTGTGTTCCTCTATCGACATGATACTCCTCGGAACTCCATGCGGACATCGATCCTGGTCATGTATATCTTGGCCAACTTAGCACTGGTATAGGTAGACTTCACGGGAATGAAGTGAGCTACCTTGGTCAAACGATCAACCACTACCCAGATGGAATCATAACTGAGCAGGTCTGGGTAATCCTGTGATAAAATCCATTCCAAGTTTTTCCCATTTCCAATCGGGAATCGGCAAAGGTTGAAGTAATCCTGCTAGCCGATGTTCCGCCTTTACTCGTTGGCAAACATCGCATCTTTGCTACGTACTCAGCAATATCCTTTTTCATACACATCCACGAAACTTTCCTTCAAATCCGGTACATCTTGGTGTTACCGGGTGAATCGAGTCGGTGAATCATGAGCCTCTTGAAGAATTAGCTTCCTGAGTTCGGGATCATTGGGCACATAAATACGATCCTCGAACCATATAGCTCCGTATTCATCCTTACGGAACCCTTTAGCTTTTCCTTCATTCATCTTTTTCTTTATCTCATCAATTTCCTTGTCCGACTTCTGGGCTTCACGAATTTTGTCGGCCAAAGTGGACCGAACTTCCAGAGTTGCAACATATCCTCTCGGAACTATCTCCAGTCGGAGATCTCTGAGGTCATCGACTAACTCCTGGGGTAATCCTCCTGCTATAAGAGTATTCACATAACTCTTACGGCTCAAAGCATCTGCTACAACATTAGCCTTACAGGTGGTAATGCAATCTCATGTCATAGTCCTTGATTAACTCTAGCCATCTCCTCTGCCTGAGGTTCAACTCTTTCTGCGTGAAAATATACTTCAAGCTCTTGTGATCTGTGTAAGCATCACAACGGTTTCCGATGAGGAAATGTTTCCAGGTCTTGAGTGCATGCACTACGGCTGCTAACTCCAAATCATGTGTGGCATAATTCATCTCGTGAGGTCGTAGCTGTCTGGAGGTATAAGCTACAACTTTTCCTTCCTGCATGAGTACTCCTCTGAGTCCCTGACGAGAAGCGTCACAATATACCTGGTAATCCTTGTGTATGTCCGGCAAAATCAGTAATGGGGCTGTAACCAAACGTTTCTTCAATTCCTGAAAACTGGCTTCACAATCCTCGGTCCAAATGTACTTGGCTTCCTTTTTCAACAGCTCAGTCATGGGCTTGGCAATCTTCGAGAAGTTCTCAATAAACCTCCGATAATATCCTGCGAGTCCGAGAAAACTGCGGATCTCCTTGACTGAGGTGGGCGACTGCCAATCGGTGACTGATTCAACCTTGGTGGGGTCAACTGCTATTCCTTCTCCTGAAATAACATGTCCGAGGAATCCGACTTCCTTCAGCCAAAATTCACATTTGCTGAACTTGGCATACAAATGATGTTCTCGAAGTTTCTCCAGAACTAGACGCAAATGTTCCTTATGCTCTTCCTCGCTCTTGGAGAAAACCAGTATATCATCGATGAACACCACGACAAACTTGTCCAGATATTCCATAAATACCTTGTTCATCAAATTCATGAAGTATCAGGGGCATTAGTCAATCCAAATGACATGACGGTATACTCATATAAACCATACACAGTAGTGAATGCTGTTTTGGGTATATCCTTTTCACGGATCTTCAATCGATGATACCACGATCGAAGATCGATCTTGGAGAATACCTTGGCTCCAACTAGCTGATCAAACAGATCATTAATCATCGGCAGAGGGTACTTGTTCTTGATGGTCACGTCGTTCAACGAACGATAATCCACAACCATTCTCAAGGTTCCATCCTTCTTCTCTACCAAAAGAACTGGGGCTCCCCAAGGTGATGAGCTTGGCCGAATATATCCTTTCTCCAATAGCTCATTAATTTGATTCTTGATCTCTTTCAAATCATTCGGGGGCATCCGATAGGGTCTCTTGGATATTGGGGCTGTGCCGGGCAATAACTAAATCAGAAATTCAATGTCCCTATCCGGTGGCATTCCTGGTAATTCCTCCGGAAACACATCGGGAAAATCTTGCACTACTGGCACTTCCTCCTGAACAACTCCCGTGAGGGAATTCACCTGATTCTTGATCTGGCTATGTCTGGATACATACTTGATCCTCTTATGCTCCGGGGTGGTGAGCAGAATAGACTTGCGGGCACAGTCTATGTTTCCTTCAAACTTCGCCAACCAATCCATGCCTAGGATCAGGGCTGGGCATTCGGTTCCCCCGAACCGATCGGTTCGGTGCTTCGGGTAATTGTGAAATTCGGTTTACTAGAATTGCTGACCGTTCGGTTTCCTCTAAAAGCAACAACCGAGATTTCGGTTGACCAGAACAACGGTTCGGTCCTCGGTTAAGACCGACCAGCACCGATCTGTTAGAAATCAACGATGGAATTCGATGCTTCCCCATAAATCGCTGGTTGCCCACGCCCTCGCGGTCGAACCCTCGTATGGAAAGAGATAGGAGATGGCACAAGAATGGAGAAATAGTATACCTGTCCTCCATCACGCCCACCTCACCGCACCCCACTTCAGCGCGCACCTTGATGAGATCCGCTCGGACGTCCTCTGCTACGAGCCTACGACTCCCTCCGTCCCTCGGTCCCTCTTCCCATGGCCGCCTTCGAGACCGCCGGCAATCCTGCGAGACGGCTAGCGACCTGCGAGGCGAGACAAAGGTTGCGACTACGAGCCAGCGAGATGGGGGCGGCGAGGGTTACGGGAAGATAAGTTTTTTTATTGAAACGGAAAGAGATAAGAAATGGACCGCCGCGTGGACTACTCTGGAACAACATAGAAAATTGGGTCGTGGGCTGTGAAGTTTTAACGGCATCTGGGCTTTCTCCTAGTCCTAGTATACTACTAGTATTTACAAAGCACCGGAGAGTACATGAGTGTTCGGGGCTTCGGTTACTGGACACGTACAACCGAAATCACCGATCTAGCTTCGGTTTCCCAGGATCGCCGACCAAGTTCGACGAAATATTCGGTTCCGGTGGTCGGGTTCGATACGGTTTATTGATGCGGTTTTGGTCCTCGGTTTTTATGCCCACCTACCTAGGATTACATCCAAGGTCTGGGTTTCCAATACTATGAGGTCTGCGGAAATTTATGATTTCGATGTTGAGGGTTGCATGACAGCCTAAACCTGCCATCATTTCTCCTCCTGCGGAACTAACGCGAAGGGGGCTTCTAAGGGTTTTAGTGGGCAGCCCGTACTTTTCCACAACTACCCTTGATATGAATGAATGCATTGCACGAATCAAAGAGTACCAATATCGAGCGTGAATTCAATAAAACTTACCAACCACATTATCGGCTGATCATAGGCGTCCTCCACGTCAATGTGGTTCACACTGCACGAGGGAAAGGGTTGGGCTTCTTCGCTGAGCTTCCATTGCCGTTTCCATTCCTCTGCTTGGCCTCCGGGCAGTCGGTGGCATAGTGCCCTGTTTTACGGCACTTGAAACAGGTGATGTGACTCAGATCCTTCGGAGCCGGGGCAGGACGATGCTGATTGTCATTGCCGTCTCCATTCCCATTCCCATTGCCTGACTTGTTGTCCTGGTTGCGGTTGTTCCCATTTCCTCCATGGTTATGTCCTCCATGGTTGTGATGGGTATGCCCTCCGAGTATGGGGCATAACGGGCTTCGCTGAGCTCCGAGTTGTACTTCCCTGGCTGTACTTCCGCTATGCTACCAATCTGTTGCTTTGCCTTCAAGTATGGTGACCTTGTCTACCAGCTCCTGGTAGTTGGTGAAGGTAGCCACCATAAGCTGCATTCCCAGCTCGTCATTGAGTCCCTCGAGAAACTTCTCCTGTTTTGCGGCATCTGTGGCCACATCATCCGGGGCATAGCGAGCTAACTTGCTGAACTCATCCACGCATGCCCCACAAGACGGTTCCCTGGCGTAAGTTGCGGAACTCACGCTTCTTGAGACTCATGGCTCCAGCTGAAACATGAGCAGTGCGGAAGCTTCTTGGAACTGATCCCACGATGGTGCCGATGGGATAAGTGGCGGTGTAGTTCTCCCACCAAGAAGCTGTAGGTCCATCAAGTTGATGTGCGGCAAAGTGCACCTTCTCGCATCGGTGCATCCAACAGTGATTAACTCTCTTCCGACCTTGCGGAGCCAATAAATCGACCACAATCGCTCTCGGTCTGCTAGAGAACACTGGCGGATTCAGCCTTAGGAACCGAGTCAAATTGTCAACGAGGGGTGGTGGCGGTGGATTGTTGTTGTTGTTGTTCTGATTCTGGATGAGCATCTGCATGAGGGCATTCTGCTGATGGATCAGCTGGGTGAGCTCCGGCGGGAAGTTGAGACCGGGGTCACGTCTCGGAGGTATCTGGTGTTTTGGAGTGGATGAGAAAATTAGAATAGAACAATGGTCTAATGAGAAAATATCACTACCCATATGAATGCACAATCATAATCACACCAATCATTTATTCAATCCACTCAAACATGGTTCCATCTCGATTACAAATGCTCACGACTAATCGAAAATAACGGCCTAACTGATCGACGGAAAAAGTAAATTAACATGGTGGTCGGCTAAATGTCTTCATCAATAATCCTTGCGTCCTCTGGTGCGATGTCCTCCGGTGTGGCGTCCTCTGTTGCGGCACCTCCTCTTGCGGCTTTCTCCAGTGGAGCTCCCTTCATAATCCTGATCATTGCTCACGAGAGGTCCGTCATCTCCACTCGGAAAAAGGTCCTCTCCCAAGTCCATCTTTTCCTCTAATGCGGCAACCTTCATCTTCGTCGTCGTCGACTCCTCCATGAAGTCCGCGATTTCTTCCTCATGGTCAAGGAAGTCTGCGTGTGCCTTCTCCTCGATTCGATTCAGGAACAACAGCCTCCTATGTACCTTGAGTTCTGGCGATCGGATCTCCGTTTCTGAGGAGGCACTCCAGGTCTTGGACATACGAGAGAATGGAGTCGTCCTCTGAGTGCGGATGATATCTCCATTCCTTGCTCTGCGAGAAACCATGGCGAGTCGATGGATCGAGCTCGGCCTGTACTCTTCTGGAGATGTCCAAGTGCACGATATATCGCCATGTCTCTTCCGAGGATCCAGTTGAAGTCGGTAAACTCAAAGTCAATAGGCTCTGTATGTCCTCCGAAGGTTCTCCCTGGAATATGCACCTCAATCACAGGCGGGTATCCGTCGGAAGTGCATTGGTAGGCTTCCCGGTGATCGAGGGCAGAGCAATCTTCAGCTTCTTCACGATCTGGACCAGCTTCCTGCCAAAGGGCATCGTCTCATCTGGCTGGCAAAACTCCGGTAGCAAAACTGGGGTGAACTCGGCGGCCATCTAAAATGTTGAAAATCGGAGAGAAGTCAGAAATGAACAGGGGAGAATTACGGAATGATAAGGATATAAAATAAATAGTCTCTTCCTATGGCTTTCCGATCCTAGGGGTTACGTCCTACGGTCAACGTGTGCTCTGATACCATCTCTGTAGCGACCCGACCCAAAATCGGTCAAGTCTTTGTGTCTGTACCATCCCAAGATCATGTTGGTACTCACGGTACATTGATGAAATAATCAAAGTTCAATCACACCTGAATTTATTACACGATTCTCATATCGAGTCTTTATTACAATAGAATAAATTCGGCCGAAGGCCAACTCATGAGAAATAAACTAAGTAAAGCTGCGGAAGCGTAGAAGAATAGCGAGTCCATCCGACTCCAAAGGGCAATCGCCAAGCGCGGATCGTAGCCTCAATCCTGATCGAATACTCTCTCGCAACATAAGGCGTTGCAGCCGTGTAAATCAGCATTTTGAATATCTTTGGCAAGTCATGAAGAGAGAACAATAATAAAGTTACTAACACTATATGCAATTTGGTTGTGGGGCTCTAAGTTTCATCATTTTGCGAAAGGCCAATTTTTTCCTACTATAGTGGACTTGCTTGCAAATACTACAAAATTGTTGGTAATTATTGAGATGGTTCCGCCAACCAATGTCTCATTCCCAAATTATTAAGTCATAACCCCCTCAATTAATTTATTAATTTCAATGTTGACATTTTCGAATACTTTCAAGTTCCAGAGGCTCAAATTGTCCGTAACCGGGGACACGGCTAATCGATTAGATCTTTTCTCTGCAGAGGTTTGCGCACTTTACCCGCAAGAATCGTTCCTCCTTTTAAGTCTTCGCACTTCATGGTGTTTGAAGGCGGACGAGCAAACAGGGTCTTTGAAGAGTTCTTCCGCCACCGCCGTACCCATCCAATCCTACCGTTCTTCTACATCTCGTAGCACCGTTCGGCCGAGTCACAACTAGGGTTGACCAAGCGAGCCCATAATGGCTTGCGGCTGCAGAGTAAGCTTCGGTTAATGGGGTATACATCCATCTCTTCGTGGCTGGGTGAAGCTTTCCGCAAGATGTCATGGCACTTCTCCATGCATCCCGGCCAACCACTGGGTTCTCCAGGGTGCCCGTCAACCGTCCTCCACCCAGTAGTGAATTCCGAAGTCCATCTTGAGCTTGAAGTTCATGGGGTTGTCATCATCTTGACTCTCACATATCCCTTATGAATTCACTCAACCAACCCCGTCTACGAGCATAGCAAAAATAAACTATTTCGTCCCTGGTCATGGTAACAAGGGGAATTGGTTCATCCTACCTCATAATACTACTCAAGATCATAACTTCAAAGTTTCACCTACTGCATGCATGGTGGGGAGGTAAAGTTCTAATGCAACAAAATCATAGGTATTGTAAAGAAACATGATCAATGACTTGCCTTGCTGCCGATCTTCGAAAGCTAGAGACTCGTGGTAGCAAGCTTCGCACTCCGGAAATTCTACCGAGACAAACAATAACCATAATAAGCACATAGCATATGATCACTCAACATAATAGCATGTTAACACGACACACAAAGCAATCGAATCAAAACCCAAAGGGAAACTCGAAGAAACCCAACTCAAAGCTTTCCTACTTCAAGCAACAACTAAAATAGTTTTACATAACAAAAAAAAATTTCAACAGAACTTAATCATGGTTTTATGCTTCCTAACAGAAAAGAATTCATCAAGCAACTAGGAGCAAAAAGAATCACTTTAAAATCCATTATGAAACTCCTATTAGGCCTAAAGCAAATTTTAGTAAGAAAAATAAAATAAAAGTTTTATTTATTATAAATAAAAGTTCATGCTCTAAATTTACAAAAACTAATCAAGAATAAACTATCACATAATAGAAATAAAATTATTTGCTAATTAAAATAATAGGAAAACAGTAGCTAGTTAAATAATTAAGAATAACATGATTTTGGTTAAAACTATTTTTTATTCATCCTAAAATGCCCAAATAAATTCCTACGGTTAGGCAATGTCAAAACAAAGTTGTGACAAAAAGAATCATAAAAAAATAATATTCCTAACTCCTTTTATAGCAGATTTACTATTCTGTCTAAATCTAAAATAAAGCAATTTTAAATAATTTTAACATGGCTAATTATATTTTCTACAGAAACTATAAGAAATTTTCAAACCAACAAAAAAGAATCACTTAAAAATATTAAGTAGATTAAAAGATATGAATTTTTCAAATCAGAAACTATTCTGCTAAAACAGAAAACGAAAAATAAAGAAAAACGGCTAATGGGCCTATATAACGCTTCGGCGTAATATAACTAAATCGGCCCTAGGGTTAAAAACGAATCGGCCGGTCTAATAAAAAAAACCTAACTAAAATAAACCGGAACTAACCGGGATAAAAACCGGTCTTTAAAATAGACCGTACCCCTTCGGGGGGAATCTAATCCTAACCGCCGAAAATAGATCGGACGACGGGGGTGGACTCCGGGGACTTACCGGTCGGCGACGGCGACGGCGGTTCGGGCGGCGATGGTTCCGGCGACTCCGGTGGTCGGGGGCGTCGGCGGAGGTCTCCGGCGGGTGCGGCGCGGCGAGGGAGTCCGGGGTGGGGTCAGGCGAGCTCGGGGTGGCGGGGTGGGTCGGTGGAGTTAATGGCGGCGGCGCACTCGGGTGCTCCCATGAAGTTCAGAGAGGGAGAGAGGGTCGAGGCGGGGCGAGGGGCAGGGGTCGGGTGGGGGTATTTATAGGGGCGGGGCACGACTTGCGAGGGGGCGATCGGGAGGATCGGGTGAGATCCGGAGATCGCGGGATCTCCGGCGGCGGCGGCGGGCTTCGTGGGCGAGGAAGGTGACGGGTGGGGTCCAGGTGTCGAGGGCGAGCGGCGCGTCGGTTGGCGTCGAAACCGATTGAGGCGAGGCTCGGTCGGTTGGCGCATTGGGCAGGCTCGGTGGCCTTGGCTGGTGGGCAGCGTGGGTGTTGGTTTGGGCAGTTGGCTGGCCGGCCCGAGGCTTTTTTTTTGAAAATAAAACAGAGAAAATATATATAAAATATAAATATTTTATATAGGACATATATATATATCAAAATGATCAGGGAATATTCCTATCATTTGAACATTTTCGAGGCAAAATCCAAACTTTATAAAAATTCATTTTTTCAAAATTCAAATAAAACTCAAATTTGAATTCAAACTTTTGGCAATGTTTTTCCTCTGATATTTTTGGAGTGTCATGTATACTCCTCTCATACTTTTTCTCAAGTATTTATCAGGCATAGTTTTTGAAATGATTCCCATTACCAAAATTTGAAATTCAAATTCCAACAACTCCAAAACTTCTGAAACTTCAAATGCCACTCAAATTCAAACAGAATGCATAGATGCTTAGCTATAATTGTAAAACATTCCAAATAGGAAATTTGGGATGTTACATAGACAAAACATAGTGTCCCTAGTATGCTCTACTAGACTAGCTCGTTAATCAAATATGGTTATGTTTCCTAACCATAGACATGTGTTGTCATTTGATCAAGAATGATGTGATGGACAAGACCCATCCGTTAGCTTAGCATTATGATCGTTACAGTTTCATTGCTACTGCTTTCTTCATGACTTATACATGTTCCTCGGACTATGAGATTATGCAACTCCCAAATACCGGAGGAACACTTTGTGTACTATCAGATGTCACAACGTAAATGGGTGATTATGAAGATACTCTATAGGTGTCTCCGAAGGTGTTTGTTGGGTTGGCATAGATCGAGATTGGGATTTGTCATTCCGTGTTTCGGGGAGGTATCTCTGGGCCCTCTCGAGAATACTCATCACTATAAGCCTTGCAAGCAATGTGATTAATGAGTTAGTTGTGGGATGAAGTATTATGGAATGAGTAAATAGACTTGCCGGTAATGAGATTGAACTAGGTATGATGATACGACGATCCAATCTCGGGCAAGTAACATACCGATGACAAAGGGAACAACGTATGTTGTTATGCTGTTTAACCGATAAAGATCTTTGTAGAATATGTGGGAGCCAATATGAGCATCTAGGTTCCGCTATTTGTTATTGAGCGGAGATGTGTCTCGGTCATGTCTACATAGTTCTCTAACCCGTAGGGTCCGCACGCTTAACGTTCGATGACGATATGTATTATGAGTTATGTGTTTTTGATGACTGAAGTTTGCGGTCCAATGAGTGTTGATGCTCGTGACGGGTATCATTATTTTCTGACCTTCACAGATGATTTAAGCAGATATGGGTATATCTACTTAATGAAACAAAAGTCTAAAACATTTGAAAAGTTCAAATAATTTCAGAGTGAAGTGGAAAATCATCGTAACAAGAAAATAAAGTTTCTACGATCTGATCGTGGAGGAGAATATTTGAGTTACGAGTTTGGTCTTCATTTGAAACAATGTGGAATAGTTTCACAACTGACGCCACCTAGAACACTACAATGAAATGGTGTGTCTGAACGTTGTAATCGTACTTTATTGGATATGGTGCGATCTATGATGTCTCTTATTGATTTACCGCTATCGTTTCGGGGTTATGCTTTAGAGACGGCTCCATTCACTTTAAATATGGCACCATCAAAATCCTTTGAGACAACGCCTTATGAACTATGGTTTGGCAAGAAACCAAAGTTGTCGTTTATTAAAGTTTGGGGCTGCGATGCTTATGTGAAAAAGCTTCAACCTGATAAGCTCGAACCCAAATTGGAGAAGTGCGTCTTCATAGCATACCCAAAGGAAACTATTGGGTACACCTTCTGTCACAGATCCGAAGGCAAGATATTCGTTGCTAAAAATGGATCCTCTCTAGAGAAGGAGTTTCTCTCGAAAGAAGTGAGTGGGAGGAAAGTAGAACTTGATGAGGTAATTGTACCTTCTCCCTTATTGGAAAGTAGTTCATCACAGAAATCAGTTTCAGTGATTCCTACACCAATTAGTGAGGAAGCTAATGATGATGATCAGGAAACTTCAGACAAGTTACTACCGAACCTCGTAGGTTATCCACAGTACGGTCCACACCAGAGTGGTATGGTAATCCTATTCTAGAAATCATGTTACTAGACCATGATAAACCTACGAACTATGATGAAGAGATGATGAGCCCAGATTCCGTGAAATGGCTTGAGGCCATGAAATCTGCGATGAGATCCATGTATGAGAACAAAGTGTGGACTTTGGTGGACTTGCCCGATGATCCGCAAGCCATAGAAAATAAATAGATCTTCACGAGGAAGATGGACGTTGATAGTAGTGTTACTATCTAAGTTCAAGGTGTTGACTACTGAAAGTGCAACTATCCATGGGTGGTTTTTGTAATTCCTAACAACATATATCTCATTGAGCTAATGCTATTTCAAGATAAACTAGCAGTGTGACCCGCGCATTTGCGCGGCTAGATTTGAATTTTTTTATACCAGATTGAATAACACATAATATTTTCTTGCCGCTCCAATTTTTCAAATGGATATCTTCTCACTTATACTTTGTACTTATCATCGCACTAACATTAAACTTTAAATAATATTATTGATTTAAATCTATAAGTGTGCAGCTTGTTCTTTTATTTGAACCTAGAGATCTCCTACCCAGGTTATTGGTGGTTGTATTACCCGTCCTCGTGGACTCTTCCCACTTGCACAATGTTATGCATCGCAGTGGTTCCTTGCTAGCTTATCTTACACTCAGTTGCTTTTGTCGTTGGGCCGTCCATCTAAGGCTTTTCATTTATATGTATATACCATCTTAATTTTCTAAAATTCTCTCTCTCTGTCTCTCTCTCTCTCATCTGTTGATAGCGGTCATTGATCGTTTTTGTGGCGCCTATATTACTTTAGATTTATCTTTATCTCTTTAGCAAACCTAAAGTGTGTATTGAATACTTAACATGATTTATCCATTACACATTTTTTGTTAAACAATTATCTCTCATTGTCTTATCTTCTTACCAGGCTATGATTTCTCCGAATCGTCTCTCTTTCACTACCACCATAGCTTGTTCTCTCGTATTGTATTCACGTTATTTGCAACGACTCATAATTTTTATCACAACTGAAAATGGCTTCTTACATATTTGATGTGATATTTCTCTTACAATCGCGCGACTGTAATAGCCAAAACACCGCTTTACACCACGTACGTTACATTGTTCATAGATGTATGATATTTGAATGTTCTATCGATTTCTCTTACCCAATGACTTTCATGCATTGAAATTGCTTCTCGTGCATGCAGATATTTTTTTCTCCAAATCTGCCATACCTCATCAGGCCACAAACGCAAGCATACTTTAGCTCATCGTTTTACAACTGATGTGTACTTTCTTTCTTGTACTGTTTAACCCATGCGTGTTAATAAAAAATTTCAAGGACGCGTGCCAATAATTGCAAGCTACCTTGGCAATAGTCATTAGTTGTTATTTTGACACTACATGGTTGATGGCAGATGATGGTCACAGAGATTTATATGTATGAAAACTCCCACGAACAATCTCTTGGAACATCAGGTGTTCTTCGAATCTACAGCAACACGTAGATAGTTCTTCCTGCATGAAGGGAATTGACTTCGATGTGGTAGCGATCCGTGTGCACCCTCTGGCCTTGGCCCTTTTTTTAACATGGTTTGACTTCAGAGGCTCTTGGGAAATCGTGGTGATATCGACTTCTACCATAACACATTGAGAGATCGTTTGCGTTAAGTAAAACTCATATGATGTGTGCATTTACTGACTATTATTTTTTGGATTGTTAATTTGTTTTATTTTAGGGCATTCAATTTCTACTTTTCCTTTTCTACTATCATAAGAATATACTCCGTAATTGATAAATCATTCTGTTCACTCTTGTTGTACCCTGTTGGATGTGTAAAATCAATCTGCTAATTTATTTTCATTAACATCTCAACTTTTAGGAAAATTCTTCTTGGTGTGGATTTTATGATGACTTCATATAGATCGTGGCTCATGTGTGATGTGATATGTTCATTGTATGCCTACATGCGTGCACGTCTTTTTAATGGTTGGGCTTGCCGTTTTTTCTAGATGATTTCTTTATAGCAAGCGTGACCATGCCACGTTTGTAGTGAGTTTTTTTGGGGGGCTTGTTTGTATCGACTTATGCATGTATATGTCGATCGTTTTTGCATACGGGCTGTGGTTTTGATTTCTTGCCGGGTACCAGCCAAAGTTATATCTGTACATCGGTTAAAAAAAGTTTATGTGTACGTGTCCTTTACAAATAGACTCCATATACTTCCTTGCATCTGTCTTTTTCCAAATATTAATGGCTCAACTATTTTTAGAATATGTGGATGCATCGTAGTTTCTGAAAAGGATGTCTAGGGTCCAATAGCTATGCGTGCATGTCTTGGTGGAAATAAGATTTCTAATTAGGTAGCAAAACTTATTAGGGATGCGAGTTATATATGCCATAAGCAAACCTATTATTTTATTTAGTTTGATGCTACCTTAGCATTTATGTATTATTCATCATATAGAAAATATTGTAACTGATATGTATATCTTAAGAAAACATTATTTGACTTAGTGGAAAGTATTTCCATGAAATGTACTAAGTTGTTGGTTAAGACCTTGGTGTAAGCAGAAGATTGAAGGCATTGCGGTCCACTCAATCCTATGCTATGAAATTTCAGTTTAGATATTATTAGAAGGATTACACAGTCTATAGAATTTACATATTTAGTTTATTTTCAAGCTGCCGGACTGTACAAAGTTCATCTACTTCCTTGTCTCGGTTCTTATTGTAGTTCCTCTCCCTTGGTGGTCATCAATATTAAGCAGCAGAACTACGTACGACTCAAACTCGCCAGAGTTTTCACATATAATCAGTTGTTGTGGCGGCATTTGCTTTGCATAATTACGACCTAACTTCTACAGGATGCATAGACATATACATATATATTTTTATTACATTATTTAGCAAAATAAAATGAGAAATTAATTGAAAAAATTGACTCAAGGTCGTTGCTCCTCTTTTTGTGGGCGCGCATGGATGTGTTAATCAGGCGAGGGCTTGAGAGCAGTATTTTTTAGTCTCATTTCTAGCCGCAAGATTAAATCCTCAGCCAATAATTAGATTAGTGTGGGCATCCTCAAAAAGAATATCAGTGTGGTTCTCTTCTTAGAAAAAAGTTCCTAGGGTCCCGTACGTGATCCCAATTGTAACTAAAGAAGGATTGTTTATATTAGTTAAAGAGATAGGATTGTTTATTTCTGTACATGGATGTACGTGTGCATGCGTGGACATGCTTGACTTTTTTACCCTCGTCTCATGACATCCGAATCAGAACCTGCCTTTTCTATTGCAATCCTAGTTTCAGCACATCCGGATCAATGCAAGCCGTCCCGTTCGTGTACATTATGCTGCTATATGCATCTAACGTGACAACGTAGATAGTTCAATATTGCTTGTACATATATATTTACATGTTACGTAAGAAACTTTAAATCTCAGCCATTGATAATCCAATCAAACGGACTAAAAAGGATTAGCATATGTGGACAAACGTGATGGCTTGTTTTACTCTTGTTTTAATTATATAATAGATATTTCAGGAAAGCTCAATGATTGGCATGGCATGGATGAGAAAAGTGGATCCCTCAAAATGCTAAGGACAAAGGATTGGCTCAAGATCAAAGCACAAGACCCTACATTTTCTATTTTAGTGATCCAAGATCACATTGAGTCTATAGGAAAAGCCAATACTATCAAGAGGGGATGAGGTGTTGCTTAATGGCTTTCTTGCTCAAAATGCTTAGTGATATGCTCCAAAGCCCTCAACTATTGTCTCGCATCCACATACGACCCAAACCAGAAATCCAACTCGGCCCCACCGATTCTTTCTATCCGGCGCCACCGAGTTCAGATGTCATAGCCACTGCCACAAACCCTAGTCAAATCGGTCTCACCAACTGTGATCTCGGTCTCACCGAGATGGCATTGTAATCTCTCTGTTTCCCTTCGTAATGTTTCGGTATCACCGAGATGAGCGATCGGTCCCACTGAGATTGCAATGCAAACTCTCTGTTTCCCTTTCGTAACGTTTCGGTCTCACCGAGATGAGCGAATCGGTCCCACCGAGTTTGCCTGACCAACTCTCTGGTTAGCTTATTACCAAAATCAGTCCCACCGAGTTTGTGTAATCGGTCTCACCGAGATTACATTATGCCCTAACCCTAATCATATTGGTCCTATCGAGTTGACATGCCGGTCCCACCGAAAATCCTAACGGTCACATTATTTGCTAAATCGGTCCGACCGAGTTTCAAGATTCGGTCCCACCGAGAGTGGTAAGTTGTGTGTAACGGTTAGATTTTGTGTGGAGGCTATATATACCCCTCCACCCACTCTTCATTCGTGGAGAGAGCCATCAGAACGTGCCTACACTTCCAACTTACATTTTCTAAGAGAGAACCACCTAAACTTGTGTTGAGGTCAAGATATTCCATTCCTACCATATGAATCTTGATCTCTAGCCTTCCCCAAGTTGCTTTCCACTCAAATCCTCTTTCCACCAAATCAAAATCCTGTGAGAGAGAGTTGAGTGTTGGGGAGACTATCATTTGAAGCACAAGAGCAAGGAGTTCATCATCAACACACCATTTGTTACCTCTCGGAGAGTGGTGTCTCCTAGATTGGCTAGGTGTCACTTGGGAGCCTCTGACAAGATTGTGGAGTTGAACCAAGGAGTTTGTAAGGGCAAGGAGATCGCCTACTTCGTGAAGATCTACCCTGGTGAGGCAAGTCCTTCGTGGGCGACGGCCATGGTGGGACAGACAAGGTTGCTTCTTCTTGGACCCTTCGTGGGTGGAGCCCTCCGTGGACTCGCGCAGCCGTTACCCTTCGTGGGTTGAAGTCTCCATCAACGTGGATGTACGATAGCACCACCTATCGGAACCACGACAAAAACATCCGTGTCTCCAATTGCGTTTGCCTCCTCAAACTCCTCCCCTTTACCTTCATATGCAATTGTTTTACATTCCGCTACTATACTCTTAGAATTGCATGTGTAGGTTGATTGCTTGACTTTTTATAAGTTGCTAAAATCTGCCAAGAACTAAAATTGGGAAAAGACTAGATTTTTATTTGGTCAAGTAGTCTAATCACCCCCCCCCTCTAGACATACTTTTGATCCTACAAGTGGTATCAGAGCTTTGGTCTCCATTTGCTTTGATTTCCATAGCTTTTGGTAGTCATAGCCTTGGTTTCACAACCTAGGAGAGTATGGCGTCTAGCAAGGGAAATTACCACCGTAGAGGTCCTTACTTTGATGGTATTAATTTTGCTAGTTGGAAACATAAAATGAAAATGCATATTCTTGGACATAACCCCGACGTTTGGGCTATTGTGTGTATTGGCTTGCAAGGTGAATTCTTTGATGGGAGAGAACCGAACCGTGAAGCTACCGCGGAAGAGTTGAAGATGCTGCAATACAATGCTCAAGCCTGTGATATCCTCTTCAACGGATTGTGCCCCAAAGAATTCAACAAAATCAGCCGTCTTAAGAATGCAAAGGAAATTTGGGATATTTTGATTGACGTGCACGAAGGTACCGACTCCGTCAAGAATCCAAATTGGATGTGCTTCAAAGTCAACTTGACAAGTTCAAAATGAAGGATGGTGAAGGTGTCGCTGAAATGTACTCTAGGCTTGCTCTTATCACAAATGAGATTGCCGGCTTAGGAAGTGAAGAGATGACCAAAAAATTCATCATCAAGAAGATCCTAAGAGCCTTGGATGGAAAATATGATACCGTGTGCACATTGATCCAAATGATGCCCAATTACAAAGATATCAAGCCAACGGAAGTCATTGGAAGAATTGTTGCTCATGAGATGACACTCAAGGATAAGGAGGAGCTCCACAACAATTCAAGTGGTGCTTACAAAGCCTCATGTGAAGCTCCCACATCATCAAGTGAGAAACAAACCTTCAATGAAGAATTGAGCCTAATGGTGAAGAACTTCAACAAGTTATACAAGAGTAGAAGCAAGGAAAGAAGTTCCAAGTCAAGGTCCTACAATGAAAAAAGATCTTCTAGTCGGGAGCGTAATTGCTACAATTGTGGAAGACCCGGACACTATTCCAATGAGTGTACGACACCCTACAAAAGAAGAGAAGATTCTCCAAAAAGAAGAAGTAGAAAATAAGAATCTCCATCAAGAGAAAGAAGCAGTAGAGATGATCGTTATGAACGAAGAACATCCCGAAGAATCAAGGATTCGGAAAGGAAGGACAAGTCATCAAGGAGCTAAACAAAATGAAGACATCAAGCTCATGCTGGTGAATGGGTATCCGGCTCCGACTCCGACAATCACTCCGAGAGAAGCTATCACTCCGACTCCGAATATACTCAAGATGAAGGTGTTGCCGGTCTAGCACTTGTGTCTACCAACTCTTACGACATATTTGATTCACCAAATGAAGGACTTGGAAGATGCTTCATGGCTAAAGGCCCAAAGGTATCACACCCCGAGTATGTTGATTTCAATAGTGATGAAGATGACTTGTTAGGTGATGATGATTTACTTGTTGACAACTCTAGTGATGAATACTATGATGAAACACCAATTAATCATGCTAATCAAGATAAAACGAATGACAATGATAAGGAGAAGATTGAGCCCTAACTAAAGAACTAAAGACTCTTAAGTTGGCTCATGAAACTATATTAGGATATCATCGAGAACTTTTAAGGACTCATGAGATGTTACGATTTGAAAAGCTCAACCTTGAGCAAGAACATGAGTTTTTAAAGGCAGTCAATGATGATCTTCGCAAGAAAAGTTCTTACATTGCCAAGCGTTTACTCTTATCTACTTACATGCCTCACGTCAAGTCTAGTAACAAGAACAAGAAGGATTCTTCCTCTAGTAGTGTCACAGCCCCAGATCAGCCCTAGCTTGATTTTCTTGCATCCATGCATCATGTCTAAATTTCCTTTAAATTTGAATTGGGGAATTGGAGATCTTCAGGAATCATTTAAAATAAATGATCAACATTAAAAATTGCTTCAAATGTTTCCAAGGAAATGTTCCTTTTCAGCTTTAAAATTATTGGCAAGAATAAAATTCAAACCAATAATTTTGGAGTATCAAACATTTTATTTTGGGCCTTTGAATTAATTCAATAACTATTTGCATTGGAAATATATTTTATATATACTTAATATATGTCCAATAATTCGGGACATTTATGTGGTGCTGTACACTTTAGTTCCAGCCACATAATTATCTTCGAGATTTTATAAAATGGTTTAGTGTTTTACTAAACTAAAACAGAGGCAAACAAAATAGAAAACAGAAAATAGAAATGGAATTAAAAGGAGAGAGCTCACTGGCGATTACTCACAGCAGCCCAACCAGCCAGCCTTTCCCCCTCTCGCTGCTGGCCCGGTTGGTGGCCCAGCCCACCAACCGCCACGCCGCTCGTCGCCTACCTCTGCCAAGATGGCGAGGGAGGGACTGGCGACAGCCCGAGCTCGCCACCTCCTCCCTCCCAGCCTGCCTGGCTCCCCCTCGACGCCCGGAGACGCCACGCGCCTCCCCGAACCCCCTCGTCCTCTTTCCTCTCTCCCTGGACCCCATTTCCTCCTCTGCTCCCTCTCTCTCGCCGGACCGAGCGCCGCCGTCGCCGCCCCTCGCTGCCCTCGCGGCCACCGCCACCCTCTCTCCTCCCCGACATGCCCACGAGCTCCGCCTCGACCTCCTCTTCCTCCCCACCGAGCCGCGCCCCGCCAGACGCCTCGAAGCACCCTCCCCGACCCTTCATCCCCCTCGGGTCGCCGGAGATTTCCATCGCCGCCCCGCTTGCTCCGGCCCCTCCCCGAGCCCAGTGACCACCCTGCGGAACATGGTGAGCTCCTGCGCCCCTCGCCCCTCTTCCCCGACTCGTTCCCCTCCTCTAGCCACCGATTCCACCGCGGCCGAAGCCCGCCGCCGCCGTGCCTCGTCGCCGGCGTGGCTAGAGCCCCAATGGCTCGAAGCCAACCCCACCTCTGGGCTCACTGCAGCACCAGGAACCCGCAGCGCCCCTCCATTTCCCCTCTAGCGCGCCGCAGCGTCGAGCCCGAGCTCGCCCGAGCTCCGGCCGCCGCCAAACACGCCGCCGGCGTCGATTCCGACCACCCCGACCACGGCCAACCCCACCAAGAGCTTGGCTCCTCCCAGCTCCTCCTAGATGCTCTCCATGGGCCATTTGGTCGTCGGAACAACAAAATTCACTTGCGCCGCCAGCGTCGCTCGCTGGCTGCTAAACGCCGGCAGCCGGCGTGGACTTTGACCTCGGGTGGGCCCGGTTGACTCTCTGAGTCAATGGCGGTGGGGCCCACCTGTTTAATAACTAGGTTTAGTTTTAATTAAAATCTAATTAAGTTAATTACTCGACACGTGGGACCCACTGCCGGTTTGACTGGACCGCTCCAGTTGACTTGCTGACGTCACGCCTCATCATCTTGGCGCAATAATGATTTCTGGAATTATTGTAATTCAGGAAATTCCAGAAAATACTCTAAACTTCTAAAAAACATATAAATTCAACCGTAACTCGGATGGAAATAATTTATATATGAAAAATGATCAGAAAAATATGAAGAATCTGTTTATGCCATGATCATGCATGTTTGAACAAGTTAACCTCACTGAATAGGATGAATCATGATTAGGGTAATTTATGAAATAGCATTTGGAGTTGGAGTTCAACCTTGTTTGAATTCCACTTCAACTAACTTGGATTACTATTGCATTAGGTGAATTCAGTACCTTAATATGACATGTCATTCATGTGAATGTGCATTGCATTGATTGTGTTCTTTCTCAATTGCCGGTGTTTGTCCCTCCGGTGAGCGATGTCCGACGATGAGTTCGATGACACCGATGAAGAACTATATTATCTTCAGAAGTGCCAGGCAAGCAAAACCCCCTTGTTCATTCCGATACAATCCCACTCTCTCGCTCCTGCTCTCTTTTATTGCATTAGGACAACATCGATTCAACTGTTACTTGCTGCGGTAGCTGAACCCTTTATCCTTTGCATGACCTGTCATTCCACAGTAATTAGATGAAACCCACTAGCATGAGTAGGAATTGTTTGAGCCATGTTGTGCCTACTCATTTATGCTTGTTGTCATGCCTGCTATTGCTTAGAGTTGAGTCGGGTCTGATTCATCGGGAATGAATTGGAATGGTTGTGTGAACATGTCCTATTGTGTGTGAACTAAGTGTGTGAACACGATTTGGTAAAGGTAGCGGTGAGAGGCCATGTAGGAGTACATGGTGGGTTGTCTCATTGAAACCGTCCTCAGGAACTGAGTTCTGTGTTTGTGATCCATGAACAGTTACTACCACACATTGGGTTCGGTAACTCGACCCTCTCGACTTATTAATCAACTTGATCTCTGTCCGGGAGTTGCAACTAGTTTCGGTGTTTGTAGGTAGTGTTAGTAGTCTACCAAGTGGCACCCGTGCAGGTGGGCTTGGGACGGACTAGGCCTGATGTACGGTGTACCAAGTGGCACCCGTTTGGTGGGCTTGGGAACCCTGCTCACATCGTTTGGGGCCGTGGCGACACCCGGCGGATCTCCTTGCGGATGGAACCCGAATAGGCGATAAACCTGGACGAGAGACTTGTGTGGTTAGTCGGTCGTGGCCGACTCCCTCGCCCGGCTTCGCTTGAAGGTTGCCGAGGTACATGGCGTGTCTGAGGCGATAAGTGGCGAGGCGTGTGTGAAGAAGTACACCCTGCGGGGTTATCATTATCTATTGAATAGCCGGATTCCTCGGATATGGAAACTTGGACCCTTGCATAGTTCATAGACAAGTGAAAGTGGATACTCTAAAATCGCAAGATAAGCGTGAGTGCTATGGATGGCGTTTCTCGTGGGTAGACGGGAGCGGATCCATAGTGGTGTATTGATATGGTGAATATGTGGACTCGTGTGCGCCACCTCAAAAGAGTTACTTGCGATCGTAGTTCGGGATAGCCACCGAGTCAAAGCTGGCTTGCTGCGGTCAAACTCCACCACCCCTTTTGATAATGATGCATATGTAGTTAGTTCGATGTAAGTCTTCTTGAGTACAATTGTACTCACGTTTGCCTATTCTATGTTTTTGCGAGAGAGCGTCGGTCTCGCTAGTAGTTCGCTTGGACTTGACGTTTAGCTTGTTACCTCAGCTACGATCTTGTGCCCTCGGCGGATCTGGTAGATAGTCGCTTCTCAGCCTTCTTCATTTATAGTTATGCGTACTCGGACATGTTTAGCTTCCGCTTGTGCTTTGACTTGTATGCTCACGAGTGTTGGGTCATGAGACCCATGTTTGTAATACCTCGCTCCTCGGAGCCTAATGAATAATATTTTGAGTCGTAGAGTTATGTTGTGATGCCATGTTGTATCTACACATATTGAGCATATTGTGTGTATGTTTGAAATGCTTGATATGTGTGGGATCCGACAAACTAGTTGTTCATCCTTGGCAGCCTCTCATATGGGGAAATGTAGTCTCGTGCCTCCGGCGATAGTAGTCCGCTTCTGCCCGGTTCACCGAGTCCTGCTAGCCCAGCACTACTGCTTGGACACTTGACTGGCGGCATGTGTTTCACTTCGTTCCTATATCATCCTTGGGAAATGTCACGCGGTGTTATTCGAGTCCTGCCTAGCCTGCTACAGCCGGGATACGGAGTCCTGTTAGCCAGTGCTACAGCCGAATATATCGTTGATGACCGACATGCTCGATGTGATTCATGTATGCTGTCCCCATAGGTTAAGCGCCGCTTTGGGTTCACGACTAGCCATGTCGGCCCGGGTTCTTTGTCATATGGATGCTAGCGACACTATCATATCGTGAGCCAAAAGACGCAAAGCGGTCCCGGGCCATGGTAAGGCGACACCCGTGGGAATACCGTGCGTGAGGCCGCAAAGTGATATGATGTGTTACATGCTAGATCGGTGTGACTTAGGATCGGGGTCCTGACAAGTAGTAACAACAATCATGCTAAATCCAATGTTGTTGCTTCTAGTAGTTCTCTTGATTCCACTAATGATTCTCTTAGCCAAGTTACACTTGAGCTAGAAAATAGCTTATTGAAGGGAATTATAGAGAAAGGTGTTTACAAGAGCCTTGACAGGAGTAAGCAATTCAAGGAAATTGTACGCAAGAAAGGAAGGCACCGGAAGAACCAAGGTGTTGGTTTTGAACGAAAGTTCAATGCCAATGGAGTTGAGTGCGAAAAAGATCAATACCCCAAGACGAAGTTTGTTCCTCAACAAGAGAAATATGATCCTACTTCCTTCAAAGGGACACAAGCTCAAAATGATCTTCCACCACAAGACCACAAGCAAAAAGGCAAGGACAAGCTTCAAGAGGAGATTGATGCATTTGAAGAAGCTCCTAAGGCCTTAGTCGAGTGGGTTCCCAAGACTACATCAAGTTCTACTTCAACAAGTACAACTACAACTCCAAGTATTCCCATCAAGATGATGTGGATCCCGAAGAAGAAGAACTAGAGAGTTCTTGAGGGTGACTCCACCAACAAATTTCACTCTTATCATTTTGGCAAGGACAAGTGCAAGTGCAATCAACTTCCCCATCTTGCACTAGTTCAAGGAGTCACAAACCCTCTTGCTGGTAAGACAAGGGACAAGGTAACTTAATGCTTTCATAGACATCATCTTGTGTGTGTGCATCACTCTATGTCTATGGATATCCTTTTTTGTTCCGTGTGGGACTAACCCGTGTAGGTATTGAAAGTGCAACTCACTCCAATGGATTGCTTCAAATGATCTACATCAACTTTGAGCGTCCACATCTTCAACACCTGCATGAAGTCATCATCGACAAAACCCAAGGTTAGTTCACCCCTCTAAGGGGGAATCTCACATCTAGGGGGAGCTTTACTCAAAAAATTGAGCCGAAGCAACTCTAATGGTGTGAACACAACAATGCTTTATGTAAAAGTGGTAACCCCACTTGTGCTTAAACGATGAGTATGACCTATGATTGAATGTTCTCATTTGACTCCTAAGTCAATATACTCATATATAGATGACCTAGTCATCGCCAATTGCTTGATAGATGCTAGAATTGTTTGTGCATGCTTTGTCACATATTTCATTTGCCATTTTATTGTTTGAGCATGTTGGTTGCATAATTTACTCATTCGAGGACATCCACTTGTAGCTTTGATTGTTTGGTTTCTTTTCTCTTGCCAAGTGGATGGACAAGAATGCCTAAGAACCTTCTCTAGCTATCTATGCTCTTCTTGTCTCAAACTCTATTCATGCTATATCACAAAGTTTGATCAAGTCAAATTCGAACCGCTCTGTGTGAGGAGCACTCGGAGTCCCCGATTCGTCATAGACTTAAACTTCCAAAACCTCTTTGTGCACTTCAGTCTGACCGATTCAACCATTTCGGTCATACCGAGATCACTAAGTTGATCTAGGTTTTCAATCTCGGTGCAACCGATTTGAACTTTTCGGTCAAACCGAGTTGCAGTAACTGCTTGCAGTTATGCATCTTGTGCCACCGAGTTGTTCCACTCGGTCACACTGACAGGGTCAGGTTATATATATCCACGGGCCAAAATTTGAAAAAAAAATCTGAAACCTTTCGCCCGCGCACAGCCTGCTCTGCCTCCTCGGGTCTCCGGATCGTCCTCCTCGTCGCCAGATACCTCCCGCCGCTGGTCTCCACCGCCGTCAACGGGATTCTGCTCTAACGTTCTCGCCGTAGAAAATCTATCGCCGAACTAGGGTATGGATTTGAAACTTTGTGCTATTCCTAACTCTGATTCCTAGCACATTGCATTGCCATGAATCTTGCCACGTTTGAAATCACTCTATCCAGCGAAATCACTTCGTAGATTAGTTTTGGATTGAAAATTTAGGGTTAGGTTTCCGCCGAATTCATCTCGGACCGACCGAGTTGTTGAAATCGGTCTCACCGATTTGGCTTAGGCCATTGCACAAGTGATTCTTGATCTGACCGAGAATTGCAAATCAGTATGACCAAGTTCGATTCTTTGTGAAACCCTAGCAGTCTCGGTGCCACCAAACTGTGACTCGGTCTAACCGAGTTCACTAATTTAGGTTCCAAAAGCTGCTTCGGTATCACCGAGTTTACAAATCGGTAGCTCCGAAATGCTTTCTGTGGAAATCTAAAACTAAGTTTTTGACTCAATCTTTTGCAAAAATCTCTGTGCTTTGTGATGCTCATCTACTCTACCCCATCTACATCTATTCACAGGGTCTGCCGTCAGAGTTTGCATCATGTCGGATCAGAGTGACAGTCAGAACAAGTCCGCGAAACAAGTTCATATGAGTGAGGGCACTAGTCCCTCTAGCAGTTCTGATGAGGGTAGCAGAAACACACCCAGCAACTTGCCAAAGGCAGCCACCAGGGCCAAGAAGAAGAGAACATATGATTCAGAGGATGAGGACTATGTGGTTGTTGAGGATGAAGCCACTTCCAAGAAGAAAGTGCTGAAGAAAGAATATGGCACAGCTGCAGCAACAAAGCCTGGACTTAAAACTAAGATGCGAGCAAGAAGACAGCCCATGTCTAAGCCAAGAAAAGCTGCCACTAGTGAAACCATGAAGTTCACCATTGAGTCTGATGATGAAGCTGCTGGCCAATATAAGAAGAAGAAGAGAGTTAGAACTACTACTGCCAAAGTACTTGGCAAGCCCTCTATGAGGAGAGACTTTGAAGAAGAAGAAGAAGAAGATGATGATGAGGATGCTGCACCAGCTCCTAAAGCTCAAAAGCTAATGGGAGATGCTATAAGATCATGGGCTGCTCCATCTAAACCCAAAGATGCTCCCAAAGCTGCTGCTCCTCAAGCCAAGTTTGCACCTAAGAGGAACACCAGGAATATTCCAGCTGCAGACAAGAACAAGGCCCCAGTGCCTGAAGCTGCTGAAGAAGATGAAGATTCACTTGTATTGAGAAAGTTGAGGCCCAAGATCCCAGATCATAATGATGCTCATCCAGTTGCAGAAGATATGAAGCTCAGGAAGGATGCAGGTCTGAGACAGTGGAGACTGACTAACCCCTATGTTGTTAGAAGAAGAACTGCTGTGGACTACAGGTTCCACACTAAGGAACAACAAGATTTCTATGAGACAGTGCTACTTGACAAGAAGCCCATAGCATGTGACATGAGATGGGTTGACTGGGATTATATCAAGAAGAATGAAGAGCACTATCCAGGAGTTTATGACAGTTTCAAGTCTTGTGGAGTAGAAGACTTTGTTGGGCAGAAGCTCACAAAGTGGAATGATGAACTCATTATGCAGTTTTACTCCACAGCTCATTTCTACCCAGATGGGAAGATAGTCTGGATGTCTGAGGGTACAAGGTACCAATCATCAGTTGAAGAATGGTCTGAATTGATTAATGCTCCAAAAGAGAATGAGGATGAATTGGATATCTATGCCAAGAAGAAGAAAGACCACAACTCTATGGCTCACATGTACAGAGAGATCCCAGATGTTGCACTAGAGACACATAAGTTTGGATCTGTACATTACCTATTGTCAGGATTGCCTACTATCAATTGGATCTTAAGGCACACTTTGCTGCCCAAGTCAGGTGATCACAAGATGATCAGAGGCCATGCAATCAACTTGCTGCATATATTTGATGTACCTCAGAAATTCAAAGTCATGAGCCTGATTGTGGAAACAATCAAAAGGACTGCTGCTGATCAGAAGAGGAGTTGTGGGTATGCCCCACACATTCAGGAGCTTATAAACTCCAAGATGGGCACAGGCACATATCATTTGGACAAGGAGCACCTGCCCATCTACCCTGATTTTGAAGACAACACCATTGTGATGGATAAAAATGAACCATCATCTGTGCAAGCACAAGAGAAGAAAGAGAAAGCAAGGACTGAGAAAGCTGCAAAGATGCCAACTACTGAAGAGGCATCTCAAGTGCTTCTGAAGAGCAAGCAAGACCAGCTTAGCTACTTGATTGCCTCCACCTTGAGGATTGAGAAGGGCTTGGCCACCCTGACTCAAAACCAGGAGAGCTTGGAGAGAATCATAGAGCAGAAGTTTTATGCTCTTGATGTCAAAGTCACTGAGATCCAAACTACAGTTGAGCAACTTCAGGAGGATGTGGAGGAGAAGAAGGGCAAGTCTACCACAGATGCTTTTGCTAGAGTGCCCAGAGGTCAGAGATCTGTTGCAGTGCCTGTTCCAGACACCAGAGCTACAGCATCAGCACCAGCTCCAGTTCCACCTCTAGCGGCTACTCCACCAGCTCCAGCTACTTCATCTGAAGACTTCGTCCTTGGAGTCATCTCTACACCATCACATGAAGACCAAGCCTGAGAGTCGTTTAGCACTATGCATTTTTGTGAACTTTTTGGTAACTTGTTGCCAAAGGGGGAGAAAAATGTATAGATCATAGGCTTTGAGAGAGAGTGTTTCTTTTGATCTCTCTTGTCTTTTTGGTGGTTGAACTTCGTTATTTGTGTGCTTGATACTTTATGCTTTTGTGAGATACTTGGATGATCATGTGTTTGATCATATGCTATGCTACATTAATGCTTGTTGGATGATATTATCTCTTATTTCATCATATGACCATTCACTTTGCTTGGTGATGAGTGCATATGCTTAATTATTTTCATTTTGAGCGCTCCACCAAGATGTATGTGACATGGAAGAGTAACCCATGATCCTAACTCATTGTGCATTTGCAGTCCAAAGCAAATTTTAAATAATGCACAAATTTAGGGGGAGCTCTTACTTTTCACATACTTCTCAAAGCGACAATGTTTTTCAATCTTATTATCATTTGTCGAAGCTTTGATCTATATGTTGTCATCAATTACCAAAAAGGGGGAGATTGAAAGTGCAACTATCCCTGGGTGGTTTTGGTAATTCCTAACAACATATATCTCATTGAGCTAATGCTATTTCAAGATAAATATTTCAGGAAAGCTCAATGATTGGCATGGCATGGATGAGAAAAGTGGATCACTCAAAATGCTAAGGACAAAGGATTGGCTCAAGCTCAAAGCACTAGACTCTACATTTTCTATTTTAGTGATCCAAGATCACATTGAGTCTATAGGAAAAGCCAATACTATCAAGAGGGGATGAGGTGTTGCTTAATGGCTTTCTTGCTCAAAATGCTTAGTGATATGCTCCAAAGCCCTCAACTACTTTCTCACATCCACATATGACCCAAACCAGCAATCCAACTCGGCCCCACCGATTCTTTCTATCCGGCGCCACCGAGTTCAAATGTCATAGCCACTGCCACAAACCCTAGTCAAATCGGTCTCACCGATTGGGATCTCGGTCTCACCGAGATGGGATTGTAATCTCTCTGTTTCCCTTCGTAACGTTTCGGTCTCACTGAGATAAGCGATCAGTCCCACCGAGATTGCAACGCAAACTCTTTGTTTCCCTTCCGTAACGTTTCGGTCTCACGAAGATGAGCGAATCGGTCCCACCGAGTTTGCCTGACCAACTCTCTGGTTAGCTTATTACCAAAATCGGTCCCACCGAGTTTGTGTAATCGGTCTCAGTCTCACCGAGATTATGTTATGCCCTAACCCTAATCATATCGGTCCTACCGAGTTGACATGTCGGTCCCACCAAAAATCCTAACAGTCACATTATTTGCTAAATCGGTCCGACCGAGTTTCAAGATTCAGTCCCACCGAGAGTGGTAAGTTGTGTGTAACGGTTAGATTTTGTGTGGAGGCTATATATACCCCTCCACCCACTCTTCATTCATGGAGAGAGCCATCAGAACGTGCCGACACTTCCAACTTACATTTTCTAAGAGAGAACCACCTAAACTTGTGTTGTGGTCAAGATATTCCATTCCTACCATATGAATCTTGATCTCTAGCCTTCCCCAAGTTGCTTTCCACTCAAATCCTCTTTCCACCAAATCCAAATCCTGTGAGAGAGAGTTGAGTGTTGGGGAGACTATCATTTGAAGCACAACAGCAAGGAGTTCATCATCAACACACCATTTGTTACCTCTTGGAGACTGGTGTCTCCTAGATTGGCTAGGTGTCACTTGGGAGCCTCCGACAAGATTGTGGAGTTGAACCAAGGAGTTTGTAAGGGCAAGGAGATCGCCTACTTCGTGAAGATCTACCCTAGTGAGGCAAGTCCTTCGTGGGCGACGGCCATGGTGGGATAGACAAGGTTGCTTCTTCGTGGACCCTTCGTGGGTGGAGCCCTCCGTGGACTCGCGCAGTCGTTACCCTTCGTGGGTTGAAGTCTCCATCAACGTGGATGTACGATAGCACCACCTATCGGAACCACGACAAAAACATCTGTGTCTCCAATTGTGTTTGCCTCCTCAAACTCCTCCCCTTTACCTTCATATGCAATTGTTTTACATTCCACTGCTACACTCTTAGAATTGCATGTGTAGGTTGATTGCTTGACTTGTGCTAAGTTGCTAAAATCTGCCAAGAACTAAAATTGGGAAAAGGCTAGATTTTTATTTGGTCAAGTAGTCTAATCACCCCCCCCCCTCTAGACATACTTTCGATCCTACAACTACAATGAGATTTTCTCAACTATAGCGATGCTTAAAACCGTCTGAATCAAGTTAGCAGTTGCCATATTTTATGAAATCTGGCAAATGGATGTCAAAACTGCATTCCTTAAATGGATATTTCTTACAGAAGAGTTGTATATGATGCAACTAGAAGGTTTTGTCAATCCTAAAGGTACTAACTAGGTGCTCAACCTCCAGCGATCCATCTATGGAGTGGTGCAAGCACCTCGGAGTTGGAATATACGCTTTGATGAGTTGATCAAAGCATATAGTTTTATACAGACTTGCGATGAAGCCTGTATTTACAAGAAAGTGAGTGGGAGCACTACAGCCTTTCTGATAAGTATATGTGATTGAGATATTGTTGATCGGAAATAATGTAGAATTTGCTGGAAAGCATAAAGGAGAGTTTGAAAGGAGATTTTCAATGAAAGACCTCGGTGAAGCTGCTTACTTATTGGGCATCAAGATCTATAGAGATAGATCAAGACGCTTGATAACACTTTTCAATGAGCACATACCTTGATAAGATTGTGAAAGAGTTCAAAATGGATCAGTCAAAGAAAGAGTTCTTGCCTGTATTATAAGGTGTGAAGTTGAGTAAGACTCAAAGCCCGATGATGGCAGAAGATAGAAAGAGAATGAAAGTCATTCCCTATGCATCAGCCATAGGTTCTATATAGTATGCCATGCTATGTACCAGACCAGTTGTGTGCCTTGCTATGAGTTTGGCAAGCGGGTACGATAGTGATCCAGGAGTGGATAACTGTATAGCGGTCAAAATTATCCTTAGTGAGGACTAAGGAAATATTTCTCGGTTATGGAAGTGATAAAGAGTTCGTCGTAAAGAGTTACATCGATGCAAGTTTTTACATCAATCCAGATGACTCTAAGTCTCAATCTGGATACATATTGAGAGTGGAACAATCAGCTAGAGTATCTCAAGCAGAGCATTGCAGACATTGAAATTTGCAAAATACGTACGGATCTGAATGTTACAGACCTGTTGACTAAACTTCTCTCGTGAGCAAAGCATGATCACACCTTAGTACTCTTTGGGTGTTAATCACATAGTGATGTGAACTATATTATCGACTCTAGTAAACCCTTTGGGTGTTGGTCACATGGCGATGTGAACTATGGGTGTTAATCAGATACATATGTGAACTATTGGTGTAAAATCACATGGCGATGTGAACAAGATTATTGACTCTAGTGCAAGTGGGAGACTGAAGGAAATATGCCCTAGAGGCAATAATAAAGTTATTATATATTTCCTTATATCATGATAAATGTTTATTATTCATGCTAGAATTGTATTAACCGGAAACTTAGTACATGTGTGAATACATAGACAAAACATAATGTCCCTAGTATGCCTCTACTAGACTAGCTCGTTAATCAAAGATGGTTATGTTTCCTAACCATAGACATGTGTTGTCATTTGATGAACGGGATCACATCATTAGGAGAATGATGTGATGGACAAGACCCATCCGTTAGCTTAGCATTATGATCGTTACAGTTTAATTGCTACTGCTTTCTTCATGACCTATACATGTTCCTCAGACTATGAGATTATGCAACTCCCGAATACCGGAGGAACACTTTGTGTGCTATCAAACGTCACAATGTAAATGGGTGATTATAATGATGCTCTACAGGTGTCTCCGAAGGTGTTTGTTGGGTTGGCATAGATCGAGATTGGGATTTGTCACTCCGTGTTTCGGAGAGGTATCTCTGGGCCCTCTCGGTAATATTCATCACTATAAGCCTTGCAAGCAATGTGACTAATGAGTTAGTTGCGGGATGAAGTATTACAGAACGAGTAAAGAGACTTGCCAGTAACGAGATTGAACTAGGTATGATGATACCGACGATTGAATCTCGTGCAAGTAACATACCGATGACAAAGGGAACAACGTATGTTGTTATGTGGTTTGACCGATAAAGATCTTTGTAGAATATGTGTGGTTCCCCCCTCCACAGTTACACACCTCGATCATACCATCGTAGAGCTTAGGTGAAGCCCTGCGCCAGTAACATCATCATCACCGTCGCCACGCCATCGTGCTGACGGAACTCACCCTCGTACTCAGCTGGATCAAGAGCACGAGGGACGTTATCAAGCTGAAAGTGTGCTGAACACGGAGGTGTCGTACGTTCGGTACTTGATCGGTTGGATCGCGAAGAAGTTCGACTACATCAACCGCGTTATTGAAACGCTTCCGCTTTCAGTCTACGAGGGTACGTGGACACACTCTCCCTTCTCGTTGCTATGCATCACCTAGATAGATCTTGCGTGATCGTAGGAATTTTTTTGAAATTACCGCGTTCCCAACATCCAATGGTCCAATTAGTTTTTGTTCTAGTGCTTTATTTATTGCAAGTCCTTGCTGCTAAGGTGACCCTGTTCTTGAGCTTGCATGTCAAAATTATATGATCCAAAGTAGTTTTAATGCATGATATAGCCTCTAGGCACTTGTGGGAGTAGTTGCTATCAATCTTGTTGAGTTTGGGTCACTTTTATGTTCAGAAATTTTTCAGAGGAAGAAAAATATTTAGGAAAATGTACCAAGGTGGTTCTTCAAAGAAGCAAGCACCGAGGCCTGCGATACGTGAGCCGGACCTTGAACCACGAAGAGAAGCTTCAGTGTGGCCTTGCGAATGGCCGTTGGATGAATTTATGATCCAAGCTGGCTTCAAGGACGAATTTGATGAGTATGGGCGTAATGCTGATCTTGAGGACTTCGTATGAGATAAGTGCCGCCGATACTATCACCTCATTGATTCCTTTGTGCGGAGGGTTAACTTTTCATCTAAGCGCAACACTCACAATGTTATATTTGAACTCTATGATAAATCATATACCATGGACCTTGAAGATTTTAACACTGTTTGTAAAATCCCACAGTGGGGCATCTAGTGACTCTCACAAATCTGAATATAATGATTTCCTTGCTAGCATCACTGTGGGAGAAACTAGAGATATCGCACAAGCTAGCATAGGGAGCATTCATTTTCCTTCCATACATTACTTTGCTCTCTTTATAGGTAGATGCGTTAACGGTAAGGATGAGCTTTGCCACATGTGCGTCCCAGATCTTAGTGTCCTCAAGAGTGCGGTATTAGGCGATAAACGATATAACTTGGGGGTCGTTGTTGCACGAAGGTTACATCTTAATGCTAAAAATGGGGATTTATTTGGCAGAATTTATGCAACTTGTTTAGCTGACTATCTTGGTGTATCCATAAATCAAAATGATATTGAGTTGCCACTTGCTATTCTAGATTATAATGCTATGGTTCGCCATCAATTTCTTGAGAGGAACGAATAGTTCCTCCAGTACCAACTAATCTTTGACAGACGGCGTGTTGTCCATATTACTCTCCCTGCTCCTACTTTCTTTAACTTTCAGGCAAATGGGAGATATTTTGTAACTAGGGAGGAGGCAAATGAATATGAGAGGAGGACAGAGGTGGCTCACCTCCAGGCTGCAGCGCTCCATGCAGTAGCTGCCGCATCTTAGTACAACCATAACTACAACTTTGGATATTCGCCAGGCCATGAGGGAGGCCAACGGCAGGCGCGAGGTCTTGTCGCGGCGCTCGCTGGTGGTTGGTCGTTCAGATGGATGGTTTGGGTTCCGGCGTAGTGTCTGGGAGGGGGGACAAAAGGATAAGGGGCTGGCTAGGGTTTATACTTGGGATAGAATGGTGAAGCGTGGGTTTACGGGCGAGGGGGGAGACGACAATGAGAGTGGGGCGGGGCGTCGGGAGGATTCTGGAAGGGTGTAGGGCGCACGTGGGTGGCGTGTGGGGCATGTGCAGCGCCGTCAGATGGGGTGGAGCCGACGGTGGACGGGGGGTGGCGTGGGATGTGTGGGAGGCTGTTTGTCCGACGTGCGGTGCGGCTCCGTGAGTGGCGACCATTCGTTCGTTTGCGGCTCCGTGAGCGCGAGGCTGGCAGCTCCTCCATCTCTCTCGGTTGCTCCGCCTCCGCCGTCACGTCACTGTACGATGCGATATCAGGCAGAGGCAGGTGTGTGGCGGCTTGCCGAGGCTATGGAGGCGCATAGCCTAGGGATGTCAAGTGCCGCATTTTCAGAAACATTTGAACCTTTTAGGCCATGTTTGGAATCTCAAATACACCTGTAAGAAAAATACATGTCTTCGTCGGTCGTTTCCATTCTGGCCAGAAATCATTCGTGTCCTGGTAAGTTACACCTGTAAATTAAATACAAATGTATTTGAATACACCGATGCCAAGCGCGACCTTAGGTAGAAGTAAGAGCAACTTCAGTGCGCCAATCCGTTTTTTTGTCCGTTTGGATCGGCCGTCAACTTATCATCAGCTTATTTTTGTGTTTGGATCGGCTGTGCACCCAACTGTCAAAGCCCTCCCCTGGCTGGTATGTGGGCTTCCCCCTGGACCAGTACATGGGCCTGGCCCATCGGGAGACCATCGAGCACCGCAGACTAAAATTACCAGGGAGAAGGCAACGCTCTGCTCATCCAGTGGATCACGACACAAACTCGGCGGCGGCTCTCTCTCCTCTTCCCCTACCTCCAGCTCACCTATGTTCTTCCCCTTTCTCCCATTCGTGTATCCAATTCATGTAATAGCTACTGGATTCGTAGGATGAAGTGAGTGTAGACCGTGTGTAATGCATCTGTATCCTAACATTTGGTATTCAGAGCAAGTAAATTTCACCCACCACCACCTCCCTCGATTCCTCAATTTCCCTTGGTGACAGCACCATGTCCGATCCGGAGCAGGCTCCTCGTCTATCCACCGGAGTGGGACGCCATCACCATAGACGAGCAGATGATGTGGTTTCTCGTGCAGCTATTGGCGCACATGGATAGCATCAAGTCCGAGTTTGCGGCTGCACGCGGGGGTGATCCAGTCGGGGCTACCTCGCAAGTTGATCTGCCTGCCTCTCTCGTTACGATTCAACGCCGGAGTGTGCCCCGGAACATCAATGCTCCTCGTCACCCTCTTCCTCCTTGTTGGGTCGGGCCAGCTGGGGCGCAGCTGGTCCACCACCACCGCTCGCGAGGGCGATCCCTGTGGTGGTTGCACCCCCACCGCCTCCGGAAATGAGCGTATCCACCCCCACCAGTGGCGTAGCCGGGATTTTAGGTCAGGGTGGTGCAATTAATCTTAAAACTTATTTACACTACAAATACAACATACCAACATATTAGCAGAGTGGAGCTATGTGTTAAGTTGAGGGGACCAATGGCCCCCCGGTTTGAACTTATTTATGGATAGTTTTTATGGGAATGAGATTGTTTTATCCCCTACTCCCAACACTCATATTCTGTCTTTGGCCCTCCCCCAATATATTATGTCTAGCTCCGCCACTTCAGACTAGCATGATCTAGAGTAGGGCGCCAGGGCTGAGGTTGGAGGAGGCGGCGCCGAAGCTCCAAGAGGGCACCTCGCCATCTTGGCATTCATAGTTGAGGTCTTCTCTGCGATTTTTCAATTCTTGTCCTTCGTACTGCCCTACCTCACAGCAGCAGGTGCTGGTGGCGGCGCTGGCACTGGAGGTGTTGCGCTACAGTTGGTTCCCCTTTAGCAGTCGGTTCCCATTCAATTGGTGTAGAGCTTGAATGTTTTAGCAACTTCGCCCCATGTCATCCTTCCCTCCATGTCTCCCTTCATGGACATTGTCATTGAAAAGAGGATTTTCTTGAAGCAATTCTTTTGGCAACTTGTGATGAACTGAGGCAAATCAAAGCTTTCAAAAAAATATGGAAAAAAAGTTTTGATAACATGTGAAGCTGCAAAAAACCATATGCTAACATATCCACTTATTCAAATTGTTTTTTGTTCTAACTGTTGGGGAACGTTGCATAAAATAAATTTTTTCCTACGTTCACCAAGATCAATCTATGAGTTCATCTAGCAACAAGAGAGAGGGGTGCATCTACATAGCCTTGTAGATCGCGAGCGGAAGCATTCAAGAGAACGGGTTGAGGGAGTCGTGCTCGTCGTGATCCAAATCACCGGAGATCCTAGCGCCGAACGGACGGCACCTCCGCGTTCAACACACGTACGGTCAGTGTGACGTCTCCTCCTTCTTGATCCAGCAAGGGGGAAGGACAGGTTGATGAAGATCCAGCAGCATGACGGCGTGGTGGTGGATGCAGCAGGGATCCGGCAGGGCTTCGCCAAGCGTCTGCGGGAGGAAAAGGTGTAGCAAGGGGGAAGGGAGGCGCCAGGTGTAAGGGTGTGACTGCCCTCC
The DNA here is from genome assembly GCA_021605205.1 of Aegilops longissima. Lineage (NCBI taxonomy): Eukaryota > Viridiplantae > Streptophyta > Magnoliopsida > Poales > Poaceae > Aegilops > Aegilops longissima. The sequence continues at coordinate 462,810,850 of CM038680.1, forward strand.
CTCCCCCCCTCTTTATATAGGGACCCCAGGGGGGCGCCGGCCCTAGGAGATGGGATCTCCTAGGGGGGGCGGCGGCCAAGGGGGGAAACTTGCCCCCCCCAAGGCAAGTGGAGGCGCCCCCTCCCCTAGGGTTCCCAACCCTAGGCGCAGAGGGGGGCCCAGGAGGGGCGCACCAGCCCACTAGGGGCTGGTTCCCCTCCCACTTCAGCCCACGGGGCCCTCCGGGATAGGTGGCCCCACCCGGTGGACCCCCGGGACCCTTCCGGTGGTCCCGCTACAATACCGGTAACCCCCGAAACTTTCCCGATGGCCGAAACTCGACTTCCCATATATAATTATTTACCTCCGGACCATTCCGGAACTCCCCGTGACGTCCGGGATATCATCCGGACTCAACAACTTTCGGTTTGCTGCATACTTATATCTCTACAACCCTAGCGCCACCGAACCTTAAGTGTAGACCCTACGGGTTCGGGAGACACGTGACATGACCGAGACGGCTCTCCGGTCAATAACCAACAGCGGATCTGGATACCCATGTTGGCTCCCACATGCTCCTCGATGATCTCATCGGATGAACCCGATGTCGAGGATTCAAGCAACCCGTATACAATTCCCTTTGTCAATCGATGCGTTACTTGCCCGAGATTCGATCGTCGGTATCCCAATACCTCGCTCAATCTCGCACGGCAAGTCACTTTACTCGATCTTGTAATGCATGATCCCGTGACCGGACACTTGGTCACTTTGAGCTCATTATGATGATGCATTACCGAGTGGGCCCAGAGATACCTCTCCGTCATACGGAGTGACAAATCCCATTCTCGATCCGTGTTAACCCAACAGACACTTTTGGAGATACCCGTAGCATACCTTTATAGTCACCCAGTTACGTTGTGACGTTTGGTACACCCAAAGCACTCCTACGGTATCCTGGAGTTACACGATCTCATGGTCTAAGGAAAAGATACTTGACATTGGAAAAGCTCTAGCAAACGAACTACACGATCTTGTGCTATTCTTAGGATTGGGTCTTGTCCATCACATCATTCTCCTAATGATGTGATCCCGTTATCAATGACATCCAATGTCCATAGTCAGGAAACCATGTGTAGCGACTAGACCCGAATGGATCAAGTCTCTGTGCTCAGTGTCATCCCTGGATCAGTAATGCTGACACCACACAGTACTTCGAAGGATTTATAGCAGAGTAGCAATCACACACTTATTACATCATTGTCCACAAGGGAACTTAATACAATAATATGGCTTAAGGCCATCTAATAATAACAGCGAAGGCTTGGAAGATAAGTGAGTCCATCAACTCCATCGGCATCATCGAGTATAGAACCACGACCTAACACCTTACTGTCGTTCGAAAAGTCTCATAACGTGAAAAGTTGCAGCCAGCGGGTCAGACATGGAATATGCCGCAATGTAACACATAGAGAGTAATGAAAGAATAAGCTATACTACATGCATATATGGCTGGTGGAAAGCTCTATGGTTACAGTTTTTGCGAAAAGCCAATTTTTTTCCTACTGCAAAGGAATAAATTTATTTAACTATCATGGTGGTTGTTAAACATTGAGAATGGTTGACAGCATTCTCAATCCCAATTAAAAGTACTCATTAAAACCCAATACATTTATTAGGAGTAACATGTTGAGATTCACATGATATTCAATTACCGGATACTCAAAACGTCCATAACCGGGGACACGGCTAATCATGATTAGTTTATACACTCTGCAGAGGTTTGCGCACTTTTCCCCACAAGACTCGATCACCTCCGCTTGGTTCTCGTGACTACACGGTGTTTGAGAAACGGATGACCGAGACATAGTCTTTCGAAGCGCTTAGCACCTTACATGTGGGTAGACCGTACCAACCTACATCCCCTACATCAGCTAGCCTACCCGTAAGAGTTCGCACAACTTAGTCAACTACGCCAGAGCCCATAATTGGCTTGTGGCTGCACACGGAAGTTTCCAGCTTGAATAATCTTATGATCCCTTAGAGCCCGGGTGGCGGTCCAAGAAATACAGAGCAAGTCTGATGGAAACCAGGTGCCTCAATCCACCCAGATGTGTGTTTAGGTTGCCACCTTAGATAAACCATTAATTTAACAATCTCACATCTGTCATGGATATTCACTCACCCAATCCACGTCTACTAGCATAGCATGGCACAATAAGCAAATGTAGAAGTAACTCCCAAGGTTTCATAAGTAAAACAGGTAATAGGTACTACCTCAATCTACTTCCCAACCCCACAATTTAATTTGATCCTAAACATGCAAGTGTTTGGGGGTTTGATCTAATGCAATAAAACTGGGTAGTAGAAAAGGTATGATCAAGTGTTACTTGCCTTGCGATGATCCATGAGACCTAGAGATTCAAGTAACAAGCGGCGCACCGGGTGATCTAACGCAGACAAACAACAAGCATACAATAAGTACTCATCTAATGCACAGGGAAATCTCGAATAAAAGATCTAACCAGATAGTTCATCTTAAGAACCCTGGTTGCAAAAGAATCGAATCAAATAAAGCATCGAAAGTCGAAACTCGAGAGAGAATGACTCGGTTTAGCAATCTGAAACTAGGTCAAAATTTTACAGTAGCAAAACTCTGTGTAAGTAGGTTAGTCGAACGGCGGTTTCAGAATGCTAAACTCCAGCGCTTGAATCACCCGATTCGATAAACGAGCAAGAAATAAAACAGATTTGAAAATCGGATCGAAATCGAATCAAAAATAACGGATTAAATCCGATTAAAAGAAAACGATTTAACGGATTAAATAACGGACGCTCGTTAATGAACAAATCCAGCGAACACATTCATTGAAACGAACGGTTCGGTGAACGTTCATTAATTAAGAAAACCAAAAAATAAAACCATCTAGGGTTTTGAAAAAAACCGAACATCACGAAAAACCGGATCGGGTTTTTTCTAAAAACCGGATCGGAAAACCGGATCGGGCGGCGGCTACCTCCGTGGTCTTCGCCGGGGGGCTCCAGGGCCCGGGCGGCGAGGGGGCGGCGGGGTCGGCGAGGTGGCGGCGAGGGGCGGCGGGTTCGGCGTCAAGGGAAACGCAGGCGGCGGGAACGGCAACGGCGGGCTCGGCTTAGGCGCGGGTGGCGGCGGTGAGAGAAGGGGGTCCGTATTTATGGAAGGGGGGGGGGGCCTTTGGGGAGGGGCAAGGCGGCGGGTCGGAGGCGGACTCGGGCGGCGGGGCGACGTCTTGTGGCGGGGGCTCAAGCAGCGTCTTGTGGGAGAGGAGGGAGGCGGGCAGGCCGGGTCAGGCGCGGCTGGGCTGGGCTGGGCCTTGGCCTGAAGCGATTTTTTAAACTAAACCAAACTAATTAAAAAATACCAAATGAACTCCGATTTTAATAAAATAATTTTCCCGACTCCTAAAATGAGTCGAACAAAATGAACTTTAAAAACGGCAAACATGCATATTTTTTTAAATGCTCATTTTTGCCTAAGCAAAATAAATCTTCCAAAGCCAAATTTGATTTATTTATAAAACCTTCATTTTTCCTAAATGTTGGGAAAGTCATATTATTCCCTCTCTTAATTTTTTTTATAGGAAAACTTTATGAAGATAATTAAATAAATCCAAATGATCCTATTTTCAAAATTTGAGAAATCCCAAATATGAAAATAATGAAACTTCCAACTCTCTCCGAAGGTCCTTGAGTTGCGTGAAGTTTTCTAGGATCGGAAAAATGCGAGAAAATATGATATGCATGATGACCTAAAGTATAACATTCCAAATTGAAAATTTGGGATGTTACAAACCTACCCCCTTAAGATGAATCTCGCCCTCGAGATTCGGGTTGGCTAGAAAATAGGTGAGGGTGATCCTTGAGCAAAACTTCCTCTTTTTCCCAGGTGGCTTCATCCTCAGTGTGGTGGCTCCACTGAACTTTGCAAAACTTGATAACCTTGCTGCGGGTAACTCTGCTGGCATAATCGAGAATCTTAACCGGTTTTTCCTCATATGTCAAGTCATCCTTCAACTGAATTGCTTCTAGTGGCACTGTGTCTCTTAACGGTACCTCTGCTATCTCGGGGTGACATTTCTTCAACTGAGAAACATGGAATACATCATGAACTCCTGACAGTCCTTCTGGCAATTCCAACTTATAAGCAACTTCTCCCATGCGTTGCAAAATCTTATACGGTCCAACGAAACGGGGTGCTAACTTTCCTTTCACTCCAAAACGCTTAACTCCTCAAGCGGGATACTCGAGATATACTCTGCTCCAACCTCATACTCAATCGCTGGCGCTTTGAATCGGCATAGCTCTTTTATCCGGACTGGGCTACCTTGAGCCTGCCTCGAATCAACTTAACCTTCGTTCGCACTCCTTAATCAAATCTGGTCCAAACAATCGACGATCTCGGTTTAGTCCCATGACAACGGTGTCCTGCACCTTCTTCCATCTGAGCCTCGAAGGTGCCATCTTTAAGCTGGTTTGGTAATCGTTGTTGTAGGAAAATTCTGCATACGGCAAATTATCATCCCAGCTAGATCCATAATCTAGGGCACAAGCTCTCAGCATGTCCTCCAAAATCTGATTAACTCTCTCGGTTTGTCCATCGGTCTGTGGGTGGAAAGCTGTACTGAATTCCAGTCTGGTTCCCAATGTTTCGTGCAACTGGTTCCAAAATTTCGAGGTAAACTGGGTTCCTCTATCTGATACGATGCTCCTCGGAACTCCGTGTAAGCACACAATTCTGGTCATGTATATCTTTGCCAACTTAGCACTGCTATAGGTAGTCTTGACTGGAATGAAATGAGCTACCTTTGTCAAACGGTCGACTATAACCCAAATCGAGTCATATCCTGAACGAGTCTTTGGCAAACCTGTGATGAAATCCATGCCTAGTTTATCCCACTTCCATTCGGGTATCGGCAACGGTTGTAACAATCCTGCTGGCTTCTGATGCTCTGCCTTTACTTTCTGACATACGTCACAAACTGCTACATACTCCGCAATATCCTTCTTCATTCCGGTCCACCAGAAAATATTCTTCAAATCCAAATACATCTTGGTATTTCCTGGGTGAATTGAATAGGGTGAATCATGAGCTTCTTGTAAAATCAACTTCCTGATTTCTGGGTCATTGGGCACATAAACTCGGTCTTCAAACCATAGGGTATCGTGCTCATCCTCACGAAATCCTTTAGCTTTTCCTTTGCTCATTTTCTCCTTTATAGAGGCAACTTCCTTATCTGTCTTTTGGGCTTCTCTGATTTTGTCCATTAGTGTTGACTGAATCTCCAATGCTGCTACATAGCCTCTCGGAACTATTTCCAAACATAGCTCTTGAAGGTCCTCGACTAACTCATTGGGTATTCCTCCCATCATTAGAGTATTGACGTGGCTTTTACGACTCAATGCGTCAGCTATGACATTAGCCTTTCCGGGGTGATAATGCAATCTCATATCATAATCCTTGATAAGTTCTAACCATCTCCTTTGTCTGAGATTCAATTCCTTCTGTGTGAAGATGTACTTCAAACTCTTGTGATCCGTATATACTTCACAATGATTTCCAATGAGAAAATGTCTCCACGTCTTCATGGCATGCACAACGGCAGCTAACTCCAAATCATGAGTGGCATAATTCAACTCATGGGGCTTAAGCCGTCGTGAAGCATACTGAAACAACTCTTCCTTCCTGCATAAGCACTGCCCAAGTCCTCGGCGTGAAGCGCCGCAATACACCTCATAGTCCTTAGTCTGGTCCGCAATATCAAAACCGGTGAGGTAACCAATCTTTTCTTCAACTCCTGAAAACTTGCCTCACAGTCCTCAATCCATATGAATTTGTTTTCCTTCTTCAACAATTCATCATAAGCTTTGCAATCCTTGAGAAATTCTCAATGAATCTTCGGTAGTATCCTGCGAGTCCAAGGAAACTCCGAATCTCTCCAACTGTCGTTGGTGCTTCCCATTTGGTTACGGTCTCAACCTTTGTGGGGTCAACTGCTATCCCTTCTCCGGATATAACATGTCCGAGAAATCCAACTTCCTTTAGCCAAAACTCACATTTGCTGAACTTGGCATACAACTGGTGTTCCCTCAGTTTCTCCAAAACCAATCGCAAATGTTCCTTGTGTTCCTCTTCATTCTTTGAGAAAATCAAAATGTCATCAATGAACACCATGACGAACTTATCCAAAAACTCCATAAACACTTTGTTCATCGTGTTCATGAAATAGGCTGGCGCGTTAGTCACCCAAATGACATAACGGTATACTCGCATACCCATATCTCGTGGTAAATGTTGTCTTGGGTATGTCCTGCTCCCGAATCTTCAACTGATGGTACCCTGATCGCAAGTCGATCTTGGAAAACACTTTGGCTCCTTGCAAGCGATCAAACAGATCATTTATCATAGGTAGTGGGTACTTATTCTTGATTGTTACTTCATTCAATCCACGATAATCAACCACCATTCTCAAAGATCCATCCTTCTTCTCCACTAACAACACGGGTGATCCCCAAGGTGAAGAACTTGGGCGTATAAAACCTTTATCCAATAGTTCCTTAATTTGCTTCTTGATTTCCACCAAATCCTTTGCGGGCATCCTGTCACGGTCGCCGATATCGGGCCTGTTCACGCAACAGCTCGATCAAAAACTCAATGTCTCTATCCGTGGCATTCCCGCAACTCTTCCGAAATACATCAGATAATCCTTCACCACCGGTACTTCTTCCTGTACCACTCCTGATAAGCAGTTAACTTGTGCTCTCCTCGGCTCGTGCCGTGATACATACTTAATCCTTCTTCCTTCTGGTGTGGTGAGCAAAATTGACTTTGTGGTGCAATCTATGTTCCCTCCATACTTTGATAACCAATCCATTCCTAATATCACATACAATCCTTGGGATTCCAGAACTATTAGGTCTGAGGGGAAAACATAGTGTCCAATCCTTAGTGGCAGTCGATCACACCATTTACTAGCCATGTACTCTGCTCCGGGTGAGGTTAATAGCATGGGTGACCTGAGGGCTTGGGTCGGTAACTTGTACTTATCCACAAATCCCTTGATATGTATGAATGCGATGCACCAAGATCGAAAAGAACAACTGCAGAAATGACTTAACCAAAACTTACCGACATCTTGCATCAGGCTGATCTTCAACCTCCTCCACATCAATGTGGTTCACCTGTCCCCTGTTGAAAGGGTTGGGCTTCTTTCCAGAGCTTCCATTGCCATTTCCATTCTGGCCTTCTGGACAGTCATTTGCATAGTGCCCAGTCTTGCGGCACTTAAAGCAAGTAATGTGACTCAAGTCTACCTTGGATGGTGTTGACGGGTTGGTGCGATTCTGTCCGTTGCTTCCTCCATTCCCGTTCCCATTCTTGGTGCCATTATGGTTGTGCGAATTTCCTCCTCCATGGGTATGTGAAACTGAATTCCTGATTTAGGGTATAACGAGGTTTCTGCGAGCTCCGAGTTATACTTCCCTTGTCCATACTTCCTCTTGCGGTTCTCAATTTGTCGCTGCTTTCCTTCAATCATGAGGGCTCGGTCTACCAACTCCTGGTAGTTGTTGAAACTTGCTACCATCAACGGCATGCTGAACTCATCATTCAGTCCTTCCGAAACTTCTCCTGTTTAGCTGCGTCAGTAGCAACGCCGTCAGGGGCATAACGTGCTAATTTGCTAAAGTCATCCACGATCGCCAACAGTCCTTCCTCCTTGGCATAAGTTGCGAAACTCACGCTTCTTCATGGCCATAGCTCCTGCTGAAACATGGGCAAGGTCGAAAAGCTTGCTGAAATTGATCCCATGTGACAAAGTCTTCACCGGTAAGTGGTGTGAAATTCTCCCACCATGCTGCTGCGGGTCCTTCAAGCTGATGTGCTGCAAACTTCACTCTTTCTCCATCTGTGCATCCTGCAGTGGTCAACTCCCTTCCTATCTTGCGGAGCCAATCATCTGCCACAATCGGCTCGGTGCTACTGGAATACACCGGAGGATTTAGTCTAAGGAAACGAGTTAGGTGATCCGCAGGTGGTGGTGGTAGCGGGTTGTTGTTGTTGCCCTGGTTCTGCACCAATGTTTGAATCAGGGTATTCTGCTGCTGTATCAATTGGGTGATCTCTGGCGGGAAAACGAATCCGGGATCGCGTCTCGGAGGCATCTGATGGGTTTAGAAAAGAAGAGAAATTTAGAATAGGATGAGGTCTAAGGGGAATCACTACCCAAATGCACATGAGCAAATGCACACAAAATCACTTCATTCAATCAAACAAGGGTTTACAACGATCTAACTATCGCAAAAGTGCGTGTACTACAATGTTTACATGGAGGGAAATACTACTAATATGTGGGGACTTCTACTAATTTGAACCGTGGAAGACTCCATGATGTCCGCTCCACTTCGCCTTCAAAGTCGGGTTCACTTGGATCCGAATCGGTGTCGCCGATGTTGATGTAGTCACTTGGGTAATCGACATACTGGTCTTCATTCCCGAGTGCCAACTTCTTCTTGAGTTCTTCGATCTCGCACTTAAGATCGTTATTGTGTCTTGCCGAGCTACGATCTCGCCCATGTAGTCCTTGTGTAGTCTTTAGTTCTCCTTCCAGCTCGATGATCCTTCCTTTGTCTTCGCAACTCCAACATATCATTGCACATTTGGTTCTCCGGCGCCGAATGTGCTGATTTAACTCTGGATGAAAGCTGCAATGGATCTCTCCTTCTTGGTGCCGATAACGTCCCGCTTGTCATCTCGGCGTCCGCAAATCTGGTAGATGGTGTCCTTGAGGTCTTCTTGATAAACTTCTCCAATGCGTCCCATGGTGATGTGTGCTGCCATGCTCCTTCCTGCACTCCAAGTGGGCGATCAAAACACTATCTATAGGCTTGGTGATTGGGGCGAATGTCCTTCCCGAACGTGAGCGTGAATCTTCCAGCGCTCTTCTTGAGAGAGTGGCGTTGAAAGTCCCGTGAAGCTTGGTAGTCCAATGTTCGTGTACTTGGTAACTTCCTTCAAGTGAAATCCAAAAGGTGTGCCTTCATCCGGTTGGGTGTACTTGATCTTCGCGTCCGTCATCCTAAAGAGTAGAAAAGATGAGGAGTTAGAAAATGGGAAGAGAGTAGTGATCTATGGCTTTAACTTAGTGGTCGTGTCTCACAACAACAGTGTGCTCGATACCATTCTCTCAGAGCGACCAGGCCCGAATGGATCAAGTCTCGTGCTCGGTGTCATCCCCGGATCAAGAATGCCGACACCACACAAGATTTCAAGGATTTATAGCAGAGTAGCAATCACACACTTATTACATCGTTTTCCACAAGGAACTTAATACAATAATATGGCTTAAGGCCATCTAATAATAACAGCGAAGGCTTGGAAGATAAGTGAGTCCATCAACTCCATCGGCATCATCGAGTATAGAACCACGACCTAACACCTTACTGTCGTTCGAAAAGTCTCGCAACGTGAAAAGTTGCAGCCAGCAACGGGTCAAGACATGGAATATGCCGCAATGTAACACATAGAGAGTAATGAAAGAATAAGCTATACTACATGCATATATGGCTGGTGGAAAGCTCTATGGTTACGCTTTTGCAAAAAGCCAATTTTTTTCCTACATCAAAGGAATAAATTTATTTAACTATCATGGTGGTTGTTAAACATTGAGAATGGTTGACAGATTCTCAATCCCAATTAAAAGTACTCATTAAAACCCAATACATTTATTAGGAGTAACATGTTGAGATTCACATGATATTCAATTACGGATACTCAAACGTCCATAACCGGGACACGGCTAATCATGATTAGTTTATACACTCTGCAGAGGTTTATGACTTTTCCCCACAAGACTCGATCGCCTCCGCTTGGTTCTCACACTACACGGTGTTTGAGAAACGGATGACCGAGACATAGTCTTCGTAAGCGCTAGCACCTTACATGTGGGTAGACCGTACCAACCTACATCCCCTACATCAGCTAGCCTACCCGTAAGAGTTCGCACAACTTAGTCAACTACGCCAGAGCCCATAATTGGCTTGTGGCTGCACACGGAAGTTTCCAGCTTGAATAATCTTATGATCCCTTAGAGCCCAGGTGGCGGCCCAAGAAATACAGCAAGTCCTGATGGAAACCAGGTGCCTCAATCCACCCAGATGTGTGTTTAGGTTGCCACCTTAGATAAACCATTAATTTAACAATCTCACATCTGTCATGGATATTCACTCACCCAATCCACGCCTACTAGCATAGCATGGCACAATAAGCAAACGAGAAATAACTCCCAAGGTTTCATAAGTAAAACAGTAATAGGTACTACCTCAATCTACTTCCCAAACCCACAATTTAATTTGATCCTAAACATGCAAGTGTTTGGGGTTTGATCTAATGCAATAAAACTGGGTAGTAGAAAAGGTATGATCAAGTGTTACTTGCCTTGCGATGATCCGCGAGACCTAGAGATTCAAGTAACAAGCGGCGACTCGGGTGATCTAACGCAGACAAACAACAAGCATACAATAAGTACTCATCTAATGCACAGGAAATCTCGATAAAAGATCTAACCACATAGTTCATCTTAAGAACCCGGTTGCAAAAGAATCGAATCAAATAAAGCATCGAAAGTCGAAACTCGAGAGAGAACGACTCGGTTTAGCAATCTGAAACTAGGTCAAAATTTTACAGTAACAAAACTCTGTGTAAGTAGGTTAGTCGAACGGCGGTTTCAGAATCTAAACTCCAGCGCTTGAATCACCTGATTCCGATAAACGAGCAAGAAATAAAACAGATTTGAAAATCGGATCGGAAATCGAATCTGAAAAATAACGGATTAAATCCGATTAAAAGAAAACAACGAACGGATTAAATAACGGACGTTCGTTAACAGAACAAATCCAGCGAACACATTCATTGAAACGAACGGTTCGGTGACCGTTCGTTAATTAAGAAAACCAAAAAAAATAAAACCATCTAGGGTTTTGAAAAAAAACCGAACATCACGAGAAAAACTGGATCGAGTTTTTTTCTAAAAAAAACCGGATCGGGGCGGTGGCTACCTCCGGTGGTCTTCGCGTGGGGCTCCGGGGCCCGGGCGGCGAGGGGCGGCGGGGTCGGCGAGGTGGCGGCGAGGCGGGGTTCGGCGCCGCGGGAAACGGCACAAGGGGGAACGGCAAGGCGGGTTTCATTGGGGCGCGGTGGCGGGTGAGTGAGAGAGGGGGGGGTCCGTATTTATGGAAGGGGGTGGCGGCGCGCTTGGGGAGGGGCAGGCGGCGGGTCGGAGGCGACTCGGGCGGCGCGCGACGTCTGCGGCGGCGGGTTCACAGGGTCAAGGCGAGGGAGAGGAGGAGGCGGCGGGCGCTGGGCCGGGCAGGCGGCTGGGCTGGCTGGGCTTGGCCTTGGCCAGGGGCGCGATTTTTTAAAAAAACTAAACCAAACGAATTAAAAAATACCAAATGAACTCCGATTTTAATAAAATAATTTTCCCGACTCCTAAAAATGAGTCGAACAAAATGAACTTTAAAACGGCAAACATGCATATTTTTTTTTTAAAATGCTCATTTTTGCCTAAGCAAAATAAATCTTCCAAAGCCAAATTTGATTTATTTATAAAACCTTCATTTTTCCTAAATGTTGGGAAAGTCATATTATTCCCTCTCTTAATTTTTTTTATAGGAAAAGTTTATGAAGATAATTAAATAAATCCAAATGATCCTATTTTCAAAATTTGAGAAATCCCAAATATGAAAATAATGAAACTTCCAACTCTCTCCGAAGGTCCTTGAGTTGCGTGAAATTTTCTAGGATCGGAAAAATGCGAGAAAATATGATATGCATGATGACCTAAAGTATAACATTCCAAATTGAAAATTTGGGATGTTACACCATGACTATCTGTTGATCAACGAGCTAGTCAACTAGAGGCTCACTAGGGACATGTTGTGGTCTATGTACTCACACGTGTATTACGATTTTCGGATAATACAATTATAGCATGAATTAAAGACAATTATCATGAACAATGAAATATAATAACAATCCTTTTATTATTGCCTCTAGGGCATATTTCCAACAGTCTCCCACTTACACTAGAGTCAATAATCTAGTTACATTGTGATGAATCGAACACCCATAGAGTTCTGGTGTTGATCATGTTTTGCTCGCGGAAGAGGTTTAGTCAACGGATCTGCGACATTCAGATCCGTATGTACTTTGCATATATCTATGTCTCCATCTTGAACATTTTCATGGATGGAGTTGAAACGACGCTTGATGTGCCTGGTCTTCTTGTGAAACCTGGGCTCCTTGGCAAGGGCAATAGCTCCAGTGTTGTCACAGAAGAGAGTGATCGGCCCCGACGCATTGGGTATGACTCCTAGGTCGGTGATGAACTCCTTCATCCATAATGCTTCATGCGCTGCCTCCGAGGCTGCCATGTATTCCGCTTCACATGTAGATCCCGCCACGACGCCTCGCTTGCAAATCGCACCAGCCATCGCTCCACGATTCAACATATACACATATCCGATTTGTGACTTAGAGTCATCCAGATCTGTGTCGAAGCTAGCGTCGACGTAACCCTTTACGACGAGCTCTTCGTCACCTCCATAAACGAGAAACATGTCCTTTGTCCTTTTCAGGTACTTAAGGATATTATTGACCGCTGTCCAGTGTTCCTTGCCGGGATTACTTTGGTACCTTCCTACCAAACTTACGGCAAGGTTTACATCTGGTCTGGTACACAGCATGGCATACATGATAGATCCTATGGCTGAGGCATAGGGGATGACACTCATCTCTTCTTTATCTTCTGCCGTGGTCAGGCATTGAGCCGAGCTCAATCTCACACCTTGTAATACAGGCAAGAACCCTTTCTTGGACTGATCCATATTGAACTTCTTCAATATCTTATCAAGGTATGTGCTTTGTGAAAGACCTATGAGGCGAATCGATCTATCCCTATAGATCTTGATGCCTAATATGTAAGCAGCTTCTCCAAGGTCCTTCATTGAAAAAAACTTATTCAAGTAGGCCTTAATGCTGTCCAAAAGTTCTATATCATTTCCCATCAGTATGTCATCTACATATAATATGAGAAATGCTACTGAACTCCCACTCACTTTCTTGTAAACGCGGCTTCTCCATAAGTCTCAAGATAAACCCAAACGCTTTGATCATCTCATCAAAGCGAATGTTCCAACTCCGAGATGCTTGCACCAGCCCATAAATGGATCGTTGGAGTTTGCACACCTTGTTAGCATTCTTAGGGTCGACAAAACCTTCCGGCTGCATCATATACAATTCTTCCTTAAGATAGCCGTTAAGGAATGCCGTTTTGACGCCCATCTGCCATATCTCATAATCATAGTATGCGGCAATTGCTAACATGATTCGGACGGACTTTAGCTTCGCTACGGGAGAAAAAGTCTCATCGTAGTCAACCCCTTGAACTCGCCGATAACCCTTAGCGACAAGTCGAGCTTTATAGATGGTAACATTACCATCCGCGTCCGTCTTCTTCTTAAAGATCCATTTGTTTTCTATCGCTCGCCGATCATCGGGCAAGTCTGTCAAAGTCCATACTTTGTTTTCATACATGGATTCTATCTCGGATTGCATGGCTTCAAGCCATTTGTTGGAATCTGGGCCCGCCATCGCTTCTTCATAGTTCAAGGTTCACCGTTGTTCAACAACATGATTTCCGGACAGGGTTGCCATACCACTGTGTGGAACGTGTCCTTGTGGACCTCTGAAGTTCAGAGCAACTTGATCCGGAGCACCTTGATCATCATCATTAATTTCCTCTCCAATCGGTGTAGGCACCACAGGAACATTTTCCTGAGCTGCACTACTTTCCGGTTCAAGAGGTAGTACTTCATCGAGTTCTACTTTCCTCCCACTTACTCCTTTCGAGAGAAACTCCTTTTCTAGAAAGGATCCGTTCTTGGCAACAAAGATCTTGCCTTCGGATCTAAGGTAGAAGGTATACCCAATGGTTTCCTTAGGGTATCCTATGAAGACGCATTTTTCCGACTTGGGTTCGAGCTTTTCAGGTTGAAGTTTCTTGACATAAGCATCGCATCCCCAAACTTTTAGAAACGACAGCTTAGGTTTCTTCCCAAACCATAATTCATACGGTGTCATCTCAACGGATTTAGACGGAGCCCTATTTAAAGTGAATGTAGCTGTCTCTAGAGCGTATCCACAAAATGATAGCGGTAAATCGGTAAGAGACATCATAGATCGCACCATATCCAATAGAATGCGATTACGACGTTCAGACACACCATTACGCTGAGGTGTTCCAGGCGGCGTGAGTTGTGAAATGATTCCACATTTTCTTAAGTGCGTACCAAATTCGTGACTTAAATATTCTCCTCCACGATCTGATCGTAAGAATTTTATCTTTTGGTCACGTTGATTCTCTACTTCATTCTGAAATTCCTTGAACTTTTCAAAGGTCTCAGACTTGTGTTTCATCAAGTAGACATACCCATATCTACTTAAGTCATCAGTGAGAGTGAGAACATAACGATATCCTCCGCGAGCCTCAACGCTCATTGGACCACACACGTCAGTATGTATGATTTCCAATAAGTTGGTTGCTCGCTCCATTGTTCCGGAGAACGGAGCCTTGGCCATTTTGCCCATGAGGCATGGTTCGCATGTGTCAAATGATTCATAATCGAGAGACTCTAAAAGTCCACCAGCATGGAGCTTCTTCATGCGCTTGACACCAATGTGACCAAGGCGGCAGTGCCACAAGTATGTGGGACTATTGTTATCAACCTTACATCTTTTGGTATTCACACTATGAATATGTGTAACATTACGTTCGAGATTCATTAAGAATAAACCATTGACCATCGGGGCATGACCATAAAACATATCTCTCATATAAATAGAACAACCATTATTCTCGGATTTAACTGAGTAGCCATCTCGTATTAAATGAGATCCAGATACAATGTTCATGCTCAAACTTGGCACTAACTAACAATTATTGAGGTTTAAAACTAATCCCGTGGGTAAATGTAGAGGTAGCGTGCCGACGGCGATCACATCGACCTTAGAACCATTCCCGACGCGCATCGTCACCTCGTCCTTCGCCAGTCTCCGCTTATTCCGCAGCTCTTGCTGTGAGTTACAAATATGAGCAAAGGCACCGATATCAAATACCCAGGAGTTACTACGAGTACTGGTAAGGTACACATCAATTACATGTATATCACATATACCTTTAGTGTTGCCGGCCTTCTTTTCCGCTAAGTATTTGGGGCAGTTCCGCTTCAAAGGACCCTTCCCTTTGCAATAAAAGCACTCAGTCTCGTGCTTGGGTCCATTCTTTGACTTCTTCCGGCAATCTGGCTTATCGGGCGCGGCAACATCTTTGCCGTCCTTCTTGAAGTTCTTCTTACCCTTGCCCTTTTGAACTTAGTGGTTTTATTGACCATCAACACTTGATGTTCCTTCTTGATTTCTACCTCTGCTGACTTCAGATTGAAAATACTTCAGAATAGTTTTCACCATCCCCTGCATATTGTAGTTCATCACAAAGCTCTTGTAGCTCGGTGGGGCGATCAAGGATTCTGTCAATGACCGCCTCGTCCGGGAGGTTAATGTCCAGCTGGGACAAAGCGGTTGTGCAACTCAGACATTTTGAGTATGTGCTCACTAATGTAACTATTTTCCTCCATCTTACAACTATAGAACTTGTCGGAGACTTCATATCTCTCGACCGGGCATGAGCTTGGAAAACCATTTTCAGCTCCTCGAACATCTCATATGCTCCGTGTTGCTCAAAACGCTTTTGGAGCCCCGGTTCTAAGCTGTAAAGCATGCCGCCTTGAACGAGGGAGTAATCATCAAGATGTGACTGCCAAGCGTTCATAACGTCTTGGTTCTCTGGGATGGGTGCTTCACCTAGCGGTCCTTCTAGGACATATGCTTTCTTGGCATCTATGAGGATGATCCTCAGGTTCCGGACCCAGTCCGTATAGTTGCTGCAATCATCTTTCAGCTTGGTATTCTCTAGGAACACGTTGAAGTTCATGTTGACATGAGCGTTGGCCATTTGATCTACAAGACATTTTTGCAAAGATTTTAGACTAAGTTCATGACAATTAAGTTCATCTAATCAGATTATTTAATGAACTCCCACTCAGATTTGACATCCCTCTAGTCATCTAAGTGTTACATGATCCGAGTCGATTAGGCCGTGTCCGATCATCACGTGAGACGGACTAGTCATCATCGGTGAACATCTCCATGTTGATCGTATCTTCCATACGACTCATGTTTGACCTTTCGGTCTCTGTGTTCCGAGGCCATGTCTGTACATGCTAGGCTCGTCAAGTTAACCTAAGTGTTTTTCATGTGTAAAACTGTCTTACACCCGTTGTATGTGAACGTAGGAATCTATCACACCCGATCATCACGTGGTGCTTCGAAACGACGAACTTTAGCAACGGTGCACAGTTAGGGGGAACACTTTCTTGAAATTATTATGAGGGGTCATCTTATTTACTACCGCTGTTCTAAGTAAACAAGATGCATAAACATAATAAACATCACATGCAATTATATAGTAGTGACACGATATGGCCAATATCATATAGCTCCTTTGATCTCCATCTTCGGGGCTCCATGATCATCTTCGTCACCGGCAAGACACCAAGATCTCCATCATCATGATCTCCATCATCGTGTCTCCATGAAGTTGCTCGCCGACTATTACTTCTACTACTATGGCTAACGGTTTAGCAATAAAGTAAAGTGATTACATGGCGTTAAATCATTGACACGCAGGTCATACAATAATTAAGACAACTCCTATGGCTCCTGCCGTTTGTCATACTCATCGACATGCAAGTCGTGATTCCTATTACAAGAACATGATCTCATACATCACAATATATCATTCATCATTCATCACAACTTTTGGCCATATCACATCACAAAGCAATTGCTGCAAAAACAAGTTAGACGTCCTCTAATTGTAGTTGCATCTTTTACGTGGCTACAATAAGGTTCTAGCAAGAACGTTTTCTTACCTACGAATAACCACAACGTGATTTGTCAACTTCTATTTACCCTTCATAAGGACCCTTTTCCTCGAATCCGCTCCAACTAAAGTGGGAGAGACAGACACTCGCTAGCCACCTTATGCAACTAGTGCATGTCAGTCGGTGGAACCTGTCTCACGTAAGCGTACGTGTAAGGTCGGTCCGGGCCGCTTCATCCCACAATACCGCTGAAGCAAAATAAGACTAGTAGTGTCAAGAAAGTTGAAAACATCTACGCCCACAACAGATTTGTGTTCTACTCGTGCAATAGAGAACTACGCATAGACCTAGCTCATGATGCCACTGTTGGGGAACGTTGCATAAAATAATTTTTTTTCCTACGTTCACCAAGATCAATCTATAAGTTCATCTAGCAACGAGAGAGAGGGGTGCATCTACATACCCTTGTAGATCATGAGCGAAGCGCTCAAGAGAACGGGTTGAGGGAGTCGATTGCCGTGATCCAAATCACCGGAGATCCTAGCGCCGAACGGACGGCACCTCCACGCTCAACACACGACGGTCAGCGTGGCGTCTCCTCCTTCTTGATCCAGCAAGGGGAGGAGAGGTTGATGAAGATCCAGAAAGACGAAGGCGTGGTGGTGGATGCAGCAGGATCCGGCAGGCTTCGCCAAGCGTCGTGGGAGGAAAAGGTGTAGCAAGGGGAAGGGAGCGCCAGTGTAAGGGTGCGGCTGCCCTCCCTCCCCCTCTTTATATAGGGACCCTGGGGGCCGGGCCCTAGGAGATGGGATCTCCTAGGGGCGGCGGCAAGGGGGAAACTTGCCCCCAAGGCAAGTGGAGGCGCCTCCCTAGGGTTCCCAACCCTAGGCGCAGGGGCCTGGGGCGCACCAGCCCACCAGGCTGGTTCCTCCCACTTCAGCCCACGGGACCCTCCGGGATAGGTGGCCCCACCGATGGACCCGGGACCCTTCCGTGGTCCCAGATAATATCGGTGACCCCAAACTTTCCGATGGTCAAACTCGACTTCCCATATATAGTTCTTTACCTCCGGACCATTCCGAACTCCTCATGATGTCCGAGGATCTCATCCGGACTCAACAACTTT
Source organism: Aegilops longissima (assembly GCA_021605205.1). Taxonomy (NCBI): domain Eukaryota; kingdom Viridiplantae; phylum Streptophyta; class Magnoliopsida; order Poales; family Poaceae; genus Aegilops; species Aegilops longissima. The sequence continues at coordinate 462,828,989 of CM038680.1, forward strand.
CGGTTTGCTGCATACTTATATCTCTACAACCCTAGCGCCACCGAACCTTATGTGTAGACCCTACGGGTTCGGAGACACGAGACATGATCGAGACGGCTCTCCGTCAATAACCAACAGCGGATCTGGATACCCATGTTGGCTCCCACATGCTCCTCGATGATCTCATCGGATGAACCACGATGTCGAGGATTCAAGCAACCCGTATACAATTCCCTTTGTCAATCGGTATAGTTACTTGCCCGAGATTCGATCGTCGGTATCCCAATACCTCGCTCAATCTCGTTGCCGGCAAGTCACTTTACTCGTACCGTAATGCATGATCCCGTGACCAAACACTTGGTCACTTTGAGCTCATTATGATGATGCATTACCGAGTGGGCCCAGTGATACCTCTCCGTAATACGGAGTGACAAATCCCAGTCTCGATCCATGTCAACCCAACAGACACTTTCGGAGATACCTGTAGTGCACATTTATAGTCACCCAGTTACATTGTGACGTTTGGTACACCCAAAGCACTCCTACGGTATCCGGGAGTTACACGATCTCATGGTCTAAGGAAAAGATACTTGACATTGGAAAAGCTCTAGCAAACGAACTACACGATCTTGTGCTATGCTTAGGATTGGGTCTTGTCCATCACATCATTCTTCTAATGATGTGAACCCGTTATCAATGACATCCAATGTCCATAGTCAGGAAACCATGACTATCTGTTGATCAACGAGCTAGTCAACTTGAGGCTCACTAGGGACATGTTGTGGTCTATGTATTCACACGTGTATTACGATTTCCGGATAATACAATTATAGCATGAATAAAAGACAATTATCATGAACAAGGAAATATAATAATAATCCTTTTATTATTGCCTCTAGGGCATATTTCCAACACTAACAATAAGCATAAAGAACTAGGCATTTCAAACAACAGTAGTGACATGGGGAGGTTTGCACTCAAATTTAGCACTGAGCCATCTTGAATTATAGGTTGTCACGTAGGATCCCTTCTTGTTATAATGTTTTACATAATGGAAAAGAGTACCAACATGTGCTCAGTGAAATCATGCAAGTCCTAACAAAGTACATCATGTTATGTTGTATATAAACAAATGGGAGGGACTAATCCCGAAATAGATTTTCCCCATAATAAATCTCTTTGGCCACTTCTATAGCATGTGGCGAGCCATATTATCACCCCAAGTAGCAATTTCACTACCGATGAAGCCTCGGTTTGAAGAAGAGGAGGGAATTGGTGCGGGCCTGAGGGGAGTGGGCCTGCATGGTAGGGCTGCAACGGTTGTTTGCCCCTGCCAAATCTTGGGCTGGATCCTTCTACCGGAAAAAATTGTTGGACATAGCTTGAAGTGTTCTCGAAAAATGAACGACTATGATAGGACACTGCCAAAAGATTTGCAACTAGTTTGCAATCGAATTTCTCAACACCTAGAAAACTTCTTTTCTCCTTTGAGAAGCCATTTGTTTAACTTTTCATAAAGAGGGTAATACCTCTGCTTTTTTGGACAATCAGCATAACACCTCGGCTTTTCCATACATCGTCAATTATTTAAACCACATCAACTTAGAATACAACATAAATGCCACGCTGGGTAGCCAAAGCGGAGGATAACAATAACCGGAAAGAAAAAAAAAGAAAATGTGAGACTCCGTGCTTTAAAATCATATTACTAGGTCGTCATTCATATCGATAAAATAAATTCCCAGAGATCATCTCCCTTTGGTTGCACCCAAAAAACATGGACACGTGATCCTATTCAGTGAAGAGAAATGACCATGTATGGTTCCAATCGATAGGCTTGTAAATGACCTGAAAATTTGTTTGAGCTTCTGATCTGTTAAACACACAATCATCGCTGTAGTTCCATATAGCCCAAAGTAAAACAAAAGCTTCAAGACAAATATGAGCTTTAATGCTAGGATGAATACCCACCAACCATTTTGCAGAACATATTCGAAGTACCTGTAGGTGGTGCCAAATTGAATAGTTCATGAATGCAGTAGAGGATGTAGGATGGTAGAAATGAGTGTGCCACAACTTATATGTGCAATGTATGAATAACACAACTTTAATATAATTGTTCAAATTTGTTAAAGATAACACACTAAAATTAGTATAATTTGGTTTCCATATCATCAGCATTCCAAGAAATATAACTAAAATAAGCTTCAAGTTCTAAATATTTAATGTTAAATATGTGGTACAAATGGTTTTGCATTTTTTAAGGGGGTGCCATGGCATCCATGGAACCCCAACTAGATCTGCCCCTACATGAATGGTATAACACAATAGTTTGGCACCCATGGCACCCATCTCACCCCTCAAAAAATTGCCAACCGCGTCCATAGAAAAAATTGGTATATTATTAAGAAAGTTGCCATGGAGTAACTACCATGGTGTTTTGCATGCTTGTCTAGCCAATGCATCTAGAGATAATCTTCATGGATATCTGCTTTTTCTACTCTAAAACTGGAAATGTTGCTCCTCTATAAATACAGTGAGACTGCAATCAGAAAATCTATTGTGCCTCTACTGCGTCATTGCATTATCCATAAACTGCAATTCCCATTCTTCCGTGAACTTAGATTGCCATGGTACATAAAAATCCTAAGGGATTCATCTTCCAGAGCTTGCACAAAAGTGAACACAACAAAATTTTCTATGTGGAAGTGAACTCATCATTGTTGTTTATATTACTACAATTGTCATGTTTCCATGACACATAAAAATGCTAGTGTGTTCATCTTCCACGGCTTGCACACAAATGAACAACAAAAATGCCATGTGAAAAAAAATGACCTGTCTAAATTTGATTGCATATTGAAATAGCAACTATCTAAATTACCATCTTCCACACAAAATTTTCATGTCGAAGCGCATACTGAAAAAATGCACGAAGAAGAGGCTCGTAAAACGACACCTAAACTCGTGGTGCACAGTCGCAACGGCAGCCTCCTTGACGGCGGCCATGTTGGGTGTCTTGGCCAGCAGCGCCGCTCCTGCTCGGCCCCGCCACGGCCTTTGTTGCAATGCCACAACATAGGTGATGCAGCTGTGGCCGCGGCTGCTGGTCCTCCGAGTACTTGTTGTCCCATCCAGGACTGACGCGTGAGTAGCACTGCCGCAACCATCGGCAGCCTGTGCACATCAAGCTCTTGAGCGGCACGTCGCAGCTATCAGCAGCCGATACTCCCTCCATGACCACCGCACATCGAGCCCTGGAGCAACGCCACCGGGAGTGGAATGACGTGACCGTCGGTAGCCGATACCCCTCTCAATGGCCGCCGAACATCAAGCACTGCTTGTCGAGATGCACGCAAGCTTCTGACCCATGCAATGTGCGTCCCCGGAGCCCACCATGTTGCGCACTCACACCACCCCATGCCAGAGATCGCTCGGGTTCCTTGCGCTGACGCTGCAGCTCACTGGGAAACTCGCCACCGAGGGACAGTTGCGGGAGGGAATGGGTATAGGAGAAGAGTGGGGTGCAGGGTGGGGAGAGGGAAAGAGAAGTGTAGACGGGAAAATATGCAATACAATAGTCGTTGTATTGATGGGGTGCTGGCGCATGTATATATAATTACAAGGGAAGGCCTCTACCTCAACTATACAAGACTAGGAGGTGGGCCACAACTCCAATATACATGCAACACAAAATACAACTCAACACCTCCCCGCAGTCGAAGCGTCGCCAGAGACACAGAGACTGGACCGAAACTCCTCGAAGACGGAAGTAGACAATCCCTTAGTTATCACATCAGCAAACTGTTGCGACGTCGGCACGTGAAGAACCCGAACACGGCCAAGGGCAACTTGCTCGTGCACGAAGTGAATATCAAGCTCAATATGCTTCGTGCGTCGATGGTGCACCGGGTTGGCGGAAAGGTAGACTGCACTAACGTTATCGCAGTAGACAAGAGTGGCCTTATGAACATCACAAAGCAACTCCTGGAGCAGCTAACGGAGCCAAGAGCACTCAGCCATGGCATTAGCCATGACGCGATACTCTGCCTCGGCGCTAGAGCGGGAGACCGTGGGCTTCCACTTTGATGACCAAGAGATCAACGAGGGCTCAAGGTAGACACAGTAGCCTGACGTGGAGCGTCGAGTGTCGGGGCAGCCAGCCCAGTCGGCATCCGAGTAGGCCACGAGGTCAGTGGAGGCAGATGCCGTCAGAGTGAGTCCCAAAGACATGGTGCCGCGTATATAACGAAAAATACGCGTCACCAAGGTCCAGTGGGATTCACACGGAGCATGCATGTGGAGGCACACCTACTGAACAGCGTACTGCAGGTCAGGTCGAGTCAGCGTCAGGTACTGTAAAGCACCAACAATGGAGCGATAAAACGCTCCATCGGACGCGAGAGACCCCTCTAGATCAGAGACCTTCGCCTTCATGTCGACGGGGGTGGGCTCCGGCTTGCAGTTAAGCATACCGGCACGCTCTAGGAGCTCGTGGGCGTACTTCTACTGATGCAGAAAGAAGCCGTCAGTCCGGTGGACCACCTCGATGCCGAGGAAGAAGTGCAGGGGTCCCAAGTCCTTGAGGGAGAACTCATCACGAAGACGAACAGTCAGCCGCTGAAGGAGATCGGGGGTGGACACCATGAGGATGATGTCGATGTAGAGCAGCAGATATGCAGTGTCAGCTCCTTGATGATACACGAAGAGTGAGGCATCGGAGCGAGTGGACCGAAATCCCAGAGACTGCAGGAAGGCTGCGATATGCTGGTACCAAGCCCGAGGGGCCTGCTTCAACCCGTAAACGAGAGAGCAAGCACACAAAGTCTGGGTGCCCGGCATCGATGAAGCCAGTGGGCTGCTCACAGTACACCTGCTCGGCAAGATGACCGTGCAAGTAGGCGTTGGAGACATCCAACTGGTGCACAGGCCAGGCGCGCGAGACTTCTAGCTAGAGCACGGCGCTGGGCGAAGGTGTCGGTGAATTCCATGCCCGCGGGCTGCCTAAATCCACAAACCACCCACCGAGCCTTGTAGCGCTTGAGAGAACCGTCCGGGCGAGTATTGTGGCCAAACAGCCACTTGCCAGTGATCATATTGGCACAAGGGGGCGCGGAACAAGCTGCCACGTGCGGTTGCGCTGTACGGCGTCGAACTCCTCCTGCATCGCAGCTAGCCAATGGGGATCCCGAAGGGCAGCACGAGCGGAGGTGGGAACGGGTGATGGTGTTGACGTCGAGGCGACGCACACATACTCGTCAGAGGAGTAGCGCGTGCTCGGCCGAAGCACACCTTCTCGGGCACGGGTAGCCACGCCAAGAGGCGGGGCAGCAGGGCCGCGGTGGCGTCAGGGGCCGCAACCACAACAGGGGCGCCGGCGGCAGCGGGGGCACCCACGGCGGCAACAGGGGCCGCGGGCCGTATCGTGGGTCGCGGCGGCAGCGGCGCCACCGAGCCGGGCGATCGAGGGGGCGACGGACGGGGAGGATGTCGAGCCCGTCGCCGGAGTAGCGGCGCCAGCCGGGGTGACGGGTGGAGTACCCACTGGCTCAACCTCATAGGAGGAGACGAGGATCCAGGGGCCCGGTCAAACTCGACCTCTGGGGAGGGAGTCGAAAAACCGGGTGGTGGCGGCAGAAGGCGCCGTGCCGAGGGGGCCTTTGGGGGCCGCCGCCATGCATCACTCCAAGAAGGGGGCGCGGGGCCGGCACCGAAGGGGCCGAAGCCGGAGGAACCTGAAAAAAAGGGAACACCGTCTCGAGAAAATACACATGCCTCGAGGTGTACACACGATGAGTGACAGGATCATAGCACCGGTAACCTTTGGTGTTAGGAGGGTAGCCAAGGAAGATGCATGGGACGGAACGTAGTGCGAGCTTGTGTGGCGTGGTGGACGCGGTGCTGGGATAACAGAGACACCCAAAAATGCGGAGACCATCATAGGATGGTGGTGTACCGAAGACAAGGTGGTGAGGTGCGTAGTTCCACCGAGGACGATACAGACGAATGTTAACTAAGAGAGTGACGGTGGCGAGAGCATCGGGCCAAACCGAGCAGGCACGTTAGAGTGAAAGAGTAACGTGCGAACACAGTCATTAAGAGTGCGGGGAATGCGCTCGGCGCGGCCGTTCTGCTGTGAAGTGTAGGGGCAAGTCAGACGGAAGATGGTGCCGTGAGAGGCGAGAAGTGTGCGAAGAGCGACGTTGTCAAACTCTTTTCCTTTATCAATTTGGAGTGCGAGTATGGGGCGATCGAACTGGGTGGTGACATAGGAATAAAAGGCGGTGAGTGTGGCTAAAGCGTCGGATTTACGACGAAGTGGAGAAGTCCACAAATAATGAGAATAATCATCTAAGATCACCAAGTAGTATAGATAGCCCGTGTTACTCGCAATGGGAGACGTCCAAACATCACTATGAAGCAATTGAAACGGGAAAGTGGGAACGGAAGAAGACACACTAAAGGGAAGACGAACGTGCTTGCCTAAGCGACAAGCCTCACAAGAGTGCTCATCGAGATTATTACATGAGAAAGAGAAACTCCTAAGAATTTGACGTAAAACGGTGGGGTTGGGGTGGCCTAAGAGAGCATGCCAAAGGTCAACGCCAACGGCAAGGGCGACGGGTGTGGAGGTGGAGGCGTCGGCGTGCACGGGGTAGAGCTCATTGGGACTGTCACATCGGTGAAGGATCATCCGGGTACGGGCGTCTTTCACAGAAAGCCAACACCGTCAAATTCAACAGTAAGTGGGTTCTCACGAGTAAGACGACGAACGGAAACTAGGTTCGTGACTAATTCAGTTGAAACAAGAGCATTAGACATAGTAATGGGTGTGGAAGTGGAGGGAAAACTAGTGCTACCGATATGAGTAATAGGTAAGGAGGAGCCGTTGCCGACAGTGATACAAGTGGGTGTGCGAATAGGACTGGAGGAGGTTAGGTTACCGGATGATCTGTCATGTGCGCAGTAGCACCTGAGTCCATGTACTAGTCGCCTCCACCGACATAGCTACTCGGCGACAGCGCGGAGTGCTGGGCGGCGAGGAGGGTGGGGTCCCATGGAACAGGTACCGACGGCGATAGGAGGCCCTCATAGGGTGGCGCCGGGATGGGTGGGCCATAACCACCGAGGGGCGGCGGCGCAAGGAGGGCACCGTAGACGGCGCCAGTCGGCTGGTAAGGCGCGCTGATGAACGCCGGGTGGCCCGCGGGGAGAGCCTGCTGGTAGTGCGGCGCCCCGGGCCGGCTGTTGCTGCAGGCGGCGGCCGCCGCCGCCATGCCGGTTGCATCGGCCCCCTCCTCCTTGCGGCTGCTGCTGGGGAGGTGCTGATGGCGGCAACGGGTAACACCCGGCAAGTGCGGGAGGAAGCGACTGGATTTGCGCTGCCGGTGGAGCGGGGCCACTGCAGATGGTGAAGTAGCCTGCAGTATCCATGGAAAGGCGTCAGTGGCGGCGGGAAGAGGAAGGCAGCGGCAGTGTGTCGGCGCGACGGGGCGGCGGCGGCGCGGCAGGAGGCGCACGACGGCGGCAGTCAGCGCGCGGCGGGGGGAACGCGCGCGCGGCGGCGGAGGAGGACGCGGCGACGCAAGGCGGCAGAGGAGGACGCGGCGACATGTGGCGGCGGCGCTTGGTGCGTCGGCGGTGGGCGCGGCGGCGGCGGCGGCGACGGCTTACCCTGGGTCAGGACCTTCAAGATGATACCATGTAGACGGGAAAGATTGCAATACAATAGTCGTCGTATTGATGGGATGCTGATGCACGTATATATAATCAAATTTACTATTTCACATCTATCTCGCATCTAACTTTTTAACCACATGATTTGACATCAAGATTAGTATTCTTCACTTTTTTTATCGTATCATGTTGTTATACGTCCCTCACGCGAGGGGCATTGTGGCTGTAGGCCGCTGTTTCATTTTTGGGCGATACTAGGCGCCGGCGCGCCGGCTGAAAGTTTCGGCCGGTCACACCGCGAGCGTCCGATCTACACGTGCGCAGTCGTCAGATCTGTCCACTGCCGCTCCCTTCGCCAACCTCCCGCATAGGAAAAAAGAAGAGGAAAAAAGAGCGTCGCCCCCGCCCGGGCCGACAGCCCCGCCTATCTCCTCGTCTTCCCGTTGCAGCACTGTCACGTGCGCCGCCGCGCTGCCGGCTTGCCGCATCTCGCCGCGCGCCATCGGGATTGCAGGGCTACCTAGGAAGATTCAAGATTCTGTCGTTTGCATCTCTTCATCGGCTTGTTCGAAGAACTGGCATCGTGGTTGCACCACCTCCCGTCGCCGCCGTCTCTACTCGCCGCCGACGTCGGCTTCCATCACCATATTTCAGCACAAAAAGCCCAACAGATAAGAAAGGGGATTTCTCTGGTGGTAGCAAAAACCAAAAACAGTTCCAGCAAAAAATTATCATAGTTCCAGCAAAAAAATGCACTGCCGCCGATGCGTGCAAACAAAAAATCTCGCCGGTTCCAGCTCTGCTTCGGCTGGTTGTAGCAAAAATGATTCTTGGTTGCAGCAAAACACATGGCAGCCGGTCTATCATCGCCCCAGCACCATTCCTATAGCCTATGCAGCAAAACCAAACGCTAGTTCCAGTAAAATCAAAAGTGCTTCCAGCCAATAATTTGATGTACCAAAAAATCCGGTCTATGCAGCAAAATCATTGTTGGTTCCAGCAAAAATCAAAAGTGCTTCAAGCCAAAAAAATTGATGTAGCAAAAAATCCTGCCTATGCAGCAAAATCAAAGGTTGGTTCAAGCAAAAATCAAAAAGTACTTCCAGCAAAAATTTTGATGTAGCAAAATATCAGGGGCGGAGGCACCACTGTCCCTCAATTTACAGCAAAATCGAAAGATGGTTCGAGCAAAAAACAGAAATGGTTCCAGCAAAAACAAATACAGCAAAAAAATCATGGCAGCTCGCTAGCCGCCGTCTCTACCATCCCCACGGTCGTCGCTCACCCCTGACTCCCATAGCAGTACCCCCGTGGCCCTCCCTTCAGACCGGTGCAATTTCTAGCCACAAGAGCGCCGGATTTTGTTGCCTTGGTGATTAGCGGAGGAAGGGGATTACATTAGTAGAGGAGGATGTGTTCGTGGAGATGGGGTTAATGAGTGGTGGAGCTCACTAGAGGAAGAAGATAAGGCATGGAAGGGGTAAATGAGTGGTGGAGCTCGCTGGGAAGAAGATAAGGCACAGAGGGAGACGGTGCGTAGGGCCCAGTGTGGAGAAAGGGGAAAAAAGAAAAAAAAAGGTGCGGCTGTGCGAGCGAGCGGCGCGACCGGCCGAAGTTTCGGCCGGTGCGCCGACTACAAGAGTTTTCCTTCATTTTTCACAGCAATCGACCCCTCATACCGGCTGCGGCCATAAATTTTTTTTATTTTTCTTTTTTATTTATTTGTAAACTTTTTAGATTCATGTTTTTTATTTTCTCTTTTTCATTTTTGGAAATTCAAGAATTTTTTCATCGTTGTTAGTTGAGTGTCCACCCAATAGATGGGTCTTTTTTTTCTTGTTCGAGTTGAAAATCTACCCTTAACATGCAACTGGGGCCGACCTGCTTTTGTCACAGTTGCAATCCTACCATCGACTCGTGACTGAGTTTCGGCATTTTTTGACTTAGTTGCAAATCCACCCTCAACTCGCAACTAGGGCCTGAAACTTTTTTGTTTATGTTGCAAATCTACCCTCGACTCCCAACTGAGTCTCGACTTTTCCTTTTGTACTAGTTGCAAATCCACCTATTGACTCGCAACTGGGGCTGACCATTTTTTGTCTCGGTTGCAAGTCCACCCTCGATTCGCAACTGAGCCCAACATTTTTTTTGTCCTAGTTGCAAGTCCACCTTCAACTCGCAACTGGAGCGCGATCTTTTTTGTCCCAGTTGCAAGTCCACCCTTGACTCGCAGCTGGGCCCCGACCTTTTTTTGTCCCAGTTGCAAGTCCACCCTCGACTTGCAACTGAGCCCAACATTTTGTGTCCTAGTTGCAAGTCCATCCTCGACTCGCAACCAGGACACAATCTTTTTTGTCCCGGTCGCAAGTCCACCCTTGACTCGCAGCTGGATCCCAACATTTTTTTTTGTTCCAGTTGCACGTCCACCCTCGACTCATAACTGAGGCCCGACTTTTTTTGTCCTAATTGCAATCCCACCTACAACTCACAACTGGAGCCCGACCTTCTTTTTGTCCCAGTTGCAAGTTCATGCTCAACTCACAACTCCATCTTGACATTTTTGTCCCAATTACAAGTCAACTCTCGACTCACAACTTGAGTGGGCGCGTGACTTTTTCGTGGGCAACTAACAAAAAAACAAAAAAAATTGTTCTTGAAGAATTTGTTCATATTTTTCAAAAAATGATCAGAATTACAAAGTTTATTCGCATTTTGGAAAATACTTTTTGTAATTTTAAAATGGTTTGTGCTTTAAAAAATATTCAACATTCAAAATTGTTTACAATTGCAAAATGGTTTCAAAAAATATCAAGAATGTCTTCTAATCTCGCGCTGTATTGTGCCCTTGTCAAAGTTTATCGCTTCCTAATTGTCAACAATAGCCGTTCGCGACGCGCAGTGTGTTGTTATTTTATTTTTGTTTTTTGTGGCGCTCAAGTCGGCCGGCCCATTCGCATGACAACGGCTGTGCAGCTTGCCGGTTTAAAGAAAAAAAGAACGACACGATGGGCTGGCAATGATTTATCCTTATGTCATAATTTAGATGTGAGATATAGACAGACATATATAATTACAAGAGAATGCTTTTACCTTAACTATACAAGACTAGGAGGTGGACCACAACTCCAATATACATGCAACACAAAATACAACTCAACAAGAAGAATAAGACTGTCTCAGGCTGATCTCGTTCGCGGCGAATACGTAACAGCCCGAACACTTTCACAAGTTGACGTGGAACATAACCCTGCGCCGAGATTTATGCACACAAACCAACGACAACAAGGGCGTTCAGGACGAGATGATAAAAACCTGACATTCAGGAGTTATCTTTTCCGTTGTTCTTTAGGATTGTTTTTAGAATGGCCTTTGTTCTTATGTGAAGCTCACTGATTGGAGAGCTTCGAGTGACCATTTTGCAATGGGCTAAAGTGGCAATGGATACAAAAATAGACTAATACATGTTCACAAATTTGAGAATTTTACCCTAGTTTGGAATATATATCGCTAAAAATATCTTATATTTCACATAAAAAATATTTCTATTTTGGATGAGGCGGAGGGGGGATGGGGCTGGTACGGAGAGACTATGGAGTTTCTAGGATATGGTGCAGAGTGGTGGGGTCTTTTGCAAAATGTCGCAGCTTACCTTGCATGTGTTAGATGCAGATTAGATGGTCAGATATGATGGGCGTCAGAGTGTCAAATACACCATCATCGTTAACTATATTTTAGAGGCAAGAGCACTAGAGACCCGCAAACTTGCATTGGATGTGATGGTTTAGTCTAGAAACTTGCAAAAGGTGATCAACCCATCCATAAACTTGCAAACTATGTGATGGTTTAGTCCACAGCCAATCAGACGCGGACAATTGGCGCCCAGCTGGCTGCTTCGTGGCACACTTGGTTGGACCGGCTTTTTTGCGGAAAACCCCTCAACTTTCCAGGAAATCACAAGCCGCCCAGAGATTGCTGATGTTTGGAAATGTATCATAGGCTCACAGATGAAACATAGTGCTGATGCTTTGGCTCCTGCTGATGATATTGTAGCTCAGAAAAGTTTTAGGTGTTTGCTCCTCGGGGAGTTGTCCTCAATGTGCTCCGCCCAAGCTGTTGAGTCAGATGATATAGTGCAGCCCTCTCAAGATTCTGATGACAAAAATTCAACTCCAGATGTTGAAAGCAATTGTGGTTGCTCCAACAGTGAGTCTGTTTGCACAGCAGGAACAGATGAGCCACATCGTAATGGAGTGTTTAAATCTTCAACTCTGCTTGCTCACCGTGACTGCGTTACAGGATTAGCCATTGGAGGTATAAACACAACATGGCTAGTGTACTGTGTACATAATACGCTGTTTCATTATTGGAGGCATCATGCCATAATTTAGTACAATCATGCAAAACATTTTGATCTGGGCACCGATGCAATATGAAAAAATCTGGAAAAAATGATAATTAGGTCTATGGAGTGTTATAGTACCATTCAAAATTTTAACTTGTAACCCAAAATGTGTTAGAAGAAAACAGCGTATAATTATTTGAATGAAACCTCCATAGACAGATTTATTGTGTCATTTGACAGATTTAATTTTTCATTTTCATATCTTTGGACATAGATTATAACTTCAAATTCTATAGTGTAGTGTTGAGAAATAAATCTAACAATTTTTTGCTGAAGTTTTTATGTTCATTTTATGCCGAAACCAAAATGAAATGCACAACTGACCTTTCTATTACTCCCCCCTTTTACAAATATAAGACATTTTAACTTTTTTATGAACCGGATGTATATAGACACGATTTAATGTGCTTGTTCGCTCATTTCAGTTTGTACGTAGTCTATACTGAAATATCCAAAACATCTTATATTTGTGAACGGAGGGAGTATTTTGCAGTTCTCCTAGATATCTCACTTCATATACTTACCAGTGTTTTACTATGTTTTTATCCGTTGTGCTATGTTATTTGGTTTTTGTCCGTGGCCATTGCTTGCCTTACCATGCTAGTGGATCTTCCTAATGCCTTTGACCAGAATTATGACTCAAGTAATCCGTGTTGATGAATCTTTACTGTATTGCAGGGGGATTCTTGTTTAGTTCTTCCTACGACAAAACAACCAATGTATGGTCGCTGCAGGTATGAAACTGTCGGTGTACACTCTTCTCTTGATGAGTTGTTAATTGTGTGAGTGTCATTCTTGAAATGAATAGCATTTTTTTCTCGTAGTGAGAAATCACATTAACATACAGCAAACACATCTATTACCATAAAACGCATAACCTTTCTGCGGCCCATTTTTTTTTTACTTTGACTTGCTTCTACAGGACTTCTCTCATGTGCAGACTTTAAAGGGTCGAGCACAAAATCACAGCAATTGTTGTTGTTGACAATGATAACCAGTCTCTTTGTATAAGCAGAGACAATGGCAGTGGAATTTTTGTCTGGCGTGTTGGTACCTCTCTTAAGCAAGAACCATTGAATAAATGGTATGAAACTAATGATTGGATCTACCGGGGTGTTCACTGTTTGGCTGTGTCTGGAACCGGTCATCTTTATACCGGTAGAGACAAATCTATTAAGGACTGGTCTCTGGAGGTAAAGATGCTAAACTGACTTGCTGTTTCAGTGTAATATTGAAACAGGGTGGTTGGTTGGGCTGTATTAAAATTATAGACAAAGTTGAGGGGTTTTCCATAAAAAAGCCGGTCCGACCAAGTGTGCCACGAAGCAGCCAGTTGGGCGCTAATTGTCCGCATCTGATTGGCTGTGACTAAACCATCACATAGTTTGCAAGTTTATGAATGAGTTGATCACCTTTTGCAAGTTTCTGGACTAAACCATCACATCCAACGCAAGTTTATGGGTCTCTAATGCTCTTGCCTCTATATTTTATATGAGTAGAGATATATTAGTGGTTTTAGGAATCTTTGTTGCATAGTTCTCTTTGCCTTTATACGTGGAAATATTTTTCATGTCACATAATAATTTCTGCTACTCATGGTTGGACTTGTCCTTTGCTCGAGTGTGTGAATTAAATTTGAAGATCAGATTTGACGTAATGGTAAATACAGGCTAGGAATACGATCACAACATTGACTTGGAAGATACCAGGTGTCGTTGTTCTGCTCCGGCAATGTGGCAGTTTAAGTACGTGGAAAGCACATGGAATGAACTTAAGATGCTGAATTGACTTGTCACAAGAATCTGGAAAGCACAAGGCAATTGGCAGTTTGATATTCAGCGTGAAAGATGGTACTCATCTGAATATGCGGTGGCTCTGTCTGATCACTACCGATGTGCGGTTGAGCTGAGGCTATCAGTTTGAGCTGTTGCGACTTGACGTTTCCCTACAAATCAATGAGATCCCTACATTGCCGTCTAATCTCCTTCCATTTTTGCTCCTCAGATTTAGATTTGCAGTGGTTCCTGACTTCCTGTTGCACAATTTGTGGGAGAGAGAGGTTGATGTTGGCAGGATGAGGTGTGTTGGAAGCATTCTTCTGGTGATTGTGCTCTTGTTTTCTTCTCTGGCCGTCTCCAATGCTGCAATAAACATGGTTAGTACAATAGCAGCAGATTGTACAGTTTTCTTGCACCCATTTCTATTCGTGAAACTAGAGTAGACTAGAAACAGTAGCAGATGTCTTATTATTTGATATTCACGAATGTACGAGCGCTTGAGCGACAACCCGATGTCGCTAATGGGTGGGAAATGGTTAGGAGGAAGGAGGGCAATTGCCGCTCCGGTAAATGAAGGTGTACACAAGAAGGATCAGTTTGTGGGAAGCAAGGTTTTTTTTCTTAGAAAAGGAGGATGACCCCCGGCCTCTGCATCTGGGAGATGTATATGGCCACTTTATTGATTATTCTCGAGGACCTTACAAAGTATTACAACAATGGCCTGAATCCACCATCTTGGCAACACATGCCGCTACTCATATTCAAAATGACGAAGGGGTGTTAGCTGGTCCACTACCCAAACCACTCACCTAAGCCTAACATCAAAAAGCCGAAAACTGAAACATATTCAGAAGCCCCAGCCGAGCCACATACCGGGTCTGGTGCACAATCCGGTCAGACGCACTCGTGTGTCGTCGCCGCCATCTTCCACATGTCCGTCTTCAGATCACATTGAGGCTTCTACCTTGTCTGGCCATGCTGCCATCGACGTCACCATGACGCCAGGCAGCAACCTCCTCCTGCGCGAGTCCATCTCCGTGCATCGGGCGGCGAGCCTCCACAGCGCCATGCCGCCGATCTTCGCCGCCATCAATGAGTGAGATGAAGTACCGCTCCACCACGTCATGTACAAGGTGAGGAAGGGCGAGGTCCCCATCGGAGACACGGCCGGAAGAGAAGCACCGCAGCCCCGAGACATCGCCGGAGCTGCGGCGAGAGATCAGCGGGCCGCCACCAGGAAACAGACAAGCTCGCCATGCACACCCAGCATCCCCATGCCCAAGCCGGCGCCTTCAAGAAGGTGACGACGCTGTGGCGCCGCCGCCGCTTAGCCACCGGGGCTAGGGTTTTCACCCGGGCGCAGGGGAAGGGGGGAGGCAGGGGAGGTTTAGCCTCGGCGCCGCCGCCAAGGAGGGAATGGCGTCCGGGACGCCATCGACGCCGTGACCGCTGCCGGCGGCCAAGGGTTTCCCCGACCAAGCACCCTGCCGCCACCTCCGAACCAGCCACAACATCAGCAGGCGCGTGTACGCCGGAGATCCAGGCCGGCGGAGGTCATGCATCACGAGCGGACCAGGATCGCCTCCGATCTGACGAGGGGAGCCCGGGGCCTCCCCGCGCCATGACCTGCGCCCATCGGAACCTCGCTGCCCGCGCAGCCGAGGGGAACCGGCCTACCTCACCGACGAGCACTCCCCGCCGCCGGAGGAGCGCCGTCCGCACCAGCAAGGCCGCCGCCTCAGATTCGGACCCTCACCACCGAAAGGAAGCGATCAGATTGGGGGAGCGCTGGATCCAGCCAAGTTGCCCCGCCGCCACCATCCCGGGAGCCGGCACCGGCTTCGCCGGCCGTTCCTCCGGTGGCGGCGAGGTGGGGAGGGAGATGGGAAGGGTGTAAGGCGCGGGGGTCTGGGTTCCCCTGTCGCCGCCAGGGAGGGCGACGCGGGGGACGGGTGGGACGGGTGGGACGGGCTGATGGATATCCTTGTGGGAAGCAAGGTAGCTGCAGAGGTTAGCATTGTCGGTTTAAGTAAAGAAATTGTTGTCCAAGTACATGACGGCACACGGAGGCGAACTTACCGCACTCCGAGAGTTCATCCACCAAAGAACGGCTGAAAGACAAACTTACAAGCACGCATTCTTTATGTGCAATCAGTATCTATCAGACGTATGTTCTTTTTGGCGGTAGAAAGGTGGGTGAGTGAGAGAAGTTAGCCATAAGAGTGTAATCCTTGTGTGGGTGGAGTTGGGGTTATGTAAATTGTAATCTCCAACGTGGAGGAGTTCTTTACCCCATCTTCCTCTTCAATATATATAGTACGCACTCTCGTGCGTATTCAAAAAAAAGACGTATGTTCTTCCATTTGGCTCAGGTTGTTTTTTCTGTCCTATCAGTTTTTGACACATGTACTTGTTGTAATTTCAGTCCATTCTCAGGCTAAAAACGTCTGTTTTCATTCCAGTTTCGGGTTGAATTCTAACTCTCCCTCTTGGACCTTTAAGCGATTGTTGGCACTCAGCCTGTCCTAACAGGCCGCTTGAAAACCCGTTACCGTCTCACAAAGGCAAGAAAAAACCCACCAGGATTGATTGAACACTAAACTCTGAACACTGAAGGATATTGTGGAACTGAAGAAAATGAGACCTATACCACTACCAAACTGTGTGACAAATCCATAATCAACTATATCCATAACATAAGCTTGCAGTTGCAGCAAAGCAAAAAACCGAACCTGAAAAACCAAACAATTATTGTTGTTGTTGCAATTCACCACGGTATCCCCGACCAGATTCAGCAGATCAACTTCCTTCGTAAATATGATAGACACCACATATAGTTATACACATGGCAAAGGATGCATAGATTTTTGTGGTCTTTCTAGTACAATGATGTCACTGGTTTGCTGGAAAATGAACACTGGAACTGAGATTTTAGTAGTATGATGGTACAGAGATATTATGATCCGATCTGCTTGCAAGATTCTCGATACGGGATGAGCATATATGTTTTTGGGATTGAGGGTCAACAATTATCTGTTCAAAGTGATTATTTGACAATTAACGCGCTCAGTTTT
The DNA here is from genome assembly GCA_021605205.1 of Aegilops longissima. NCBI lineage: Eukaryota > Viridiplantae > Streptophyta > Magnoliopsida > Poales > Poaceae > Aegilops > Aegilops longissima. The sequence continues at coordinate 462,845,899 of CM038680.1, forward strand.
GAGCGATTTGATCATATGCCATGTTAACATAATTCTGGACAAGCACAGATACAGTATACGACTTGAGAAAAAATTAACACAAAGAGGCTGGATGTTAGTGTATGTCTCAGAATAATAGGAAGAGGAAGATTGGCTAATTGACGTCCTCTATTCCTTATTCCCTCATGCATGTCATTGTCAATGCGCTAGTCTAAGAGCAACTCCAACGGGTCGACCCAAACGGACGGCGCATTTGTCCGTTTTTTGTCCGTTTGGGTCGGCCGCGTGCCGGGCGTTCGCCTTGTTTTACATTTGGGTCGGCACGCGCCGACCCATTTCATGTCCGCATTTAATTTTTAAAAAAGGCCTGCAGCCATAGATCATGCCAGCGGCCATGTCTCACGCCGGCATCATGCCAGCGCCGGCATACATTGCCGGCTTCAAAAAATATCACCACACAGTTCATGCTGGAGCACTCGCCAGCAGCCGGCACACATGCCAGCACACAAAAAGAAGTAGGACTTGAGTTAGACCACGCCATCGCGGCCCCGTGGTCATGCCAGCACACAAGCCGGCAACAAAAAGGAAGGTGCTTGTCGCTACGAGATCACTCGTCGGTGAACTTGAGCATGTCGGCCTGCATCTTCTCGAACCACGGCCTCTTCCTTGGCAACACGGTGTTGAGATCCACCGTCATGGTCTCCACCACGGTCATCATGCTCGTGAGAGTCACTTCTTTCGCCTTGGTCTTGGCGTTGGCGGCCTCGATCTCTAGCATCTTGGCTTGTTTCTCCGCCTCCATCTCAAGCATCTTGGCTTGCTTCTCTGCGTCCATCTCAAGCCTCCTCCTTTGGATCTCCATGAAGGCGTTCATTTTCTCTTCTTCGAAACGCCGGCACTCCTCCTCCCTTGAGTCCTTATTCATCATGCCCTCCACGCTTGCAATCAAGGCATTCGATACCGCATCCCTCTTGTCCTCCTTCTTGGAGTTGGTCTTCCCCCGCGCCGTGCCGGCTCGCCGTCCCCAACCTCCTCCACGGCTTGCTTCCCCCACGCGACTTGAGGGTGGCATATTACGCCTTAAACTTCTGCTCGTCTTTGATGACCCTAAAGCAATGGGAGAGGTTGAAGCACTTGCCATTGTGTTGGACCTTGAATGCCTCCAAAGCTTGAAACGCCTACAAATGTATTTCATGCAAGCATATTGGCAAACAGTATGCAAATGAACACGCAAGCATAAACTTGAAGACACAAAAGAGGGCGGCTTGCTAGCATACCATGTCTTGCATGCCGATGCCGCTCACAGGGCGGGCCTTGACGCTCTCAAGGGTGGCACACAACTTGTTACATTATTGTTGGATCACCCTCCATCGCTTCGAAATGGACACCCACTCGTGCATGCTCACTATTTGGTAAGGCGGAAACTTCTTGCGCTCATGAAACACTCTATGGACACGAATCCAAAAAGTTGAATGCTTTTGTTCGGCGCCTATCTTGGGGTCTTGTACAATGTCTCGCCAACAACAAAGAAGCTTGTCCTCGGCCATCGTGTATGCCTTCATCCGCTTGCTCTTGCGCTTCGGCTTCGGCCCAACGGCTTTGTTGGCGAGCTCGTCCTCGAACAAAGGCTCCGCTTTGATGTCGCACTCGTCCTCTTCCTCTTGCCCGTAGTTGTCCAGAAACTCATGGTCAAGTGGGAAGCCGTCCAGGTCCATGCCGACCTGATCACGCATGAAGGCCGCCTGATCGGGATCATAGCCAGCGGCCGGCGTGAACGCCCCTCGGCCGTCCAGGCTTTGTGACTCGTCAGGATCGTAGGCAGCGGCCGGCGCACCGCCCTCGAAGATGAGGTTCTGCATGTAGTCCTAGTCGCCGGCGGCCGGCATTCCGTCGAACAGGTTGCGGGCGTCCGGCAGCACGTCGGCCGGCATCTGCCGCGTGATGGTAGCTGGAATTACGTCGGTATTTCCCCAGAGTAGGAGGGATGATGTAGCACAGCGACGGTAAAGTATTTCCCTCACACTGGTGCGCGTCGGTCCTAAACAAACGGTTTAAAACCCCTTTCCGCGACGGCATCTGGAACCGTCTCCAAGTGAGTGTGGGCGATAGGGGGGTACTTCCCACATGACCCAAAAACCGTCGAGGATATGCCCTCCTGGCACACATGTTCGGCAGAATGAGGTCGTGTGCGACCGGCGAGGGCTCAAATACGGAAATATGTACAGTACAGATAAAAAATATAATTATATGGCGAAATTGTTTCCGGTCGCAAGTACATCCCACACAGTCAGTCCCCGCTAAACGTTTCCGTTCGTATGCACATCCCACACAGTCGCTTCAAGGAAAATGTTTCCGTTCACAGGTACATCACACATAAATTTTTCCGTTAAATCGTTTGCGTTATTGAATATAGCACACACGGTCCGTAGAAGAAACTGTGTGGCAAAGGCTGTCCATGACACATAATTTTTATGTGGTAAATGTTTGCGCAAGATGGCCTAAGGCAAACAGTTTTCAAGAGAAAGTCGTATGTGATTGTTCATTGATCCAACACGGTTTATTCCTAGAAACTGTGTGCATTGCCTGAGGTCATCACCCACGGTATTTTTTCAACAACCGTTTGCAATATCAAAACCCAATTAGCAGGCTAATTCGCCATTAGCAGGCTAATTGCCCTATTATTAATAATCCATTTATTAATCTAATTGACATTCATATTAAGCACACAATATATTTCATTTCCATATTAAGGAAGCAGAATTTCATAATTGAAATACATCAGAGTACAACATGATATAGCTTCAGCACTCAGCTACCCCATTACACAACTGCACCAGCAGCAAGTTCCACATGCAACATGTAGAACCTTTCAAAATTAGCATCATAGACGGTATATAGACAGATGCATCTCATCTGGAAAACTGCTGAAGCGGAAGGCGAATATTGAGCCTTCATTCATGTTGAAGGTCTTTGCAACTTTAGGCCAGTGCCTCTGGAAGATTGACCGTCCGTCCTTCGACCTCTTCAGGAACACTTCAATATTGAACCGTGGATGTTGTATGAAAACCTTCCTCGCCTCCTGACCATGGAGGAGTTTGAGAGGTAATCATTAGTGAACTGCTTTGGAAAGGCCTGAAAACAAGGATGTGCATAAATATCTTCTCTATATTGGAAATGGGGCAAAGAAATAAAAAAAGGCAAGGTATAATAGTTAGTACCATCTTGTAGTGAACTGATGTCTTCTTCATTGTGCAGACAAAGATCTTGTTATTTTTTGTTGCTAATTTATTTATCCTAACAATCTTTCTGAGTTTCTTGATTTGATTGGTATTCATGGACAACTCATTTTCCCATATGTAAAAAGGGTCGACCAGTGGGTCAAAACCTCTGACAGCAGGACCTACATGTGCAAGACCAAATTGTTAAAAACCAAAATATTAGAATGGTTCCTGCAATTGCACAATAATGTGCTATTAGAGAACGGACCATGCACGTTCTAACCTCGATTGTAAACCTCAGTGCTTCCCATTGTTTCCCTGCAACACATGTAAGGTAGTTAGTCATCAGGTTAAGTAAGGGTTTGCATGCTATTAGTAAAATATATTGATGAAAAATAAGCACATTACAGATTCATCAGATTAATTGAAGCCACACGGAAAACCCGTTTACCCAAACCAAGCATGATTAAGAACTAGGAAATATAGCGCTTGTATATGTTTCTCATGTATTAAGTGCAGCCAAATTCAATTTATTCCTCACGTGCACAACAATACAAAATTTTACCCACGACAATTGGACATCGCATTGCAGAATTGAACCAAGTAGTTAACTAAACACCACAATAAATGAACCAAACATTAACTGAGCGCCACATTGCACAATATAACATTGAACCAAGCAGTTAACTAAGCACCACAACAAATGAACCAAACATTAATTGAGCACCATATTGCACAATAAAACATACTCCTAATAGAAGATCAGAGAGTTAACCAAACAGTTAACTACAACTAATTGTAGCAATTGTATTTGTTTCTCATGTATTTACTACAACCAAATTTAATTTATTCCTCACATGGTATACAATAACAGAATGCACCCACAATTTTGTAAAGATAAATTCGATTTATTTCTCACATGGAAGACAATACAAAATTGCAGCCTGAAGATTTGAACATCACATTTGCAGAATTGAACCAAACAGTTAACTGAAGATGACAGCTAATTAACAAAATAGTTAATAAGTGAGCACCACACTGCACGATATATAGAACATATACACTGGAGCAAAAGATTTCATCGTGAAATTAGATAGCACAATTCACTAGATTTTGTGAAGAAAAGGCAGGAGCAGCATACGTAACAGGTAAATCGAGCATGCTTAACCGACGTAGCTAGCAATTGGCAAGGCGCTCCTCCAAGATCTGGGGGTCGTCACGAATGGCAGCCATCGCGACTTCATCCGCGCGTGCGGCCGCGATTTGCTTCTCCGCTGCCAAATGCTCCTTGAGGTCCTGGCTATACAACGTGCACCATGGCTTAGGCCGGCGCTTATTTGGTGGAGGGGTCGGTAATTTGGGTGGAAGGTGTCGTGCTCGCGCCGGCGGTTGGAGCATGTGGGATGTGGAAGCAGGAGGAGGATGGGGGTCGAGTGTGGATTACCTGCCTGGGTAGAGGAGGCCGAGCAGCGTGAAGGAGGGTCGCCGGCGAGGAGGCAGCAGCGTTGCTAGCAAGGAGTGAAGGTTTCAACTTGGAAAGGAAAGAGGAAAGAGGGAAAATGTGACTTTTGGTAAGGGGAAGAGGGCGGGGAGGTAGATATTTTCGCGAAAGCCGAAAATTTGGAATCACTTCAGCCAAAAAACTGGCGCGCAAAGTGTCATCAGAGTACTGGTGCACCATGTACAATATGTGGACATCACAAACGATTCAGATAGCTTAACCCGTGTGTGATGAGTTTGAACGTCAAAAGTTTTGGTTCGAATTTCCATGGTTACAGTGGTCATCCACGTCATTGCATAATTTGGGTACACAAAGGAGACTACAGCACACCCACACTTCTTAATCGAGCAAGTTCAGCAATTAAACAGAGCTAGCTGACCTAAACATTACTCTAACAAATTAAAGACCGGCGCTTTTAATTAAACAAAACATAGAGTACTACTATGGCCGGTGCTCGTCAATCTCCGCTGCCGCCTCCATGTCCAGCTCGCGCCCGACGGTCTCCTGGTGAAGGGGCTCCATGGCATCCATCGCACCATACTTGGCAAGCATCTCGCCATCCGCGTCCGCCATCTCTTTGGAAAAGGCCGACACGAGCTGAGCGTGGGCGGACGCGATCTGGGCTTGGACGGGCTCCGTCATTGCAAGGTATGTGTCACGACCTGTTTTCCAATAAAATACTTATTGAGAAACTGATCTTTAAGTCCCAGTATAAGGAAAAATCCTCCTTACTGCTAGATAAAATCTTGATACAGAAAGCCAGTAGCATTAAAACATATTACAGGGTCGAGCTGAGGGTGCTCAACATATTATTACAAGCACGCCAATAATTATACATAATGGCGGATATGACACAATGATGTGGGGTGGCATACTACTGACTCGAGAATAAAGTGGTAGTGGAATAACACAGTGGAGTTGGTAATATGACTCCTAAACTGGCAGCTCATCGAGCGTCAAGGTGAGGCTCAATGAATTTATTTGGGTAGCGGAAGAGGATATAATACAATGACCAATCCAGGGTCGCACGAGACTGACTGGGACTCCTCTAGGCGTCGGACTCGCTATCGAACTCTTCATCCATGAGATCGCCTTCATCAACATATGGCCAAATCAACAAGCCAGGTGAGTACTTTGAAAGTACTCGCAAGACAGTTCGGACATAAGATATAACAAATGCATGCATGAATGCGTGATGAGCAAATAACAATGCACATTCAAATAATAAATATTTTCACAACATGATAAGTAAAAAGGAAGTCGGGCGGTAGTCTTCCCGAAATCCCAACAAAATAAATGAAAACCGATCGGGTGTCTGGAGCGACGCCTCGAAGGGTAAACGAATAAATAAACATGCATGATCGAGGCGTCTAAGCGACACCACATAAAGGGCTTATATTGAAAATAAAAGACATACATGCCACAGTCGGACGTCTGAGCGACATCGCAGAAAGGGCTTATGTCGAAAGTAAAATAACAAGCGTGCCACAGTCGGACGTAGGGGCGACATCGCAGAAAGGGCTTATATCGAAAGTAGAATAACAAGCGTGCCACAGTCGGACGTCTGAGCGACATCGCAGAAAGGGCTTATATCGAAAGTAAATAACAAGCGTGCCACAGTCAGACGTCTGAGCGACATCGTAGAAAGGGCTTATATCAAAAGTAAACAACAAGTGTGCCACAGTCGGACGTCTGAGCGACATCGCAGAAAGGGCTTATATTCCATAATTCATGTCTGATAAATTCACAAGGATATAATACTCATAAGAAATATTCAGCACACAATAATAAACGGGTGAGTCCATCCACAGGAATAAACACTTAACCGGACTTATCACTCATGTGGTTTACCGAAGTTTTCCCACTGAGACTGATGCTGACAAGATAAGTTGAACATAGAACTCAGACATAGATGAGATTGTTTCAAAGGATTTTGACTCTGCAGAGTTTGTACTAATTATCCACAGCCAACGGATTTCCGTAGTCGCGAGGACTAGTTCCGTTTACGGTATTTTGGTAGAAACACACCTAACCAGTACACACCCATCCCACCTCACGATGCCAGGAATCACCCTAGACAACGTTCAAGAAAAACTTTGAGACGGGGAGATCACAACCTCGAATAGCATGGGATCAAATTTATATACGCGCGCTCTAAGGGGTGCCCCCTCTCGGTCCCAACCGAAAACACCCATGCCCCCTGACCGGATGACGGGCTTTAATCCAGGGCCATGGAACCCTCATCCTGGCCTCTCTATTTGGTGTGTACCAGGAAAGCAGTTTGCAACTTACTAAGCCATATTCCTTGCGGAAAACATGTGGTAGTACAGGTAGGGAAAACGGACGGAAACTGGACGGATTCTTGTTGACACTGGAGTCCAATAGTCTGGCATAAGACTAGCATGCTGCAACACTGCCATCTTACCCATCCTCATGCCATCACATGGCCATGCCAACTCACATCCAACAACTTATGGATTATCGAAACTCACTTGCCTCAACTTTGCATGAAATATGACATTCATCGAGATGCTCACAAACATTGCCATGAACTACTTAATGCAAACATGTCAAAGACACTCATCATATCAAAAGTTCAAACATGCTTGCCTGGTTCGGAGTAGTCGAAGTCTAGCTTGGCGAAGTTCGCGGTTCCGTCACCTCCTCCGGTATCTACGGTATAAGAAAATACGTACTTATCGTAAATACCGTGAGTGCACAGAAAAGTGTTCCAATATTTTTCAAATAAATCTGATAAAAAAATAGACAAAATTTTAAAGAGGACAGAAAAAGAATCAATCAAAAATCCTTTTATCTTTAAAAGTTATAAGGGTTTTAATCCAGGACCTTTCGTAATGAAACGAAACTTCTCGGGGCTGAACAGAAAAGACCAGAAAAACGCTTGACCGAAAGTGTATTTGCCCGAATCGTTTTCAAAAACGGTTCGTTTAAAAGAAAAGAGAGGTGACAGTGGGTCCCACCCGTCGGTATGAAAATTCAAGCGGGAAGAACAGAGCCTGCCGGCGCCCGAGAGCTGCGGCGGTCGCCGGCGGCGATCCACGGCGAGGCAGGGGGATCGGGTGATACCTGCGTGTTCAGCGTGTCCTTCCGCGTCGGTGGGTGGTGGTGGTGGTCGTCGGCAAGCACTAGTCGACGGTGGCCCTTGCTCCGGCGGACGGCGGCTCGGGTGGAGTTGGATCTAGTCGGGGAGGGCTGCGAAGTTCAAATCGAAGCTTGGGTCAGCTCACTGGGTGCTCGAGGAGGTTACTGACGAGGTTTGGGCTTCGGGGATGGCCTCACCGGAGTGATTCGAGCTGGTGGCCGAGGCGGATCGGGGCGGCCGGAGTTGGGGGAGGAGACCTCCTCGAGGTCCTCCGAGTGGCTTGGCGGGGTGTTGGCGAGGTGCAGTGGTGGTGCGTGCTCTAGAGCGAGCTCGGGGCCCCTTTTTATAGGCGATCCGAGGCGGTGGCCATGAACGGGGATCACCGGTGATGGTTACGGTGGCGCAGTGCTTGGTCGGGGAGTTCAGGGAGTTGGGCGTCAACGTGGAGGCTCACCGGTTCCATTTAGGTGCTAACCAGGTTTGGATTAGGCTCCCTGGGTGGCTGCGACGGAACAGGGCGGCGCGGGCCCGTCGGCGGCAGAGGGCGCGCCCTGTGCTTGCCGGGCCACGGCGACGATGCTGCGGGGTGCGCTGGCATGCATGAGGCCACGCGGAGGGCTAGGGGGGCGTTGGGCGGCGCAGAATGGCTTTGCCGCCCGGTCGCATATTGCGGCCGCGCTCATGCACCTTGTTACCATGCGCATGGCGGCTGCGGCCGCGCTCTCGCCGTAGTGGGCCACCGAAGTTGCCCTCACGACGCGGGTCCACGTGCCCATCTTTCACCGGCGATGATTGAACAGTGAAATGATATTTGGGGAGCGAGTTAGTGTGTTTGAGACGCCGGCTGTGGGCTGTAGCTGACGCACCTTCGCGCGTAAGCCATAGGCGTACTATACACCGACGGTGCTCCAAGATATTTTGTACTACATCTCATAGGCGTAAAATAATTGGAATTATTCAGGGTTCGTTTGAACATTTTATACATTAAATTGGTTTTCTAGCCATTTCAGGTGAACAATTCAAATTTGAACTACATGCACATGCTCCAGTGCATATAAATTGGTTAAAAAAATCAAATATGTGTCCTTGGGTGCGTGCTTAGGTCCCATGCAAGAAATGGGAATGAATTTCAAACACCGGGGCACCGTTGATTGCGGGCAAAACATTGAGATGCCTGGTTTTTAAATTCTAGTAAATCCAAAACTCGTCTGAAATTCATGAAAGTTGGCATGCTATCATGGAACGGTATCAACATGTCGTGGTACAAATTTTGTCCCATTTGGGGCAGGTTTGGGTATATGCTTCTCACAAACCGGAGGTTCTCACAACAAGCATGATGGATTTCGGTAGGGAACGTCCCACCTTTGGGGAAGAAACGATATCCATTGCCTCTTATTTCTTTCAAATTTTTTTCTCATGTCAACATAGAACAACAGGAGTGTTGTGTGATTTTTTGTGATTTTTCGGGGTTCGTTTGGACATTTTTGTGCATTAACTGAGTTTTTAATACATTATATGTGCATAATTCAAATTTGAACTAGATGCACATGCTCCAGTGCATATAAATTGGTTGAAAAATCAAATTTGTGTCCTTGGGTGCATGCTTAGGTCCCATGCAAGAAATGGGAATGAATTTCAAACACCGAGGCGCCGTTGATTGCCGGCAAAACATTGAGATGCCTGGTTTTTAAATTATAGTAAATCCAAAACTCATCTGAAATTCATGAAAGTTGGCATGCTATCATGGAGCGGCATCAACATGCCATGGTACAAATTTTGTCCCATTTGGGGCAGGTTTGGGTATATGCTTCTCACAAACCAGAGCTTCTCACAATAAGCATGATGATTTTCGGTAGGGAACGTCCCACCTTTGGGGACGAAATAATATCCATTGCCTCTTATTGCTTTCAATTTTTTTCTCGTGTCAATATAGAACAACAGGAGTGTTGTGTGATTTTTTGTGATTTTTCGGGGTTTGTTTGGACATTTGTATGCATTAACTGAGTTTTCAATGCATTTTATGTGCATAATTCAAATTTGAACTAGATGCACATGCTCCAGTGCATATAAATTGGTTGAAAAATCAAATTTGTGTTCTTGGGTGCATGCTTAGGTCCCATGCAAGAAATGGGAATGAATTTCAAACACCGGAGCACCGTTGATTGCCGGCAAAATATTAAGATGCCTGGTTTTTAAATTTAGTAAATCCAAAATTATGTTAACCATTCACGTGACGCCACGTGTCTTGTTTTTAATGGTTGTAGGAGGTGTCGTGCGGACAGCTGGTTGACCTTGACTGAACGGGAGGCGTGCGAACGCCGTTCGGTGCGCAGGCTGACCGAGAGGCGTGCAAGCTGTCCTTGAGTGCGCAGGCTCATCGGGAAGCGTGCGAGCTATACACTGTGCAGGCTCACTGGGAAGCGAGCCCTTTGACTTCCATGGCCGCTCGCCTTGCTCGCATCCTCTCCATTAATGGCGTCCAAGCCGCAGTTTAATTCACTTTTTAAATATAAAACACTCATCGCAAATGTTTTAGTTAGGACAGCCGCATGCAAATCGACAGCTTCCCCAGGAAGCCAAGAGAAAATGTGCCGAGCAGGATTTCTGCAGCTCTTGATCGCAAATGTTTTAGATAGAACACCCGTATGCAAAGTGAGGGCAGCGTAGGATTTGTGCATCCCTTCAACGCGAACGGTTGTTTTGGATGACCCGTGTGGAACCACGTACAAACAATTTGGTAAGATTTGTCAATCCTTGTAACACTGCGATTTGTCAAAATATGAAGCTAAAAATCACTAGCAGTATCTAATTTTTGCAACTAAAATTCAGTAATTAAGCATAGATTTCATTCATAGATTAAGCAGTCGTTCTTAATTTAAGGGCAAAGTATGGCACGGAATATAAAGGAGACTATAGACTAGACGAAGGTGGTACCACTCGGCCGCTCTCTACGCAGCGAGGCAACTGTCGCCGGCTTGTAGGCGACCATTTGTTGCGTGTTCAACTGCTCCATGCGTGTGGTTGCTTGCGGTTCAGGCGGCCGCGGCGCGCTCTGCTCGCGTCCCGCCGCGCGCGCTCTGCTCTCGCGTCCCTTTGGGTGCTCTGCCCTCGTCCCTCCACGCGCGCTACCAGTGTTTTGGGCCGACGCACGATCACGCACGTTCATGTGCAAGCGGTTGCGCCGGGCGCGGCGCGACGATGCAGTTACCCGCTACAAAAACTGTCATGCGGACGCGTCGAGAGTCCACGCCGCCCGGCCCCCTTTTATTCCTGCGTCCATTTACCTTCATCTCTCGTCTCACACGTCACGATAAGCACACCCACGAGGACACATACAGAGAGGACATCCAGCGGTTCCAGTGGCGCTCCCCATGGCTCCAATGGCGCTCCCAGCAGCCGACGAGGACAACGGCGGGCAATTCACCACGCATCACGTAGTGGACACCCACGTGAGGGGGAAGGCCCTCTCGATGGTGTACACGAACGATCTGGTCTCGGTGGAGAGCTCCATCCAAACTATGGAGCAGTTCCTTGCCGAGGACAAGTACCGAGTGGTCGGCTTCGACCTCGAGTACACCATCGGTCGTGCCAGGCACGATTAGAAGGTTGCCATCACCCAGTTTTGCATGCTACATGACATCCTCGTCTACTACTTCCACCTTGCCACAAGGCCTTGCGAGCGTTTCGCCAGGTTTATCAAGAGCTCGGACTACAGTTTCGCTACGGTGGACACCACCAACGATCTAAAAGCGCTCAAGGTTTCGGACTTGAAATGCCTGAATCTTGTCAACATCCAACACCACTACAAGGTCTGGGGCACCGACAAAAGCAAACTAAACTCCCTGCTTGACCTCGCCTCGGCCATCATCGACCCATACTACGCGAAGATGAAGCAAAAGAACAATAAGGACAAGAACGCCCGGCACAGTGTGTGGCATAAGAGACTGGATGAACAACATGTCAAGTACACTGCCATAGACGCGTACAGAAGCTACGAGATGTACAGGCGGATCGTTGACATGAGAAACTGTCTTCTTCCTGACCCAGACGAGGGATCGAGCCACATAGCAGCGGAGGGAGCGTCACAAGAAGTAGATGACTAGACGATCGTTTCTCCTACTTTAGAATGCATGCAATTGTTTATTGAGGTGTGTGTGAATGATCTGTATAGTCACTTATGTAATTGGATGTTTATTTCAGTTATATATATACATGTTATTCTACTGTAGACAGAGCAATTCACACGGCTTATTAGCAGCAATCGTCTGTGTTATTATTGATCTTCGCACACATTTCAGATTACGGACCTGTTTGCCGCGTATCACACACATCTTGTTCAGTTGAACTGTTTCCATTGTGTTGCATAATCACACACAGTTCATCCCAGTGAACCGTATGCTGTATATCGCACACGCCTTCATCTGGCTGCCCGTTTCTTTTGTGCGTCCTCATCACAAACAGTTCGTTGAGCTGAACCGTATGCCCTGCATCACACACGCAACTAAATTCTAAACTGTGTTTGATGCATCTGTCATCGCAAACGTTTTGCACCTTTTTTGACGGTTTTTTACACCACCTTTGCAATTATGGCATCGCACACAGTTTCGTCGAAGGGTCTCTGATCGTAGTGTCGAGTTTGGACCATCCTGCAGTAGTGTCAGTTATGAAACCAAGGTATTGAACCAGTAGGAGAACCAAACAACACAACGTAAACAACACGTACACACAAGTAACAACACCTCGCAACCTGATGCGTTAAAGGGGTTGTCAATCCCTTTCGGGCAACAGCGCCAGAAATTGGCAAGTTGATGGGAGAAAGTTGTAATAGATTGAAATAATAGATCGCAAATAAAATAAAGTGCAGCAAAGTATTTTTGTATTTTTGGTTTAATAGATCTAAAATAAAAATGCAAAGGAAAAGTAGATCGCAAGGCAAATATATGAGAAAGAGGAACCCGGGGGCCGTAGGTTTCACTAGTGGCTTCTCTCGAGAAAAATAGCAAACGGTGGATAAACAAATTACAGTTGGGCAATTGATAGAATTTCAAATAATTATGATGATATCCAGGCAATGATCATTACATAGGCATCACGTCCAAGATTAGTAGACCGACTCCTACCTGCATCTACTACTATTACTCCACACATCGACCGCTATTCAGCATGCATCTAGTGTATTAAGTTCATGGAAAAACGGAGTAATGCAATAAGAACGATGACATGATGTAGACAAGATCCGTTTATCTATATGGCGGTAGATATAGATCTTGTCTTTTTATCCTTAGTAGCAACGATACATACGTGTCGTTTCCCCTTCTGTCACTGGGATCGAGCACCGTAAGATCAAACCCACTACCGGGCACCTCTTCCCATTGCAAGATAAATAGATCAAGTTGGCCAAATAAAACCCAAATATCAGAGAATAAATACGAGGCTATAAGAGATCATGCATATAAGCGTTCAAACAAACTCAAATAACTTTCATGGATATAAAAAGATATGACTGCTCATAAACTCAAAGTTCATCAGATCCCAACAAACACACCGCAAAAGAGTTACATCATATGGATCTCCAAGAGACCATTGTATTGAGAATCCAGAGAGAGAGAGAGAGAGAGAGAAAGCCATCTAGCTACTAACTACGGACCCGAAGGTCTACAAAGAACTACACACACATCATCATAGAGGCACCAATGGAAGTGGTGAACCCCTCCATGATGGTGTCTAGATTGGATCTGGCGGTTTTGGACTCTGCGGCGGCTGGATGAATATTTCGACGCTTGTTCTAGGGTTTCTGGAATATTGTGGTATTTATAGAGCAAAGAGGCGGTCCGGGGGCACCCGAGGTGGGCACAACCCACCAGGGTGCGCCTGGGCCTCCTGACGCGCCCTGGTGGGTTCTGCTCCCCTCGGGGCACCCCCAGGTCCAACCAGGGCCCATTGCATTCCTTCTGGCCCATAAAAAATCATCATGGAGTTTCATGGCATTTGGACTTAGTTTGATATTGATTTCCTACGATGTAAAAACATGGAAAAAATAACAACTGGAACTTGGCACTATGTCAATAGGTTAGTACCAAAAAATGATATAAAATGACTATAAAATGATTATAAAACATCCATGATTGATAATAAAACAGCATGGAACAATAAAAAATTATAGATACGTTGGAGACGTATCAGCATCCCGGCCCAAGCTTAACTCCTACTCGTCCTCGAGTAGGTAATTGATAAAAACAGAATTTTTGATGTAGAGTGATGTTCATCAAGTCATAACATATTCTTTTCTTTATAGCATGGACATTTGGAATTTTATGTGATTCAAAGCAATAGTCTAGTTTTGACATAATAATTTAGATACTCAAGCATATCTAAAAGTAACCATGTCTTTTAAAATATCAACGCTAAAATAAGTTATCCCTAGCCCATGATGCTCAAACATTGATCCATTCATGAAACACACTCAAATATTAACTTCACCCAATACTTGAGCACGATCATATTGCCTCCTAGTTGGTGCTTTTTGTGAGAGAAGATGGAGACTCAAATTTCAAGATAAAAATTGCATAAATTAAAAGAAAGGCCCTTCGTAGAGGGAGTAGGGATTTGTAGAGGTGCCAGAGCTCAAAGCGAAAAAATAGAGATGAAAACATTTTGGGAGGTGTATCCATCCCACCAACGAAAATGACTCAGAGCTACGAACACTTTCCATGCTAGATATGCCATAGGCGGTTCCCAAACAGAAAATAAAGTTTATTCCTTTTTCCACCATTTTTCACTTTCCATGGCTAGTCGTATCCACGGGTGCCCTCCATAACAACACTTTCCAAGGAATTTATTATTTGACAACATAAAGTAAATATTTTTTGCATTTCGGGACTGGGCATCCCTAAGACCTTTGCCTTACTCTCGTGCAATACAAGTGAATAAACACTCATCTTGAGAATAACACATCCAACATGGAAAATATTAGCCACCCGTTACGGTTCCACGAGCAAAACAAACACACAAAAGAGAAGTTTATTTTGAAAATTAGAGATGGCACATGCAAATTTTCTTAGAACGGTAAAAGAATACCGCATATAGGCAGATATAGTGGACTCATGTGGCAAAACTGGTTTAAAGGATTTTGGATGCACAAATAGAGGTCATACTTAGTGCAAAATTAAGGCTAGCAAAAGATTGGGAAGCGACCAACCAAGAAATGAATAATCTCGTAAGCAAGCATTAAGCATAATTAACACTGAATAATGCACCACAAGTAGGATATAATTTTTATTGCATGATTATTGACTTTCGTGCATGCATAGGGAATCACAAACCTTAACACCAATATTCTTACTAGAGCACAATTACTCATCAACATAACTCACATATCACATCATCATATCTCAAAACTATTAATAAGAATCAAGTTTACTTTGTCCAATGATCTTCAGGACATTTTCTTTTACTTTATCCTTCTTGGATATCTATCACTTTGGGACTAATTTTCATGTGTTGCTTTTCATAAGCTCAAACAAATATAAGTGAAGATCATGAGCATAACAAATTTTATTTCTCTCAAAATAATTTAAGTGAAGCAAGAGAGAATTTCTTAAAAATTTTACTCACTCTCAAATAAATCTAAGTGAACCAAGAGAGCA
Source organism: Aegilops longissima (assembly GCA_021605205.1). NCBI lineage: Eukaryota > Viridiplantae > Streptophyta > Magnoliopsida > Poales > Poaceae > Aegilops > Aegilops longissima. The sequence continues at coordinate 462,861,346 of CM038680.1, forward strand.
TTTCTTCAAAATTAACAAAGCACACCGTGCTCAAGAAGATATAGGTGAAGCACTAGAGCAAGTCCTAGCTCATTAAAGATTTAAGTGAAGCATAGAGAGCAATTCTAACAAGTCATGATATAATTTTGGCTCTCACAAATAGGTGTGTCTATCAAGGATTGATGACTTACAACAAAAAATAAAACAAGCAAAGACACATATCATACAAGATGCTCCAAGCAAAACACGTATCATGTGGCGAATAAAAATATAGCCTCGAGTAAAATACCGATAGTTGTTGGAAGAAAGTGGGGATGCCACTCGGGGGCATCCCCAAGCTTAGTTGACTGCTCATTCTTGGATAATAGCTTGGGATGCCGGGGCATCCCCGAGCTTAGGCTCTTACATCCTTCCTTCATCCATCGTAAGATAACCCAAAACTTGAAAACTTCAATCACACAAAACTCAACAAAACCTTCGTGAGATCCGTTAGTGTAAGAAAAATAAACCACTACTATAAGTGTTGTATCAAACCAATTCATATTTTGTTTTTGTATTATATCTACTGTAGTCCAACTTTTCTATGGCAAAAAGTCATCAAAGAAAACCATAGATCCATCAAAATAAGCACACAACACAAAACAGAATCTGTCAAAACAGAACGGTCTGTAGCAATCTGATTTTGAATGAATACTTCTCGAACTACAAAAATTCTACCAAAATAGGAAGACCTTGGTAATTTGTATATTAATCTTCTGCAAAAAAGAATTAGGGTAAAAGCTCTTTCTGAATAAAAATGAGAATTAATTTCGTTAGCACAAAGTTGTTGTCTTTTTCAGCAAGATCAAACAACTATTACCCAAGAAGATCCTATCGGTTCTACTTGGCACAAAAAATAATTAAAACATAAAAAACACAATCATAACAGTAGCATAATTGTGTTAACACTCAAGAACAGAAAGCAAAAAGCAAAAATAAATTTTATTCATCGGGTTGCCTCCCAACAAGCGCATAGTTTTACGCCCTTAGCCAGGCATAAAGCAAGGATCTAAGTTTTGTCATCCTTCTTCTTCTTAGTTTTCTTAGAGGTCTTTTCATCATGGGGTTTTGTAAACACAACATAAAACATATTATCCATGGAAACTTTAGCAATCCTTAGTTGTTTTTCATCATAACCCCTTTGATTTCCCGCAACAATCCAAGAGTAGTGTTGATTAACATTATTAAAAACTTGTTGGATTATGTCTAGAACGGGAACTCCCTTCTTAAGATTCTCATCAAACATTTTATTATCCCCAAGCAAATGTCTCAAAGCATAGTCACTATTATAAAGTATTTCATCTATCACCGGTTTTTCACGATTCATACCATAAAAGTCAAAGATTTCTCTAGCTTCCTGAATTATGTAGTCAAACTCATTCATAAGAACGAGAGTGGCCAACGTTTTAGCCCTAGGATTATTTATATCGGGGAGATCAAAAAACAATCTTTACAAAGTAGGATGGGTACGAATAAATTTACTTTCCAGTTTTAGAACTAGTGTTGAAATAGCATCCGCATAAGATCTAGTAGTTTTAAGTATAGGAGCATCATCAAGACTTAGATTCCCAACACAATTGAAAAATTCTTGGATACATTATTTTCCCATAACGTTCCCTTGCCGCAAGATAAAACTTTTAGCATCCAGATTGCCTGTACGTCCAATCTTAGGAGTCAGGCCATCATCTGTCGGTGCCATACCGAAATCACTCATGATTGCAAGCAAAGAATAGATCTGACGAGAAAACGGCGAACAGAAAAGAGTTCACCAAGATCCATCTATGAGTTCATCTAGCAACAAGAGAGAGATATGCATCTACATACCCTTGTAGATCGCGTGCGGAAGCGTTCAAGAGAACCGGGTTGAGGGAGTCGTTCTCGTCGTGATCCAAATCACCTGAGATCCTAGCGCCGAACGGACGGCACCTCCGCGTTCAACACACGTACGGTCAGCATGACGTCTCCTCCGTCTTGATCCAGCGAGGGGAAAGGAGAGGTTGATGAAGATCCAGCAGCACGACGGCGTGGTGGTGGATGCAGCAGGGCTCTGGCAGGGCTTCGCCAAGCAACTACGGGAGGAGGAGGAGGTGTAGCAGGGGGAGGGAGGCGCCAAGACTTAGGTGCGGCTGCCCTCCCACCCCCCCCCCCTCTTTATATAGGGACCCCAGGGGGGCCGGCCCTAGGAGATGGGATCTCCTAGGGGGGCGGTGGCCAAGGGGGGTGGAGTGTCCCCCAAGGCAAGTGGGGCGCCCCCTCCCCTAGGGTTCCCAACCCTAGGCGCAGAGGGGGCCCAGGGCGCACCAGCCCACCAGGCTGGTTCCCCCCACTTCAGCCCATGGGGCCCTCCGGGATAGGTGGCCCCACCTGGACCCCCGGACCCTTCCGGGGTCCCAGACTATACCGTGGACCCGAAACTTTCCCTATGGCGAAACTCGACTTCCCATATATAATTCTTTACCTCCGGATCCGGAACTCCTCGTGACGTACGGGATCTCATCCGGGACTCCGAACAACTTTCGGTTTGCTGCATACTCATATTCATACAACCCTAGCGTCACCGAACCTTAAGTGTGTAGACCCTACGGGTTCGGAGACATCTGAACATGACCGAGACGGCTCTCCGGTCAATAACCAACAGCGGGATCTGGATACCCATGTTGGCTCCCACATGCTCCTCGATGATCTCATCGGATGAACCACGATGTCGAGGATTCAAGCAACCCCGTATACAATTCCCTTTGTTAATCGGTATTGTTGGGGATACAACTATTGAGTGTGAACCGCCCTGGAGGGGCCGGTTTACCCTCGTCCATGATCCAGGCCCACGGCGGAGGCCCGGAGCCCAGAGGCAACTTAAGGTCCATTTATGTAAGCCGCCTTAGTGTTGTAACTTGTGTTGTAAGACAAGAGAGAAGAGACCGAGCCGGGCACTTGTATGAGCGGATCGGGACTCAGAGACCGGCCAAGGTCAACCCGTGTATATAAGGGGCGACGGCGGATTAAGGACAGAGAATTGAGGCTAAGGCAAAGCTATTGCTCCCTAGTCGCCAAATCACATCAATCCCATAACAACTGGGCGTAGGCTTTTACCTTCATCGAAGGGCGAACCATATAACTCCGTGTCTTGTGTCCGCTTTAACCCTCTAGGTTAACCCGTGCGATGGCCCTCGACTAAGTCCTTTCACAAGGACATCTGCCGTGACAATTCCACGACGGTTGGCGCCCACCGTGGGGCTATCGCCTGACGGTTTGATGATCTTAGAGGGCAAGTTCGAAGGACTCGAAGGTTATCTTTGTGGGCGGATGACTAAGAGTCGTCGCGGCAAGCTCTACATCGGCGATGCGGATCGGGGCCCCGAGGCGGCTCGGTTGAGTCTGGATACCGGGTCCCCTTTGGCGGCATACACGTATTCATCGGCAAGATCGGCGAGCCAGGCTGGGCGGACATCTGCACCGACCTCGTCGAGACGGCTCAGCGGACGAGGAAGAGTCCTGCCCGCTAAACCGGCGGTCGGCGTGCTTGTGGGAGTCGTCCACGGAGGCTACGAGGGCGGATCAGCATCCGGCGGCGAAACCGTTGTCTACTCGGGCGGCGAGTCGTCGGCGGAGAAACGGAATCTCTGTACCACCGCAAGATGGCGGATCGAGGCTGTTCCGACGGTGAGAGTATTCCGGACCCTTCGATCTACCCAACCGGTTGGGATCTTTATGGCGATGCGCAGCGGCGCTTCACTCTTCGACCATGGCGCCCTGGTCGGCGGTTCAACAGCGGTGATGGCAGCCGGGAAGGAGGCCTGTCGCCCGCCGCTCAAGTTTTGTCGAGCTTTTCGACGCATTGGCTGTGCTCATGGCGAGGCTAATCCGCCGGATCAGGACCTGCACAACGCGGAGATTGCAAAGGTGAGAACAGATCACTAAAGCCAGCGGACACGCAGCCGCGGACGTGAGGATGGCGGCGAACAGGCCGCTTTGGATCTGCAGCTTATAGGCTCATCTTTGGATCGAGCGCGTCACATGAAGTCATGAAAAGGAAGTACAGTCCGTTTACCTTCGGTTTCGAGGAAGAGCTTTTCAATACCCACGGGCAGGGACCAGTAATCCGTCGCCGGTGGTAAACCGGCCGGAAGCACCTGGGACGGCCGCGCCGGTTCAGCCCCGCGTGATAGATCTGCCTCACTATCATACCGGCGCGCCCCAGACTGTGCAGACACCTCCGGGTCATTACTCCAACCCGATGGATAACCTTGTGGCGGCTGCGGCACGGTTGGAGGCGATTCCAATCGAAGGCGATTCACCACAGGCGGTAGAGACACGCCGGGTTAAGGAGCTCCTCAGGACGGCCCTGGCTCAGCAGGAAGCATATTCATACAGTCGGGATCGGATCCACTCCACCCCCCGCCCAAGCCGGAGTTATAGCCGGCGCGCAGATGAACCGGCCGTGTCAAGCAACGCGCAGCGCGGTCCGCCTCGAGGCAACAACCCGGCTGGTGGCTTTGAAGACGCTCAAGTGGTGGTGGACCGGGCCAGGGCACGCAGGGAGGCCGAATTAGCAGCGCAACATGAGGACCATCAGCTCGCGCCGGTTCGTCCGACCATCTTCGAACCGGGGTCACGTCCGGATCATTGGGGGTGCCTTGTCTCGTCCCCGCTTTACGCAATGTGCGTTTGCCTAAGGACTTCAAAGGACCCCGCAAGGTGCCCAATTACACCGCCGATTTGGCTCCAGAAGCGTGGATAGAAAGCTATGAGATGGCCATGGAGATGCTGGATGTGGATGAAGCGGCGTGTGCAAAGTATTTCACCATGATGTTGGAAGGTACGGCTCGTACTTGGTTGAAAAATTTGCCACCCAACTCAGTTAGTTCGTGGACCCGATTCACGGACCGGTTCATTCAAATTTCAAAGATACCTGTAAGCAGCCTATATCGTGGTGGATTTGGCGGCTTGTGTCGAGCAGAGGAGAATCTACAACACATTGGGTGCGCCCGCGTTTGAGAGGTCTTGCATTCATCGGACGGATCAACCCGGATTCTGCTATCTTAACCCTAGAGGCCAATTGCGGTTCGAACCATTGAAGTTGAAGCTGGAGTGCATGAAGCGTTTTGCAATGACATGGGCACGCTCATGGGCGTTTTGGTAAAGTATGCTGACTCGACGGTACCAAGGATCCCGAGTGCGAAGGCGGCGAAGTGGGGAAGGAAAGCGAATGGCAGTTCGAAGCCAGCAGATCATTCGGGTAATGGAGGAACAAGCATAAAGCAAACGGTAACATGGGCTTCGTAGCCAACACCAACACGCAGGACAGGAGTCAGCGGCGCAAGGGTAAGCAGTCAAACCGGGGCGGTCACAATCCGGATTGTCTGAATTATATATTAAATCAACCTTGTCCGAAGCATGGGACGAAGGAGTCACCGGCGAACCACCTTTGGAAGGATTGTTATATTATGCAGGAGTTCAAAAACTCTAACTCTTTCCGGTATGATCAAGGGCCCGGCGGCGGTTCAGGATCCGCCCCGGGTCACGGTGGAGGAAATTCCGGCCCAGGATTCGGTGGTAATCCGGGCGGGCAAGGCAATCAGAGTAATCAGAACAATCAAAGCAATCAGAGCCAAGGGGGTTACAATCAACAGCAGTAGCAGTCGGGTTACCAAAGTAATCCAAAGCAGTTAAACATCGGACAGTATCATGTCTTTACCACCAGCTTGGACAAACGGGACCGCAAACTTCAAAAGCGGGCGGTCAGTGTTGTTGAACCGGCCGCACCGCATTACCTGCGCTGGTCAGAGCAACCTATTGTATGGAGCCGAGAGGATCATCCTCCTCGAGTTTACAATCCGGGTCAGCTGGCCCTAGTAGTGGCACCTCAGGTGGGAGGCTACAAGTTCACCAAGGTACTTATGGATGGAGGAAGCAGATCAACATCATCACGTACTATGAGACCTTCCGGTATGGGGTTAACAGATAGGCATCTTAGGCCGTCCAAAGACTGTGTTTCACGGTGTGGTGCACAGTAAGTCGGCATACCCGATCGGTAAGATAGCTCGGAGGTGACCTTTGGGGATGAACATGACTCGGATCGAAACATTGGCGTTTGAGGTGGTGAAAATTCAAAGTCCTTACCACGCCCTTTTTGGGCGGCCGGCTTATGCTAAGTTTATGGCACGGCCTTGTTATGTTTATTTACAGCTGAAAATGCCGGGTCACAAAGGGACGATAACGGTTCACGGGAGCCGCCGGATTGCTTTGGAATGCGAGGAAGGTGATGCGGCTTATGCAGAGTCGGTTTGTGCCACTGAAGAGTTAAAGTATTATAAGGACAATGTTGATCCGGCGGATATGACCCCTTTGAAGAAACCGACTACAGAACACGATCCGTATTTGAAGTTCAAATCGGCAGCTGAGACAAAGCTTGTTGATTTTGTGCCCGGCGATTCGTCCAAGCAGTTCACCATCAGTGCCAACTTGGATCCTAAATAGGAAAGCACGCTCATCGAGTTCATCCGTGAGAATCGGGACATTTTTGCATGGAAGCCTTCTGACATGCCAGGTGTACCGAGGGAACTCGCTGAGCACACTCTTAATGTTGACCCCAAGTGCAGACCGGTAAAGCGGTTTCTTCGCGGTTCAATGAGGAAAGGTGCAAGGCCATTGGAGAAGAAGTTGCTAGGCTCTTAGCGGCAGGGTTTATTGTTGAAGTATTTCATCGAGTGGCTTGCTAATCTGGTGTTGGTCCTAAGAAGAATGGCACTTGGCGCATGTGTGTGGATTACATGATCTTAACAAAGCTTGTCCAAATAGATCCTTCGCCCTCCCGCATTGACCAGATTATTGATGCTACGGCGGGTTGTGAGCGTTTGAGCTTTTTGGATGCGTATTCCGGTTATCACCAGATTAAGATGGCGGTTAAGGACCAGGAAAAGACGGCGTTTATCACCCCTTTTGGAGCTTTCTGCTATGTGTCTATGCCTTTTGGGCTCAAGAGCGCCCAAGCAACTTATCAGCGTTGCGTACAGAATTGCTTGCACGAACAGATCGGCCGTAACGTGCACGCTTATGTGGATGATATCGTGGTGAAATCAAGGCAGAAGGAAACGTTGATTGAGGATTTAAAGGAAACTTTTGACAACTTGCGGGTGTACAAGATGATGCTCAACCCGCCAAGTCGTCTTTGGTGTTCGGCGAGTAAGCTGTTGGGTTTCCTTGTGTCCAACAGAGGATTGAGGCTAATCCGGAGAAGATTACAGCTATCACCTCCTTGGCTAAGCCAAAGTGTATCAACGATGTCCAACGTTTGGCAGGCGGATTGCTGCGCTAAGCGGTTTATCGATCGCCTAGGAGAGAAGGCCATTCCTTTGTACGGATGTTGAAGAAGGCGGATCGGTTAAATGCAGTTCACCACCGATGAGGCATTGGAGGACTTAAAGCGGCAGCTGGCCAACCCGCCGTTCTTGCCGCTCCCATTGACAAGGAGCCGCTCTGTTATATGTTGCTGCTAATGCCGAGGCGATCGGCGTAGCCATTGTGGTGGGCGCAAGGAGGCGGGGAAGGAGTATCCGGTTCAGCGGCGATTTATTACATCGGCGAGGTTCTCATCGAGTCCAAACAAAGATATCCGCATTGGAAGAAGTTGGTATATGGAGTTTTTATGGCAAGCCGGAAGCTGAAGCAGTATTTCCAAGGGCACCCCATCACAGTGGTCAGTTCAGCTCCTTTGGGAGATATCATACGTAACCGGAAGCGGCGGCGGATTGCTAAGTGGGCTATAGAACTTGGGCCGCACGGTTTAAGGTATGTGCCTCGGACGGCAGAAAGTCTCGAGCACTTGTGGATTTCATTAATGATTGGGCGGAATTGCAAGCACCAAAGAAAAGCGGATCATACCTATTGGACCATTCACTTTGATGGGTCCAGCAATTAGAGGGCTCGGGGTTGGAGTCGATTAACTTCCCCACGAGGTGACAAGTTCTGCTCGTTCTTAAGCTTAATGTTCCCTGTACTAACAATGCAGCTGAGTATGAAGCTTTGCTCCATGGTCTCTGGATGGCCAAGGAGATGAATCTAAGCGGGTCAAGTGCTTTGGTGACTCGGACTTGGTGGCCCAAAGAAGTATCAGTACTTGGGATTCCAAAGATCCACTCATGGCTGCGTACCGTCGGGAGGTGGATATGGTTGCAGGACACTTTAAAGGTTATCAGGTGGACCATGTGGATCGCCGGAAGAACGAGGCGGCGGATGCTTTAAGCCGGCTCGGGTCTCAACGTAAACCGGTCCCGCCCAATGTCTTCCTTGACGTACTGCACAATCCGTCAGTTAAGCTTCCTGATGAGGTCGATTTAGCTATTCCTGATCCGGAGGCTCACTTAGTGGCAGCCTTTCATGTCATTCCGGATTGGACCCTCCCTTATTTGGCATACATGAACCGGGGCGAATTACCAGAAGACGAGACGCTGGCCCGACAGATAGTCCGGCGGTCTAAATCTATGACCATACATAAGGGCGAGTTGCATCGTTGCAGCGTGTCCGGGGCGTTTCAGCGTTGTGTGTCCCCTGAGGAAGGCCGTGAGATATTGCGTGAGATCCATGAAGGGGATTGTGGTCATCACGCCGGTTCAAAATCCTTGGTGGCCAAAGCGTTTACACGGTTTCTATTGGTTGACTGCACATGCCGATGCGGAAGACCTGGTCGAGACGATGTGATGGTTGCGGAAGTTCTCGAGACGTGCTCATGTACCGGCCCAAGAATTGAGGATGATTCCAATTACTTGGCCGTTTGCGACTTGGGGGCTGGATATGGTTGGGCCTTTCAAAAGATCCAAAGACAAGAAAACCCACTGTTGGTGGCGGTTGATAAGTTTACCAAGTGGGTCGAGGCGAGCACATTAGCAAGTGTGATCGTCCACGGCGGTTCAGTTCATCAAAAGGTGATTTTCGGTTTGGGTTCCCACAAGTATCATCACGGACAATGGCACCAATTTGTCCAAGGGAGCCATGAAGGAGTTTTGTGAGCGAGCACATCCGCTTGATGTTTCTTGATGGCCCACCCGCAGTCCAATGGTCAAGCGGAACGAGCTAATCAGAGATCTTGAGGGTATTAAACCCGGCTTATGGTCCCTTTAGTGAGGGCGCCGGGTTGTTGGGTCGAGGAGCTGCCATCCGTGATATGGAGTATCAATACTACACCAAACAGATCCACCGGGTTACGCCGTTCTTTATGGTCTATGGGCGGGCGGTTCTTCCTGTGATATCGTCATGACTAAGCCCAGCGTGGTGGCTTATATTGAGGCCGATAGTGAGGCAGCCCGCGGGGCGATTTGGATCGATCGGATGAGGAGCAAGATATGGCGGCTGCTCGTTCGGCGATTTACCGACAAGATCTTCGTCGGTATCACGATCGGCGGTTAGAACAAGAACCTTTCAGAAGGAGACTTGGTGCTTGGCTCATTCAGGACCGACAGATATGCACAAACTATCCCCACCTTGGGAAGGGCCCTTTGTGGTCGATGAAATCTGTACAACGGGTCATACTATCGATTGATGTTCGAGGCGGAAAGACTCACGCCGTCGAAGAGGAGACCAACAGCCGTGGAACATAGCTCATCTTGACCTTATTATACCGAGCCATCGGCTCCACTTATGTACATATTAAGACAATGTATATATTACGAATAAAAGCAATAAACGGATCCTCGGCCAAAGCGGGTATCCGTTACAGTATAAAGTCCGGTTTGGGTACATGGAGATGTTGTCGTGAAGCGGCCTCGGTTTAACCCTTTGCCTTGATTTTCAGAAATTTTTGTCACTTGGGGGCTTGGTGGTGTCCGAACCAATGCAACACCTCTTGACAGCGAAAGCCACCAGATCACTTGGGGACATGGTCACGTCTGAACCAATCCGCCTCTTGGTCGGCCTAAGGCCATAGAATCACTTAGGGGCTTTGGTGAACCCAACCATCGCAATGCCACTTGATCGGCATCATGCCACGAGTTCGATTGGGGACTGGCTGACTTGAACCATCGCTTCGCCTTATAGGAGCTTGGTCCTGTCCGACCATGGTAACACCGTCTGATCCGGCTCAGTAAAGCCTTTGCAAAACGGTTTTTATCATTGCCTTTGCTTTCATGTGGTTTTTATACCAATCATTTGATTTTTGTTTGCCTTTCTAAAACCGACAAACCTCTTTAAACCGGATTCAAGTTGTCAGAATTCGGGCTATTTTTAATCCGGCGATTTTGTTCCGGTTTGATTTTTCTGTTAACATCCCATTATGGAGTAACAGGGGGCTTATCATGCCCGACACGGTTTACACGGTAAGCCGGCATTTTGAGCACAGGAGTTATTTTTTCCTTTGCAGGTATGGGCGTCACAAGCCGGCTGGCGACACAAGCCGCCGTGGCGGTTTAAACAAATTGTGATTGCAGGCAAAATAAGTTGAGGATTCATCACTCCACAGTATCAGCACCACCATACAAAAGGTTCTGGTGAGGTTGTAAAGGCATTGTTCAAAACAAAGTGCTGACTATCCTATTACAAAAGCCTATTAAGGCCCGATGTTTCATGTGGTGTTATGCCTTGAAGCTTGGGGCGTCGCCCGGCTTGACGAATTACGCTTCTTCGCGGGTTGGCGTGAGGTAGAGGGGCGCTGGCGTCGGTTCAACTTCTTCTTCTTCCTCACCCAAAGCCGGAAGTCATTGGTAGACCACCAATCCGGGTTAAGGCACGAAGACAGCTTCTTCACTTATCAGCTCAGCCGGATCAACGTCATGGGCGTAAGTGTGCTTCGGATTGGAGGAACAAGGCTCGCACTTCAGGATGACAAACTCCACCCGCTTGTTGTTTGCGTCATAAAAAGCGGTGAACCGCCAGTTGGCTTCACTGCCAGTTGACTTCGCCAATGGGCGCATTTCCTTTGTTATCCGCTTCAGGGCGTCGTTGTCAAAAGCTTCATCGTTCTCTTGAGCACTGGGGAAACCTTTGGCTATGTCGGCCGGATCAAGATCTGCTATCCACGCCTTGGCGCGAGTCGAAACTAGTAGGGTGCCACCGAGCCGCGGATCGCTTTAACTCTTCAAGCTGCCCGGAATCATGGACAGCCGGTCCAAAGTGTCTCTCGATCGGGGAAGGCGCCGTGTTGTCGTGGGATGTAGCACATATGACCATTGGCGCCGGTATACAGCTGTTCAATCAGCGTATAAGCGGCCTTGAGCTTCTTCCGCACATCAGAGCCCATATGTGCAATGCGCTTGCCTGCACCGGTTTCAGATAACTCGGGGTAAACCGGCGGAAGTATTAAACTTAAGATAGTCAGTGCAAATTTTCTTACCAAAGACGGCAGAGGTCATGGCATGCACTTGGCGCTTGAGTCCGTAAGCTCTTGATCACGGTTTAAGGGCTGCTTGACTTCTTCCGCCCGTTTTTTCAGACCGGCCTTCTCGGTGTCCCAGTTGGCCCTTCGGTTGTACCACTCCTTCAGCTGTTCCATAGTGGCCAAGGCCGTTTTAGTTTGTCCTTGGCCTTAGTGGTTTCTCGCTTGTTGAGTTTCAGATTGGCTCGCAGATCCTTGAGCTGCACGCTTTTCTTTGGTATATTTCATTACGGTAACAAAGGGAGCACGTTAGTTGTTTCATCATAAAGTCCCAAGCTCAATATAAATATTCACCTTGGCACTTGGGGGCTAATGGCTAGTTGATCTCAGTTTGCCATGAGGATACAGAAGTTAAGTCCCGGTTTAACTATGCTAAAGTTAAACCGACCCTTGGGGGCTACTATACAGCCACAGTACAGGAAAGACATAACTCATTACCTCAAAGCGGTCCTTCATCCGGTTTACCAGACCAGCTTCAAAGTCACGGCTGGTATAGAGCCGGTTCAGAAACCCGGAGTGGAGTTCTTGGGCAGAAAAATTGTCGTAAGCGGACAGATCAGTTTTCCCCTTGTCTTTACCCATGTTGGCAGACTCTCCCTTGGCACTGCGTTTTGTTAAGCGACCGGTGGCTAGGGGCAGTATAGCCGCGCCGTCACAATAACATCATCATTCTTGGCGGGCTGGCTGGATCGGCGGTCTTCTTTGGGCTTGGTGCCTTCTTGCTCGCTCGGCGGTTCAACAATTACAACCCGCTCTGTGGGCGGGTTTGGTGGAACAGGTTGCGAGGTTTCCACTTGGACCTCGGTTCAGCTTCTAGCGGATCAGCGATGTCGTCTTTGTACAACTCGCGGAGCTTTCCTTGGCGGCTTGGGATTTTCGTGTGTTTGTTCGGGGTCTTTTCCGGATCAACATCTGCGATGAGGATCAAGGGTTTTCGCTTTCTTACTCAAGCGAGCCTTGGTGCTGCAATATTCAGAATTGGATTAAGACAAATCGACCAAGGCAATGGTGAATCGAATTGACGGACAGCAATTGCATACCCTGCGGCAACTTTCAGCGGAGGCGGTTGTGTGGTGGATGAACCGCCCGGACGAGTTGGAAGAGGCCCGATAATTGGTCGACGGATTGAGAGGACATCGGAAGAAACCTTTTAAGGGATAGCGCTTTTCGGAGAGCAAGTCACCTCTGGGCGACGCTTCCGGGTTGGTGTGTCCGTAAACCGGATGAGGTAATCCGTTGGCCCTTGTGCGGGTCGTCGGCGGCGCTCTTGACCTCTTGTGTCTTCAAGGAAAGATTTGGATTCAAGTAAGCACATGAAGGATATTTTTCACTTTCCGTGCGGCGCGACGAATTCTTTTAACCGGCGCAAGATCGGATTCGGAAGAAAGAATGATTACCTCAACAGGTCGGCATGGTAGCTTCGCATCATCACGGAGGTGAAATTGTCGATAAAAAGAATACAAAGGGACAAGTCATAAGCAGAAGAAACACAAAGCGGAAAGCGGTTTACGGCGGCTCCTCATAAGAATATCAAGTTTTACCTCAGCTTCTGATTCTTCGTCCTCCGGCGGATCAGAGGACTCGGCGGCTTTCTTCTTGCCTGCCTTCTTGGTGGCCTTGGATTTCACACGCGGCACCCGAACCAGTTTAGTGCGTTTCCAGAAGGAGCTGTCAGCCTGAGAAGTAACAATAATTAATGCATATCAACAAAGTATTAAGGACCCAAAGGCGGTGAGTAGAGCTTTACCGCGGCGGTTGATTAACAACACGAATGGAGCCAACCGGTTAGGCTGCGAGACGGAGATCGGTTCGTCAAGCATCTTCTTTACAATCTCTGTGACCTCCAGTTCAGTTATGGGCAGCTCGTGACGTCTTTGAGGGTCTTTGAGGCTGCCGGTGTACTCATGCATCAATCCGGGCCGGCGGCTTAGTGGCAAGACGCCCCAAGATACCCAACACCGCACAAGGTCCACGCCAGTTAAGCCATTGGCCATTAGAGCCCGGAGCTTGATTATTTGAGGCGCGAAGTTCTTCCGTTCCGCGGCGGTTAAGCGTCTGACGATGGATGCTGGTTGCTGAGCCGGTGAGGACGATAACCCGGCAAGGGGTTCTCATTGGCAGGAGCAGTGTTCCGGCAGTAGAACCAGGTTTGGTTCCAATCCTTTGGATGGCTGTGGTGTTTGGCGTGAGGAAAATCCACTTCCTTCCTCTTCGGATTGAAACGCCGCCTAGCTCGTGTTGGGGCCATCGAGAAAATTGATGCGGCGGTTCAAGTGGAAAAATCCGGAACAGCTCCACAGATGGTTCTTCACGAAGATAGACTTCGCGAAGACTTGAAAGTTGCATATGTTTGACACGGAGTTCGGGCCGATATCCTGCGGATGGAGTCTCAAACTTGCAAGGGCGTCCGGAAAAATTTTGAACGGGCGGCAGAATCCCGGTCTAGGTGCTGCATAAACACAATTACCTCTCCTGTTGTGGCTCGGGAGGAAACTCGCCATCCGAACACGCCCGATGGAGGACGTTTTGGAGCCAAACCGCCAGTGGTGACATAGCCGTTGAGTTGCGTTTGATAATTTTGGACGGACCCAATTGCAAGCTGAGAATTGAGGAGCCATTCCGGAAGACTAAGCTGCGAGAGAAAGGAAGAAACGGTTCACCATTAAACAGTTCAGGCATATCAGATATTGTTAAACCGCGATTCAGCACGGCTTCCCTTCCGGTTTAGCGAGGACTAATGGAGTACGGATTAGCTATCAAAAGGTAAACCGCCCGAATAAGGCAGAGCTGAAAAATCTACTAAGTGTGGATGAAACAGGTTTCACACGCGAATGGAAGTAATTGAGATCTGCCGAAGCTCTAGTAAGAAAAATTTACGACCTATGCAAACCTCATAGAGAGCAGGAGGGTTCGGGTATTCTACACTCGTGGATCTGAACAAAAGGAAAGGTGCCTAAAGAGTTAATTGGACAGCGGGGCAGCCACCTGCACAGGATGTACGGTGCGGCTGAGTCGTACGGCCATGGCGGAGCACATATGAAGAACTGATATGAACACCTACGAGCTATGAGACGAACCGGATTTTCAGATGGGGTCTAGGGCGTGAAAAGAACCTTACCTGACGAGCAGAAACCGCGGAGGAGCGCCGATAACTCTGATACGATCAGGTTGATGCAGCGGCCCGGCGTTGAAGCGTCGTTCGAAGGTCGGGAGCGACGGCGGAGCTTCAGGGCTGGAGCGTCGCGAGGAAGGAGAAGAGCGGAAGAAGAAGAAGAGAAAGGCGACCGTCTATTTATAAGGGACCGGAGCAATCAACGAACACGAAAATCGAGGAGTCAAAAGCGGCGGACGGTGCAGCGCCGCCTCGATTCGGGATAGCATTAAATGAAGGGAATCTTCTCTGTTGGGATTTCTTTATTAAAGATGACGTCAAGGTGCCCTGACACGGGGATCGGAGGATGACGTCACGGCGGTTCAAGCGGATGGCGGTTTACAAAATATGAAAGGAGATCAAGAGTTTCCTGAAGATGTTGAACATTAACCTGAACCGGTTCAAGTCAATCTGGGGCCTAATGTTGGGGATACAACTATTGAGTGTGAACCGCCCTGGAGGGGCCGGTTTACCCTCGTCCATGATCCAGGCCCACGGCGGAGGCCCGGAGCCCAGAGGCAACTTAAGGTCCATTTATGTAAACCGCCTTAGTGTTGTAACTTGTGTTGTAAGACAAGAGAGAAGAGACCGAGCCGGACACTTGTATGAGCCGGACCGGGACTCTGTAGACCGGCCGGGCGTCAACCCGTGTATATAAGGGGACGACCCGGCGGCGGATTAAGGACAGAGAATTCGAGGCTAAGGCAAAGCTATTGCTCCCTAGTCGCCGAAATCACATCAATCCCATAACAACTGGACGTAGGCTTTTACCTTCATCGAAGGGGCCGAACCAGTATAACTCCCGTGTCTTGTGTCTGCTTTAACCCCTCTAGGTTAACCCGTGCGATGGCCCTACGACTAAGTCCTTTCACAAGGACATCTGCCGTGACAATTCCACGACAGGTATGTTACTTGCCCGAGATTCGATCGTCGGTATCCCAATACCTCGTTCAATCTCGTTACCGGCAAGTCACTTTACTCGTACCGTAATGCATGATCACGTGACCAAACACTTGGTCACTTTGAGCTCATTATGATGATGCATTACCGAGTGGGCCCAGTGATACCTCTCCGTGTCTGGAGTGACAAATCGATCTCGATCCGTGTCAACCCAATGACACTTTCGGAGATACCTGTAGTGCACCTTTATAGTCACCCAGTTACGTTGTGACGTTTGGTACACCCAAAGCACTCCTACGATATCCGGGAGTTACACGATCTCATGGTCTAAGAAAAGATACTTGACATTGGAAAAGCTCTAGCAAAACGAACTACACGATCTTGTGCTATGCTTAGGATTGGGTCTTGTCCATCACATCATTCTCCTAATGATGTGATCCCGTTATCGATGACATCCAATGTCCATAGTCAGGAAACCATGACTATCTGTTGATCAACGAGCTAGTCAACTAGAGGCTCACTAGGGACATGTAGTAGTCTATGTATTCACACGTGTATTACGATTTCTGGATAATACAATTATAGCATGAATAAAAGACAATTGTCACGAACAAGGAAATATAATAATAATCCTTTTATTATTGCCTCTAGGGCATATTTCCAACAGTCTCCGACTTGCACTAGAGTAAATAATATAGTTACATTGTGATGAATCAAACACCCATAGAGTTCTGGTGTTGATCATGTTTTTCTCGCGGAAGAGGTTTAGTCAACGGATCTGCGACATTCACATCCGTATGCACTTTGCAAATTTCTATGTCTCCATCTTGAACATTTTCACGAATGGAGTTGAAGCGATGCTTGATGTGCCTGGTCTTCTTGTGAAACCTGGGCTCCTTGGCAAGTGCAATAGCTCCAGTGTTGTCACAGAAGAGTTTGATCGGCTCCGACGCATTGGGTATGACCCCTAGGTCGGTGATGAACTCCTTCACCCAAATAGCTTCATGCGCTGCCTCCGAGGCTGCCATGTACTCCGCTTCACATGTAGATCCCGCCACGATGCTCGCTTGCAGCTGCACCAGCTTCTTGCTCCACCATTCAACATATACACGTATCCGGTTTGTGACTTAGAGTCATCCAGATCTGTGTCGAAGCTAGCGTGACGTAACCTGTCTGACGAGCTCTTCGTCACCTCCATAAACGAAAACATGTCCTTAGTCCTTTTCGGTACTTCAGGATATTCTTGACCGCTGTCTAGTGTTCCTTGCGGGATTACTTTGGTACCTTCCTACCAAACTTACGGCAAGGTTTACATCAGTGTCAGTACACAGCATGGCATACATAATACACCCTATGGCTGATGCATAGGGATGACACTCATCTCTTCTATATCTTCTGCCGTGGTCGGACATTGAGCCGAGCTCAATTTCACACCTTGTAATACAGGCAAGAACCCTTTCTTGGACTGATCCATTTTGAACTTCTTCAATATCTTATCAAGGTATGTGCTTTGTGAAAGACCTATGAGGCGTCTCAATCTATCTCTATAGATCTTGATGCCTAATATATAAGCAGCTTCTCCAAGGTCCTTCATTGAAAAACTCTTATTCAAGTAGGCCTTAATGCTGTCCAAAAGTTCTATATCATTTCCCATCAAAAGTATGTGATCTACATATAATATGAGAAATGCTACAGAGCTCCCACTCCCTTTCTTGTAAACGCAGGCTTCTCCATAAGTCTCGCATAAACTAAACGCTTGATTATCTCATCAAAGCGAATGTTCCAACGCCGAGATGCTTGCACCAGCCCATAAATGGATCGCTGGAGCTTGCACACCTTGTTAGCATTCTTAGGGTCGACAAAACCTTCCGGCTGCATCATATACAGTTCTTCCTTAAGATAGCCGTTAAGGAATGCCGTTTTGACGTCCATTTGCCATATCTCATAATCATAGTATGCGGCAATTGCTAACATGATTCGGACGGACTTCAGCTTTGCTATGGGAGAGAAAGTCTCATCGTAGTCAACCCCTTGAACTTGCCGATAACCTTTAGCGACAAGTCGAGCTTTATAGATGGTAACATTACCATCCGCGTCAGTCTTCTTCTTAAAGATCCATTTGTTTTCTATCGCTCGCCGATCATCGGGCAAGTCTGTCAAAGTCCATACTTTGTTTTCATACATGGATCCTATCTCGGATTGCATGGCTTCAAGCCATTTGTTGGAATCTGGGCCCGCCATCGCTTCTTCATAGTTCGAAGGTTCACCGTTGTCTAACAACATGATTTCCAGGACAGGGTTGCCATACCACTCTGGTGTGGAGCGTGTCCTTGTGGACCTATGAAGTTCAGTAGCAACTTGATTCGAAGTACCTTGATCATCATCATTAATTTCCTCTCCAGTCGGTGTAGGCACCACAGGAACATTTTCCTGAGCTGCACTACTTTCCGGTTCAAGAGGTAGTACTTCATCGAGTTCTACTTTCCTCCCACTTACTCCTTTCGAGAGAAACTCTTTTCAAGAAAGGATCCGTTCTTGGCAACAAAGATCTTGCCTTCGGATCTAAGGTAGAAGGTATACCCAATGGTTTCCTTAGGGTATCCTATGAAAACGCATTTTTCCGACTTGGGTTCGAGCTTTTCAGGTTGAAGTTTCTTGACATAAGCATCGCATCCCCAAACTTTTAGAAACGACAGCTTAGGTTTCTTCCCAAACCATAATTCATACGGTGTCGTCTCAACGGATTTAGACGGTGCCCTATTTAAAGTGAATGTAGCTGTCTCTAGAGCGTATCCCCAAAATGATAGCGGTAAATTTGTAAGAGACATCATAGATCGCACCATATCCAATAGAGTGCGATTACGATGTTCGGACACACCGTTACGCTGAGGTGTTCTAGGCGGCGTGAGTTGTGAAACGATTCCACATTTCCTTAAGTGTGTAACAAATTCGTGACTTAAATATTCTCCTCCATGATCTGATCGTAAGAACTTTATTTTTCGGTCACGTTGATTCTCTACCTCATTCTGAAATTCCTTGAACTTTTCAAAGGTCTCAGACTTGTGTTTCATCAAGTAGACATACCCATATCTACTCAAGTCATCAGTGAGAGTGAGAACATAACGATATCCTCCGCGAGCCTCAACGCTCATTGGACCGCACACATCGGTATGTATGATTTCCAATAAGTTGGTTGCTCGCTCCATTGTTCCGGAGAACGGAGTCTTGGTCATTTTGCCCATAAGGCATGGTTCGCATCTGTCAAATGATTCATAATCGATAGACTCTAAAAGTCCATTAGCATGGAGCTTCTTCATGCGCTTGACACCAATGTGACCAAGGCGGCGATTACCACAAGTATGTGGGACTATCGTTATCAACTTTACATCTTTTGGTATTTACACTATGAATATGTGTAATATTACGTTCGAGATTCATTAAGAATAAACCATTGACCATCGGAGCATGACCATAAAACATATCTCTCATATAAATAGAACAACCATTATTCTCGGATTTAAATGAGTAGCCATCTCGTATTAAGCGAGATCCCGATACAATGTTCATGCTCAAACTTGGCACTAAATAACAATTATTGAGGTTTAAAACTAATCCCGTAGGTAAATGTAGAGGTAGCGTGCCGACAGCAATCACATCGACCTTGGAACCATTCCCGGCCAGCATCGTCACCTCATCCTTCGCCAGCCTCCGCTTATTCCGCAGCTCTGTTGTGAGTTACATATATGAGCAACGGCACGGTATCAAATACCGGGAGTTACTACGAGTAATGGTAAGGTACACATCAATTACATGTATATCAAATATACCTTTAGTGTTGCGGCCTTCTTATCTCGCTAAGTATTTGGGGCAGTTCCGCTTCGATGACCCTTCCCTTTGCAATAAAAGCACTCAGTCTCGGGCTTGGGTCCATTCTTTGACTTCTTCCCGCAATCTGGCTTACGGGGCGGCAAACATCCTTGCCGTCCTTCTTGAAGTTCTTCTTACCCTTGCCCTTCTTGAACTTAGTGGTTTTATTGACCATCAACACTTGATGTTCTTTCTTGATTTCTACCTCTGCTGACTTTAGCATTGAAAATACTTCAGAATAGTTTTCACCATCCCTGCATATTGTAGTTCATCACAAAGCTCTTGTAGCTCGGTGGGAGCGATCAAGGATTCTGTCAATGACGGCCTCGTCCGGGAGGTTAATGTCCAGTGGGACAAAGCGGTTGTGCAACCCGGACATTTTGAGTATGTGCTCACCGATGAACTATTTTCCTCCATCTTACAACTATAGAACTTGTTGGAGACTTCATATCTCTCGACCGGGCATGAGCTTGGAAAACCATTTTCAGCTCCTCGAACATCTCATATGCTCCGTGTTGCTCAAAACGCTTTTGGAGCCCGGTTCTAAGTCTGTAAAGCATGCCGCACCGAACGAGGGAGTTATCATCAAGACGCGTGACTGCCAAGCGTTCATAACGTCTTGGTTCTCAGGATGGGTGCTTCACCTAGCGGTGCTTCTAGGACATATTGTTTCTTGGCAGCTATGAGGATGATCCTCGGGTTCCGACCCAGTCCAAATAGTTGCTGCCATCATCTTTCAGCTTGGTTTTCTCTAGGAACGCGTTGAAGTTCATGGTGACATGAGCGTTGGCCATTTGATCTACAAGACATTTTGCAAAGATTTTAGACTAATGTTCATGATAATTAAGTTCATCTAATCAAATTAATTAATGAACTCCCACTCAGATTTGACATCCCTCTAGTCATCTAAGTGTTACATGATCCGAGTCGACCAGGCCGTGTCCGATCATCACGTGAGACGGACTAGTCATCGTCGGTGAACATCTCCATGTTGATCGTATCTTCCATACGACTCATGTTCGACCTTTCGGTCTCTTGTGTTCCGAGGCCATGTCTGTACATGCTAGGCTCGTCAAGTTAACCTAAGTGTTTTGCATGTGTAAAACTGTCTCACACCTGTTGTATGCGAACGTAGGAATCTATCACACCCGATCATCACGTGGTGCTTCGAAATGACGAACTTTAGCAACGGTGCACAGTTAGGGAGAACACTTTCTTGAAATTATTATAAGGGATCATCTTATTTACTACCATCGATCTAAGTAAACAAGATGCATAAACATAATAAACATCACATGCAATTATATAGTAGTGACATGATATGGCCAATATCATATAGCTCCTTTGATATCCATCTTCGGGGCTCCATGATCATCTTGTCACCGGCATGACACCATGATCTCCATCATCATGATCTCCATCATTGTGTCTCCATGAAGTTGCTCGCCAACTATTACTTCTACTACTATAGCTAACGGTTTAGCAATAAAGCAAAGTAATTACATGGCGTTGAATCAATGACACGCAGGTCATACAATAATTAAGATAACTCCTATGGCTCCTGCCGGTTGTCATACTCATCGACATGCAAGTCGTGATTCCTATTACAAGAACATGATCTCATACATCACAATATATCATTCATCATACATAACAACTTTTGGCCATATCACATCACAAGGCAATTGCTGCAAAAACAAGTTAGACGTCCTCTAATTGTTGTTGCATCTTTTATGCGGCTGCAATAGGGTTCTAGCAAGAATGTTTTCTTACCTACGAAAAAGCCACAACGTGATTTGTCAACTTCTATTTACCCTTCATAAGGACCCTTTTCGTCGAATCCGCTCCAACTAAAGTGGGAGAGACAGACACCCGCTAGCCAGCTTATGCAACTAGTGCATGTAAGTTGGTGGAACCTGTCTCACGTAAGCGTACGTGTAAGGTTGGTCCGGGCCGCCTCATCCCACAATACCGCTGAAGCAAAATAAGACTAGTAGCGGCAAGAAAGTTGACAACATCTACGCCCACAACAAATTGTGTTCTACTCGTGCAATACAGAACTACGCATAGACCCAGCTCATGATGCCACTGTTGGGGAACGTTGCATAAAATAAAAATTTCCTACGTTCACCAAGATCCATCTATGAGTTCATCTAGCAACGAGAGAGAGAGAGATGCATCTACATACCCTTGTAGATCGCGTGCAGAAGCGTTCAAGAGAACGGGGTTGAGGGAGTCGTTCTCGTCGTGATCCAAATCACCGGAGATCCTAGCGCCGAACGGACGGCACCTCCGCGTTCAACACACGTACGGTCAGCGTGACGTCTCCTCCGTCTTGATCCAGCAAGGTGAAAGGAGAGGTTGATGAAGATCCAGCAGCACGACGGCGTGGTGGTGGATGCAGCAGGGCTCCGGCAGGGCTTCGCCAAGAAACTACGGGAGGAGGAGGAGGTGTAGCAGGGGGAGGGAGGCGCCAAGACTTAGGTGCGGCTGCCCTCCCACCCCCCCCCCTCTTTATATAGGGACCCCGGGGGGGCGCCGGCCCTAGGAGATGGGATCTCCTAGGGGGGGCCGGCGGCCAAGGGGGGTGGAGTGCCCCCCAAGGCAAGTGGGGCGCCCCCTCCGCTAGGGTTCCCAACCCTAGGCGCAGGGGGCCAGGGGCGCACCAGCCCACCAGGCTGGTTCCTCCCACTTCAGCCCATGGGGCCCTCCGGATAGGTGGCCCCACCGGTGGACCCGGAACCCTTCCGTGGTCCCAGTACAATACCGTGGACCCCAAAACTTTCCGATGGCGAAACTCGACTTCCCATATATAATTCTTTACCTCCTGACCATTCCGGAACTCCTCGTGAAGTCCGGGATCTCATACGGGACTCCGAACAACTTTCGGTTTGCTGCATACTCATATTCATACAACCCTAGCGTCACTGAACCTTAAGTGTGTAGACCCTACGGGTTCGGAGACATCTGAGACATGACCGAGACGGCTCTCGGTCAATAACCAACAGCGGGATCTGGATACCCATGTTGGCTCCCACATGCTCCTCGATGATCTCATCGGATGAACCACGATGTCGAGGATTCAAGCAACTCCGTATACAATTCCCTTTGTCAATCGGTATGTTACTTGCCCGAGATTCGATCGTCGGTATCCCAATACCTCGTTCAATCTCGTTACCGGCAAGTCACTTTACTCGTATCGTAATGCATGATCCGTGACCAAACACTTGGTCACTTTGAGCTCATTATGATGATGCATTACCGAGTGGGCCCATGATACCTCTCCGTGTCTGGAGTGAAAAATCCCAGTCTCGATCCGTGTCAACCCAATGACACTTTCGAAGATACCTGTAGTGCACCTTTATAGTCACCCATTTACGTTGTGACGTTTGGTACACCCAAATCACTCCTACTGTATCCGGGAGTTACATGATCTCATGGTCTAAGGAAAAGATACTTGACATTGGAAAAGCTCTAGCAAAACGAACTACACGATCTTGTGCTATGCTTAGGATTGGGTCTTGTCCATCACATCATTCTCCTAATGATGTGATCCCGTTATCAATGACATCCAATGTCCATAGTCAGGAAACCATGACTATATGTTGATCAACGAGCTAGTCAACTAGAGGCTCACTAGGGACATGTAGTAGTCTATGTATTCACATGTGTATTATGATTTCCGGATAATACAATTATAGCATGGATAAAAGACAATTATCACGAACAAGGAAATATAATAATAATTCTTTTATTATTGCCTCTAGGGCATATTTCCAACAGTCTGCCACTTGCACTAGAGTCAATAATCTAGTTACATTGTGATGAATCGAACACCCATAGAGTTCTGGTGTTGATCATGTTTTGCTCACAGAAGAGGTTTAGTCAACGGATCTGCGACATTCAGATCCGTATGCACTTTGCAAATTTCTATGTCTCCATCTTGAACATTTTCACGAATGGAGTTGAAGCGACGCTTGATGTGCCTGGTCTTCTTGTGAAACCTGGGCTCCTTGGCAAGTGCAATAGCTCCAGTGTTGTCACAGAAGAGTTTGATCGGCTCCGACGCATTGGGTATGACCCCTAGGTCGGTGATGAACTCCTTAACCCAAATATCTTCATGCGCTGCCTTCGAGGCTACCATGTACTCTGCTTCACATGTAGATCCCGCCACGACGCTCTGCTTGCAGCTGCACCAGCTTACTATTCCACCATTCAACATATACACGTATCCGGTTTGTGACTTAGAGTCATCCAGATCGTGTCGAAGCTAAGCGTCGGCGTAACCCTTCTGACGAGCTCTTCGTCACCTCCATAAACGAGAATAATGTCCTTAGTCCTTTTCGTACTTCAGGATATTCTTGACCGCTGTCCAGTGTTCCTTGTCGGGATTACTTTGGTACCTTCCTACCAAACTTACGGCAAGGTTTACATCAGTCTGGTACACAGATGGCATACATAATAGACCCTATGGATGATGCATAGGGATGACACTCATCTCTTCTATATCTTACTGTCAGTGGTGGGACATTGAGCCGAGCTCAATTTCACACCTTGTCTGAGGCAAGAACCCTTTCTTGGACTGATCCATTTTGAACTTCTTCAATATCTTATCAAGGTATGTGCTTTGTGAAAGACCTATGAGGCGTCTCGATCTATCTCTATAGATCTTGATGCCTAATATATAAGCAACTTCTCAAAGGTCCTTCATTGAAAACTCTTATTCAAGTAGGCCTTAATGCTGTCCAAAAGTTCTATATCATTTCCCATCAAAAGTATGTCATCTACATATAATATGAGAAATGCTACTGAGCTCCCACTCACTTTCTTGTAAACGCAGGCTTCTCCATAAGTCTCATAAACTAAACGCTTTGATCATCTCATCAAAGCGAATGTTCTAACTCGAGATGCTTGCACCAGCCCATAAATGGATCGCTGGAGCTTGCACACCTTTTAGCATTCTTAGGGTCGACAAAACCTTCCGCTGCATCATATACAGTTCTTCCTTAAGATAGCCGTTAAGGAATGCCGTTTTGGCGTCCATTTGCCATATCTCATAATCATAGTATGCGGCAATTGCTAACATGATTGGACGGACTTCAGCTTAGCTACGGAGAGAAAGTCTCATTGTAGTCAACCCTTGAACTTGCCGATAACCTTTAGCGACAAGTCGAGCTTTATAGATGGTAACATTACCATCCGCGTCATCTTCTTCTTAAAGATCCATTTGTTTTCTATCGCTCGCCGATCATCGGGCAAGTCTATCAAAGTCCATACTTTGTTTTCATACATGGATCCTATCTCGGATTGCATGGCTTCAAGCCATTTCTTGGAATCTGGGCCGCCATCGCTTCTTCATAGTTCGAAGGTTCACCGTTGTCTAACAACATGATTTCCGTGACAGGGTTGCCATACCACTCTGGTGTGGAGCGTGTCCTTGTGGACCTCTGATGTTCAAGAGCAACTTGATTCAAGTACCTTGATCATCATCATTAATTTCCTCTCTAGTCGGTGTAGGCACCACAGGAACATTTTCCTAAGCTGCACTACTTTCCGGTTCAAGAGGTAGTATTTCATCGAGTTATTCTTTCCTCCCACTTACTCCTTTCGAGAGAAACTCTTTTTCAAGAAAGGATCCATTCTTGGCAACAAAGATCTTGCCTTCGGATCTAAGGTAGAAGGTATACCCAGTGGTTTCCTTAGGGTATCCTATGAAGACGCATTTTTCCGACTTGGGTTCGAGCTTTTCAGGTTGAAGTTTCTTGACATAAGCATCGCATCCCCAAACTTTTAGAAACGACAGCTTAGGTTTCTTCCCAAACCATAATTCATGCGGTGTCGTCTCAGCGGATTTAGGCGGTGCCCTATTTAAAGTGAATGTAGCTGTCTCTAGGCGTATCCCCAAAATGATAGCGGTAAATCTGTAAGAGACATCATAGATCGCACCATATCCAATAGAGTGTGATTACGACGTTCGGACACACCGTTACGCTGAGGTGTTCCAGGCGGTTTGAGTTGTGAAACGATTCCACATTTCCTTAAGTGTGTACCAAATTCGTGACTTAAATATTCTCCTCCACGATCTGATCGTAAGAACTTTATTTTTCGTTCACGTTGATTCTCTACCTCATTCTGAAATTCCTTGAACTTTTCAAAGGTCTCAGACTTGTGTATCATCAAGTAGACATACCCATATCTACTCAAGTCATCAGTGAGAGTGAGAACATAACGATATCCTCCGCGAGCCTCAACGCTCATTGGACCGCACACATCGGTATGTATGATTTCCAATAAGTTGGTCGCTCGCTCCATTGTTCCAGAGAATGGAGTCTTGGTCATTTTGCCCATAAGGCATTGTTCGCATGTGTCAAATGATTCATAATCGAGAGACTCTAAAAGTCCATCAGAATGGAGCTTCTTCATGCGCTTGACACCAATGTGACCAAGGCGGCAGTGCCACAAGTATGTGGGACTATCATTATCAACTTTACATCTTTTTGTATTCACACTATGAATATGTGTAATATTACGTTCGAGATTCATTAAGAATAAACCATTGACCATCGGAGCATGACCATAAAACATATCTCTCACATAAATAGAACAACCATTATTCTCGGATTTAAATGAGTAGCCATCTCGTATTAAATAAGATCCTGATACAATGTTCATGCTCAAACTTGGCACTAAATAACAATTATTGAGGTTTAAAACTAATCTCGTAGATAAATGTAGAGGTAGCGTGCCGACGGCGATCACATCGACCTTGGAACCATTCCCGACGCGCATCGTCACCTCGTCCTTCGCCAGTCTCCGCTTATTCCGCAGCTCCTGCTGTGAGTTACATATATGAGCAACGACACCGGTATCAAATACCCAGGAGTTACTACGAGTACTAGTAAGGTACACATCAATTACATGTATATCAAATATACCTTTAGTGTTGCCGGCCTTCTTGTGCGCTAAGTATTTGGGGCAGTTCCGCTTCGGTGACCCTTCCCTTTGCAATAAAAGCACTCGATCTCGTGCTTGGGTCCATTCTTTGACTTCTTCCCGCAAGCTGGCTTACAGGCGTGGCAACATCCTTGCCATCCTTCTTGAAGTTCTTCTTACCCTTGCCCTTCTTGAACTTAGTGGTTTTATTGACCATCAACACTTGATGTTCTTTCTTGATTTCTACCTCTGCTGACTTCACATTGAAAATACTTCAGAATAGCTTTCACCATCCCCTGCATATTGTAGTTCATCACAAAGCTCTTGTATCTCGATGGGAGCGATCAAGGATTCTGTCAATGACCGCCTCGTCCGGGAGGTTAATGTCCACTGGGACAAAGCGGTTGTGCAACCCGACATTTTGAGTATGTGCTCACCGATGTAACTATTTTCCTCCATCTTACAACTATAGAACTTGTCGGAGACTTCATACCTCTCGACCCGGGCATGAGCTTGGAAAACCATTTTCAGCTCCTCGAACATCTCATATGCTCTGTGATGCTCAAAATGCTTTTGGAGCCCGGTTCTAAGTCGTAAAGCATGCCGCACCGAACGAGGGAGTAATCATCAAGACGTGATGCCAAGCGTTCATAACGTCTTGGTTCTCTGGGATGGGTGCTTCACCTAGTGGTGCTTCTAGGACATATTGTTTCTTGGCAGCTATGAGGATCATCCTCAGGTTCCGGAGCCAGTCCGAATAGTTGCTGCCATCATCTTTCAGCTTGGTTTTCTCTAGGAACGCGTTGAAGTTCATGGTGACATGAGCGTTGGCCATTTGATCTACAAGACATTTTGCAAAGATTTTAGACTAATGTTCATGATAATTAAGTTCATCTAATCAAATTAATTAATGAACTCCCACTCAGATTTGACATCCCTCTAGTCATCTAAGTGTTACATGATTCGAGTCGACCAGGCCGTGTCCGATCATCACGTGAGACGGACTAGTCATCGTCGGTGAACATCTCCATGTTGATCGTATCTTCCATACAACTCATGTTCGACCTTTCGGTCTCTTGTGTTCCGAGGCCATGTCTGTACATGCTAGGCTCGTCAAGTTAACCTAAGTGTTTTGCATGTGTAGAACTGTCTTACACCCGTTGTATGTTAACGTAGGAATCTATCACACCCGATCATCACGTGGTGCTTGAAGCATTTAACTTTAGCAGCGGTGCACAGTTAGGGAGAACACTTTCTTGAAATTATTATGAGGATCATCTTATTTACTACCGTCGATCTAAGTAAACAAGATGGATAAACATAATAAACATCACATGCAATTATATAGTAGTGACATGATATGGCCAATATCATATAGCTCCTTTGATCTCCATCTTCGGGGCTCCATGATCATCTTGTCACCGGCATGACACCATGATCTCCATCATCATGATCTCCATCATTGTGTCTCCATGAAGTTGCTCGCCAACTATTACTTCTACTACTATAGCTAACGGTTTAGCAATAAAGCAAAGTAATTACATGGCGTTGAATCAATGACACGCAGGTCATACAATAATTAAGATAACTCCTATGGCTCCTGCCGGTTGTCATACTCATCGACATGCAAGTCGTGATTCCTATTACAAGAACATGATCGCATACATCACAATATATCATTCATCATACATAACAAATTTTGGCCATATCACATCACAAGGCAATTGCTGCAAAAACAAGTTAGACGTCCTTTAATTGTTGTTGCATCTTTTACGCGGCTGCAATAGGGTTCTAGCAAGAACGTTTTCTTACCTACGAAAAAGCCACAACGTGATTTGTCAACTTCTATTTACCCTTCATAAGGACCCTTTTCGTCGAATCCGCTCCAACTAAAGTGGGAGAGACAGACACCCGCTAGCCACCTTATGCAACTAGTGCATGTCAGTCGGTGGAACCTTTCTCACGTAAGCGTACGTGTAAGGTCGGTCCGGGCCGCTTCATCCCACAATACCGCTGAAGCAAAATAAGACTAGTAGCGGCAAGAAAGTTGACAACATCTACGCCCACAACAAATTGTGTTCTACTTGTGCAATAGAGAACTACGCATATACCTAGCTCTGATACCACTGTTGGGGAACATTGCATAAAATAAAATTTTCCTACGTTCACCAAGATCCATCAATGAGTTCATCTAGCAACGAGAGAGAGAGAGAGAGAGAGAGAGAGATGCATCTACATACCCTTGTAGATCGCGTGCGGAAGCGTTCAAGAGAACGGGGTTGAGGGAGTCGTTCTCGTCGTGATCCAAATCACCGGAGATCCTAGCGTCGAACGGACGGCACCTCCGCGTTCAACACACGTGCGGTCGGTGTGCGTCTCCTCCGTCTTGATCCAGCAAGGGAAAGGAGAGGTTGATGAAGATCCAGCAAGACGACGGCGTGGTGGTGGATGCAAGACGGCTCGGCGAGGCCGCCAAGCAACTACGGGAGGAGGAGGAGGTGTAGCGGGGGAGGGGCGCCAAGACTTAGGTGCGGCTGCCCTCCCACCCCCTCTTTATATAGGGACCCCAGGGCGCCGGCTCTAGGAGATGGGATCTCCTAGGGGCGGCGGCCAAGGGGTGGAGTGCCCCAAGGCAAGTGGGCGCCCCCCCTAGGGTTCCCAACCCTAGGCGCAGAGGGGCCCAGGCGCACCAGCCCACCAGGCTGGTTCCTCCCACTTCAGCACAGGGGCCCTCCGGGATAGGTGGCCCCACCGGTGGACCCCGGGACCCTTCCGGTGGTCCCAGTACAATACCGTGGACCCGAAACTTTCCGATGGCGAAACTCGACTTCCCACATATAATTCTTTACCTCCGGACCATTCCGAACTCCTCATGACACCGGGATCTCATCCGGACTCGAACAACTTTCGGTTTGCTGCATACTCATATTCATACAACCCTAAGCGTCACCGAACCTTAAGTGTAGACCCTACGGGTTCGGGAGACATCTGAACATGACCGAGATGGCTCTCCGGTCAATAACCAACAACGGGATCTGGATACCCATGTTGACTCCCACATGCTCCTCGATGATCTCATCGGATGAACCACGACGTCGAGGATTCAAGCAACCCCGTATACAATTCCCTTTGTCAATCGGTATGTTACTTGCCCGAGATTCGATCGTCGGTATCCCAATACCTCGTTCAATCTCGTTACCGGCAAGTCACTTTACTTGTACCGTAATGCATGATCCCGTGACCAAACACTTGGTCACTTTGAGCTCATTATGATGATGCATTACCGAGTGGGCCCATGATACCTCTCCGTGTACGGAGTGACAAATCCGATCTCGATCCGTGTCAACCCAATGACACTTTCGGAGATACCAGTAGTGCACCTTTATAGTCACCCGATTACGTTGTGACGTTTGGTACACCCAAAGCACTCCTACGGTATCCGGGAGTTACACGATCTCATGGTCTAAGGAAAAGATACTTGACATTGGAAAAGCTCTAGCAAAACGAACTACACGATCTTGTGCTATGCTTAGGATTGGGTCTTGTCCATCACATCATTCTCCTAATGATGTGATCCCGTTATCAATGACATCCAATGTCCATAGTCCGGAAACCATGACTATCTGTTGATCAACGAGCTAGTCAACTAGAGGCTCACTAGGAACATGTAGTAGTCTATGTATTCACACGTGTATTACGATTTCTGGATAATACAATTATAGCATGAATAAAAGACAATTATCACGAACAAGGAAATATAATAATAATCCTTTTATTATTGCCTCTAGGGCATATTTCCAACAGCCTGTACGTCCAATCTTAGGAGTCAGGCCATCATCTGTCGGTGCCATACCTAAATCACTCATGATTGCAAGCAAAGAATAGATCTGACGAGAAAACGGCGAACGGAAAAGAGAGGGCAACAAAACGGTAAATTTTTGTGAAGTGGGGGAGAGGAAAACGAGAGGCAAATGGCCAATAATGTAAATTTCAAGGAGATGAGATTTGTGATTAGGAACCTGGTTATGATGAAGATCCTCCCCGGCAACGGCGCCAGAAATTCTCCTTGATGGTAGCTGGAACTATGTCGGTATTTCCCCGAAGAGGGAGGGATGATGTAGCACATCGACGGTAGAGTATTTCCCTTAGTTATGAAACCAAGGTATCGAACCATTAGGAAAACCAAGCAACACAACATAAACAGCACCTGCACACAAATAACAACACCTCGCAACCCGACGTGTTAAAGGGGTTGTCAATCCCTTTCGGGCAACGACGCCAGAAATTGGAAAGTTGACGGGAGAAAGTTGTAATAGATTGAAATAATAGATTGCAAATAAAATAAAGTGCAGCAAAGTATTTTTGTATTTTTGGTTTAATAGATCTAAAATAAAAATGCAAAGGAAAAGTAGATCGCAAGGCAAATATATGAGAAAGAAGACCCGGGGGCCGTAGGTTTCACTAGTGGCTTCTCTCGAGAAAAATAGCAAACAGTGGGTAAGCAAATTACTGTTGGGCAATTGATAGAACTTCAAATAATTATGACGATATCCAGGCAATGATCATTACATAGGCATCACGTCCAAGATTAGTAGACCGGCTCCTGCCTGCATCTACTACTATTACTCCACACCATTATTTTTAAGGCGGTAAGGCGAGGCGAGGCGCTGGGGGCGCCTCACTGCCTAAGCGCTAAGGCATAAGGCAAGGCGACGCCTTAGAGAGTTCTATGCAACAGAAATAAGTAGAATTTGGTAGGCATTAGGCAACTAGGCATACAGCCATACACAGCTTGTCTGCCTCTTTGTCTTGGAGAGGTGCTGCTTGCTTGCATCTGGAGGGAGAAGCTGCAGGAGAGGAGGGGAGGAGGTACTGCAGGAGAGGAGGGGGAGGAGGAACTGCAGGAGAGGAGGGGGATGGGGATCTGCCGGAGAGGAGAGGGGAAGCTGCTGGAGAGGAGGGGGGAAGCTGCTGTAGAGGAGGGGGAGAAGCTCAGATCCAGCTTGAGGTGGGGGTGCGGGGAAACTGAAACTGGTTACAGCTCTCTCTCTCTCTCTCTCTCTCTCTCTCTCTCTCTCTCTCTCTCTCTCTCTCTCTCTCTCTCTCTCTCTCTCTCTCTCTCTCTCTCTCTCAACCTGCTAGTAACTGTTGGCGCCAAAACAGACTTTCCCGCCCTTTTCTTCCCTCCCAGATCTCTGTTTCCCGCCTGAACCTCCCAGCCCTGTCTAAGGCGTCCTCATTTGCCTAAGGCAGGCAGAGTGGTGCCTAGGCGGACGCCTTGGACGCCTTATGGACTAAGGTGGACGCCTTAGACACACAGGTAAGGCAAGGCCGACGCCTTGGCTCTTGGGGGCGCCCTGACGCCTAGGCGTCGCCTAAGCGACGCCTTAGGGATGCCTTAAAAACAATGCTCCACACATCGACTGCTATCCAGCATGCATCTTGTGTATTAAGTTAATGGAAAAATGGAGTAATGCAATAAGAACGATGACATGATGTAGACAATATCTGTTTATTTATATGGCGGTAGATATAGATCTCGTCTTTTTATCCTTAGTAGCAACGATACATACGTGTCATTTCCCCTTCTGTCACTGGGATCGAGCACCGTAAGATCAAACCCACTACCGGGCACCTCTTTCCATTGCAAGATAAATAGATCAAGTTGGCCAAACAAAACCCAAATATTGGAGAAGAAATACGAGGCTATAAGAGATCATGCATATAAGAGATCAAAGAAACTCAAATAACTTTCATGAGTATAAAAAGATATGACTGATCATAAACTCAAAGTTCATCAGATCCCAACAAACACACCGCAAAAGAGTTACATCATATGGATCTCCAAGAGACCATTGTATTGAGAATCCAGCGAGAGAGAGAGAGAGAGAGAGAGAGAGAGAGAGAGAGAGAGAGAGAGAGAGAGAGAGAGAGAGAGAGAGAGAGAAAGCCATCTAGCTACTAACTACGGACCCGAAGGTCTACAAAGAACTACTCACACATCATCGGAGAGGCACCAATGGAAGTGATGAACCCCTCCGTGATTGTGTCTAGATTGGATCTGGTGGTTCTGGAATCTGCGGCGGCTGGATGAATATGTCGACGCTTGTTCTAGGGTTTCTGGAATATTGTGGTATTTATAGAGCAAAGAGGTAGTCCGGGGGGCACTCGAGGTGGGCACAACCCACCAGGGCGCGCCTGGGCCTCCTGGCGCGCCCTGGTGGGTTGTGCTCCCCTCGGGGCACCCCCCAGGTGCAACCAGGGCACATTGCCTTCCTTTTGGCTCATAAAAAATCATCATGAAGTTTCATGGCATTTGGACTCCGTTTGATATTGATTTTCAGCGATGTAAAAAACATGGAAAAACAGCAACTGGCACTTGGCACTGTGTCAATAGGTTAGTACCAAAAAATGATATAAAATGACTATAAAATGATTATAAAACATCCAAGTTTGATAATAAAACAGCATGGAACAATCAAAAATTATAGAAACGTTGGAGACGTATCACCGCGTGCGTTTCCTCGCGCCTCCGGATAACGAGCCACCGGCTACCGGTGTGGCGTTGAGGTGGATGGGCGCGGGCATGGAAGGCGCCACCATGCTCACGTCGGACGAGCACTCCCCGAAGAGGTGGGAGGCCTGCGGGTACACGTGGAAGCCGGGCATCAGGGTGCAAGCTGACGCGCGGGGCGAGTCGGGCAACACCATTTGAGGGAACGCGGATGAGCCGGTGCTGGACGCGGAGGCACGGCGGCGTTGACGAGGCTGTGCTGGCTAGGGTTTGACCCTAGCATATAGAGTGCCTCCCTCGGTTCCGCCGCGACGCGGGCGTTGGTGACCTCCTGCGGCGAGGCGACGGCGACGGCGGTAGCCGCTACGACTTCATCCTTCGCGTCTGCGGCGTGCCTCCGGCCCTTCCTCATGGCCGACTCCCTTGCCCGTTGTTTCGGTGCCAGCGCTTTCTTTGGCTTGGGCGCGGCGGCGGTCTTGCGCACGGCGTGAGGCTTGCTTTTGCCGGAGGGGGCGGTCGTCATGCCGGACGAGGCGTGGGAGGCGAGGCCGCCGGCGGCGTCAAGGTCGAGGTCGTCGTCCATGACGGGTGGGGCGGGAGCGCGCGTGGGCGGGAGGGTTTTGGGGAAAATGAAGGAAAATGATGGAGGTTGCCACCGACCAACGGACCCGGGGGAGGAGTAGGCGCGCGCGCGCGTCCTTCTCGTGTCCGCGTCGACGCAAATCCGGCTTAAAAATGAGTCGGCATGTGGACGCCAAGCGGACGC
This sequence comes from Aegilops longissima, assembly GCA_021605205.1. Classification (NCBI taxonomy): domain Eukaryota; kingdom Viridiplantae; phylum Streptophyta; class Magnoliopsida; order Poales; family Poaceae; genus Aegilops; species Aegilops longissima. The sequence goes on from CM038680.1 coordinate 462,894,857, forward strand.
TCGTTCGTTTGGGTCGGCGCGTTGGGCCGCCTTTTGTGTTTGCGCCGACCCAAACGGACGCCGGCAGACGAAATGGATCGCCCCATTCAAGTTGCTCTAAAAGCCCTGAAGATTTGCATTACAAGATTTGTTGTATCGAGCTGCTGTCCCAGGACGTGGTGCCCCGTGAGGTCTGATGCAGTGGCATCGTGTCCGCGAGGTTAGGGGCCGTGGCGTCGTACGTTAGGCACAGGTCGTCCCGGCTGCTGCGCCTCCTAGTGTGGTGGAGCAAGGCGGCGTCCGGGTGAGGGATCCAGCTGGCACCAGTATGAGGTGAGGCGTTTGCGGCGTCAGGGTAAACCTGACCATTCCACAGGGCGGGTCGGGTTCGGGTCAAGCTTGGCGAAACCTGAAGAAAAAATATCAAACCCGAGCCCGGCCAGGCCCGAAGCACATGAACTTTCACATTTTTTATTAAATTAATCATAATCATACTTAGGATATTATATCAATTTATTATACCTATAGTTTGAATAAATAAAAGATCATTTTGGGTTTAATCGGGCCAGGCTTCAGGCGAGAAAATGGAGCTCAAACCTCACCCAGTTGTTGGGCTTTGGTTTCAGGCCTCTGGGCCGGGTTGTCCATGCATAGGTCTACGTTAGGGTGAGGGCCGACATCTCTCGTCCATTTAGAATTTCTCTCATGGCTACACGAAAAAAATCCAAAACGAACCTTGAACTTACGAAAGCTAAATCAAACTCTAAACTTTCTATCCTAGAAATCAACACACCGAACATCAACACATCGAACTCTTTGATCCCGATCTATTTTGAATCTTGAAGTGTTCCCAAATAGGAATTGTTGGCGTGGTAGGTCGAATCCGGGATTGTTGACTGCGGCCGCGGTTGGGCCGGCCCAACAGACATGAAGCGATTTTTTTTTCCGTAACACAAGAACTAAAAATATCAAAAAAAAAAGAGAAACAATGGAGGAATGGAACTTGTGATCTGGACCTGCTAAAGACCTCCCGCTATCCACTAGAAACATTAGCTCTTAATGCTATGAGAGAGGACCAAACAATTTAAACTCACTAGAGCGTCGAGATTTGAAACTATTTTTTAAATGGCAAATAAAATATTGAAAACGTACAGGCCCGGCCCGAACAATTTTGGAAATCTCCTATTTCTTCTAAAGTGCGAATATTTTCTAAAAATTCTTAATACTTTTGAAAAATGATTTTTTTTAAAACAGCGTCAATTTTGGAAATGCGAACATTATTTGAAACATAAATATTTTCTTTAAATATGGGAATAAATATTGAGACCTGAACAAAATTTCTAAAATGTTTAAACAAAAAATGCCTGTATAGTTTTACAAAATGTAAAACGTGTATTTGGCAAAATGTTAAACGTCTCACATTAAAAAAATGGAATTTCGTAAATTATTTGCATTTAAAAAAATATTTGGTATTTCAAAATTGTTCACACTTTTTTCAAGAAATGTTTCAAAAGTTTGAAAAATGTTTTCATATATAAACACTCCTTATGTTCTTTTATTGGACACGCAGTATATATGCAAGCCTCTATTTCCGGGGGCGTTTTTGCTCCAATATTTACCCACTTGGTTGAAAGTGACTCTTGGGTAGGTTTGAATCTGGCACGTGTATTATTTTGGTATGTGGATGTGTACAAATGAGTGGTGTGTCTAGGTTTTCATTTGAAATTATTTGAACGTGTGTGCACCTTGGTTTGGTTCATTTAGTATTTTCTGTTTTGTGTGGGTCAAGTTCATCTCCTAGCAGATTTTTTTGCTTCGATGCTTCTTTCAGTTTTTGATTGGTTAACCATTGTTGGTCCGGTCATTACGTCGCTGTTGATCTCTTGATTGGTTATTGGATTGTGTTCTGGCTGTTGTTGGTTCGGTTGTCACGTCGCTGTCGATCTCTGCCGCTGTTGGGCCAGGTCCGTTTCTGGGTTTCTATTCGTCATCAATTTATGTGTCGGTTGTTGTTGGGCCAATCGTTGTGTGTCCCGTTGTTGCCTCGGTCGGTCTTTCTTTCGTTACGTGGTGTTTTGTTTCTTTTCGATGGGGCGGTGCCGCTTTGCAGCGTTGGTTCGGGAGTCCGCTAGATCGATGCCGCTTTTCTGTGTTCCTTCATCTGGAAAATTAAACTTTCCATGAATAGACTTCCACCGTCGTCCACAGCCCACCGATCCAACGTCGCTGCTCTACAAGCTATAAAAGGATCTCCTCGGTGTCCCTCCATTAGCATCGTCTCCACGGCCCTTGCTCGATCTCCTTAGAAGTTGTGTTCTTCTGATTCTTTTCACTCACCATAATCAAGCCATACGGGGAGCACAACCGTTGAAAAAGGCGAGCAGGCGAGGTTGATCTTGATGGCGTCCGACTCCTTGCCGGCAAGACCGTCCCAAGGGGAGCGCCGCCTTTATCTCCCCAGGCACGCGACCTGTCCTCTCCAGCGTTGGTTCTCCATGCTTTTGCCGTCGTCGGGGGCGTGAGCCCCCTCTCCCTCTGCCTCCCGGTATGTGGGACACGCTGTGTCGCTCGCTTCGCACCCTTCTTCTTAATCAGTCATGTGCAAGGGAGGGCCGGCGGTACGGTTTGGCTTTGGAAGCCAACCATCAAATCCTGGTGTACAGCGCTGGTGAGATGCAACACCAAATATTTGAGTGGCGGCCATGGTGGCTGCAGGGCCTCGACCTGCTCTTCGATCATTTTCTCTTCTTTTTCTTCTGAGATGGAATGGTGCTCCGTACGCCGCATCCCCGAGCATGCCCCACCATGGTCGGATCCTAGCGGTCTGTGGCCTTCCTTGACGAGCGGCGTCACGGTCCATGGCGTTGGTGGAGGCGTCGATCGAGACGGCGGGCAGCGAAACCACGGAACCCTGGGTGTTGTGTGCCTGGCCATGAGGATCACGACCGACGAGCGGATGGACGACAATACCGCGGAGCTGTTGCTTTGCGACCAGCTGCTATTAGCGCCACCCGGTAGTTAATGTCGGCCACGCGTCGCGCGCCTCGCGCTGCGTAGTTTTAGTAACCTCGAGCGCCTGTAGCTCTGCACCCATGGCATGAAGTTGGAGCGGGCAAAGCTTCGGCGGTTCGCCTTCTCCCTGTCTGCACTGAAGAAGCAGGTTTCTCTGGCCACTTATCTCTCTGATTTTCTAGCTAGAAATTGCTCTTTTTTTATGCGCTTCACTTATTTCTACTAGATGCATGTTACTGCTCAAATTCTTTGTATTTCGCTTGGGATCTCGATGGACCTCATAATCTTCTCTGAATTTAATCGTGCTGCAGGACCTACGGGAGATGATCTCTAGACACTGCAGGAATTCATATGGACCGCCACCAATTTTAATTGAAGATAACCGTGAAATGCATATAGAAGAAACTAAAAAGATAGAAGTATACAGAGATCATTGATTCTCATGGTCACTTACCCACCAAGAAATCTACATGATAGTTTCTTTTGTAATAGGTATATAATTTTGTTTTTCTTTCTCACAGTTGTTTATTTCCGTTGCCTTATCTTCAGTTAAGCACGTATTCTTTTAGAAGTTAACCGCATCTTAGTATCCTCTTTATGTACATGATTATTAATTGTTGCACATAGTTGGATTTGTTTCTAAGTTCTGCTTTATTCTATAATAGTAGGGATGTAGTTCTCCAGAGTTCAGTGCTATGATTAAGTAATTCATGTAATGAGTAAATAGGTGACACTCAGATTGTCAGAATGTGCTTAGTGTAGTACATAAATAATCCTACAGATGAGTTATTTGTATAGCACTTTCTGTGGATTGCAGGTTTGTAATGCTTCTTGTGTTTCTAGGTCTGTACAGCACGTAGGATCTTGCAAAGAGAGATAATTTTGAAGTTATTTCGTATTTGCTGTGTGTAGTGTACATGCAGTTTTTGTTTTGTTTCATGTGGTCCATCAAGAATCTACGAAATAATGTTTAGAGTTGTTAAAACAAGACTCACCACAGGAGTGAGACTAGCATGTTCAAGGCTTCAGGCACTGGACAGAGAGAGCTCAGTCACAATTTATATGACAAAAGGAGCATGTTTATTTGTGTGAGGGAGTAAAGGGTCCATATTTACAGAGCATCGTGATGCTTTTAAAATTACAAGTACAATAGTTCAGCATAGGACTTTCCCTGCTGTTCTAATTCGCTTAACCTGTTCAAGGGATGTTTTGTTGTTCCGTGTGGTCGATGAAAATTGGTCAGAAACTGAGGTCTTCCAATCCACCACACAATATGACCTGCTAATCGACATCAACTACTATGCCTTACAGTTTCATCTATTTTGATGTTTGAGCATCTATTTTGAAGAGATTAAACGTATCTTTGGAATCTTGATTCCTAGGTATGTATTCAGATCTATATATTTTTTTAATCCTTTTGTAACGGTTTGATTCTTGCAACCATTTGTTTGCCATTATCTGCATCCGCATGCAGATTAAAAACGGAAGAGATCGGACAAATTTGATCGTATATATGGCATATTCAGATCTTTAAGGCATGGCCATCTCAGCAATAATCAGTAGCAATGTGTACTTCCTACTTTTTCTATAATATATCGATCATGTGATTGAATAAATCTTTGCTTTCCAATTCACCTTTATACATTGCTTGCCATATTGTAACCCCCAAATTGTACACGTAATTTTTTTCTCTAAAATCTAAATTAGCCAAATAAAAGAAATTAGCGAACTAGCATTACTATGCCGCAACGTATTTCGTCATGATGCATCAATGGGCGCGGCATGCCGCCGCGCAGGTATCGCTAGTAATCACTAGTAGCCTTCAGGCCGATTGGCTAGGTGCGGCTGTTGTGTCCTCTCAATATCACTGTTTCCTGCTAGTATTTTTTGTCGCTCCTAATAGGTTCGTGTAGTTTACAAAATACGAAAAATGTAAACCAGCTTCCATGCCTCATACGAAAAATCAAGATCGGCATATGGTCATTTGATAGTGGAGATCAAGTTTCTTATGAAGAAAGAGAGTCTATTTCCATGAAAATTAAGCGTGAGCAAAATGGGGTGGCAGATCGATTGACGTCGTATAGTCTTATGGAAAGTAGAACTGCGATATGGCTACATAGAGCATCACTATGTATAGAGGATCTTATGCCTCTCGATCATAACCCTATTATGATAGAATAAAACTATTTTGCACTCGCAAAGAAAAAGGAAAAGAAGAAAATGAAAAAAGAAAAGAAAAACATAGCATAGCTAGAGCGCTCGCGACTGCGCTAATGGGCCGGCCTGGTTCGTCCTACTGTCAGCCAGCTAGTCAACAATCATTACCACGTCAGTAAATACCAGCTAAATGCGCTCGGGGTTTAAAATAGATCGGGATCAAAGAGTTCGGTGTGCTGATTTTCGGAATTACAATTTCAGAATTTGATTTAGTTTTCGTCTATAAGTTCAAGGTTTGTTTTTTGACATTTTCCCACCTGCGCACACCGAATTTTGAGTAAGCTCCAATGCTTCACATAGAACCCCGCTGTAAAGCCATCAGGACCCGGGGATTTATGTGGATGCATCATGAAAGAGGCCTGTTGGATCGCCATATAAGTTACCGGTGCACATAAGCTGCATTCATATCATCAGCTATTCTTCGTGGCACCCATCTGTCAGGCCATGTCATTTCCTGTGCAGTAAACAAGTTCTTATAAAACTCGATTGCCAGTGTCTCCATCCCCTCCTCTGTGGTTACAGTCAATCCATCCTATTTTCTTAGTAATCTGATTTTATTAGTCCGAGATGTCGCTCCCTCGCTTTGGCGTGAAAGAACACAGTATTACAGTCTCCTTGGGCTAGCCCCGTAATCCTCGATCTCTGTCTCGCCATTGCCTCCACGCGAGAAAGAAGTTCAGATATACGGCGCATCAGATTTTTCTCAGTTCTAGACGGGCCAGAGCCAAGTGACGCGGACCGCAGGCGCTCGAGGGGCGTCTCTTGGCCAAAAACGACTCCTGACTGGAGCAGGGCCGCAGCTGTCGTGCTCCGCCGTGTCGCCTCTCTCTCGCTCGCTCCCGTTGGTGCTCGACGGGAGGTGGCGAGGTGCACAGGTCGCCGTCGCGAACTCCCGACCCTCCCGTCCATTTTTCTCCTGGCGCTCCTCTGTCCTCTCGCGTCGCATGCTCGCATCAACGGCCGCGTCCTCAATCACCAACCCTCTTGGATGTGCCAGAGAACAGAAGGAGCAAGGGCATCAGTTCAAGCTCCGCCACTTTGCTCATCTACCTCTTGCGTGTCAGCAAGCCGTAGGCTGACTCCGGCCACCCTCCACAGGTTGTGCCGATTTGCAGCGCTGAACCTCGACAAGCCTGCTCCACGACCTACAAGGTATGGCTGCTCCTCGGCACAGATGTTTTCTACAGCAGCGGCAGGTAGCTCCAGGGCTAGGATACTGCTATCTCTACTTCCTCAATTATACTGTTATCAATCTCTGTGAATGACATGTAGATGCGTTTGGACTTTTGGAGTACCCCTCCCCGTCCCCCCGCGTCGCTCCCGCTCGGGCGACTCGGGCGGGATCCTCACCCTAGCCGCCGGGGGCTCCCCGTCCTTCCATCCCTCCCTCCGCCGCCGCTGAAGGACGCCGGCGGCCTATAGCCCGGAGGCTGACGGCGGTGGGGGGGGCCTTCCCTCTCTCCCGTGCCATGAGGGCGGTGCGGAGTCCCGCGGCGTGTGATGGCACGGCCGATCTGGCCTTCGTGGCGTGGCAGGCCTGCCTTGGCCGGCGGCCTCGTCCTTGGGCGGTGGTGGTGGCGGGTGCAGCGGCCGGCCCTGCGTCGGGCAGCAGCCTTGGCTGCGTTCGGCGTCGGCGGCCGGATCTGCAGCGACGGACCATCTGACCTCGGATCGGCGGTGGTGGCATGGAGGGCCTGTTGGTTGGATCGGCGCCATGCGTGGATTGCCCTCCGGACAGATCTGATCTGCCCGGTGCGGCTTGCTCGATGTGCGGCGGCTCAGATCGGCGGCGACCCGTGCACACGATGCTTGATGGAGGTTCTTCGAGCGGATCCAGGTGAAAACCTTGTTCTCGGCTTGATGCCAAGACCGGCGTTGGCGGCACTCTTTTGTGTCATTACCTTCTTGAAGGCGTCGCCGCGGAGAAGCTCCAGACCTCTATCTGCTACCTCCGGGGTAAACCCTAGATCGATGAGATCGGATGGCGGCGCGTTGGTGTCGTTTCCTCCTTGGGGGCGTCATTCTTGGGGGCGTTCACGGGATCGAGGGACCAGTGGGCGGCTTTTTTGGTGGAGCGGTGCTTCATCCTACACGTTGATGACGGCGGATCTCGGCGGCGTGGTGCAGTGGAGACTCGGCGCCCGATGCGTTGTAATAGACTCGCGCAGGAGGTGGTAGTTGTATGGCGTCATGGTGGCGTCGATGTCAGAGTGGCCTGACAATGTAGAAGCCTCAATATCTGCTCAAGACGGACCTGTGGAGGATGGCGGCGGCACTTGTGAGTCGTCGGACCAGTTTATGCCCAGCACCGGTATGTGGCTCGGTGGGCTTCGGCTTTGGTGATAGGATTAGGTGAGTGGTCTGGGTATTTGGCCCAGCTAGCACCCCTTCATCATATGGATAGGAGTAGTGACATATGTAGCCAAGATGGTGGATTCGGGTATATTATTGTAATATTTTGTAAGGTCCTCGAGAATAATCAATAAAGTGGCTGCATGCATCTTCCAGATGCAGAGGCCGGGGGTCATCCTCCTTTTCTAAAAAAAATTACATTTAATTAAGTCTCCATTATATTTCTTCCGTCTTCATCTGTGTGGACCACTGAAAATTGAAAATTGCAGCGGAAAATATATTGGGGTATATATGTGGCCATATTGTTTTGGAGCAGTTGCTGGACGAAGGACGCGGTGTACATCTACTACGTCGACGACGGTGAGTCTCGGCGGCGTGGTGCAGCAGAGTCTCGATGACGGACATGAGTTGATGGACTCGCGCAGGACGGGGGCGTTGTCTGACGTCGTGGAGCGTTGACGGTAGGCCTGGCAAGGTCGATGCATGAGTGCCTGCTCTGTAGATGGATCGGTGGAAGACGACGGTGACGACTTCTGAGAGTCTGTCGGACCAGTGTGTGCCCCAGACCCAGTATGAGGCTTGGTTGGGGCCTCCGGCTTTATATGTTAGGCTTTAGTGCGAGGAATGTTTGGTATTTGGCCCGAACTTTCGGCACCCCTTCATCAATTGGATAGGAGTAGTAGTAGATGTTGCCAAGCTGATGGCTCCAGACTTACTGATGTACTCCCTCTGTATCACAATACTTGTCGCTAGCCGCCAGCGACAAGTATTGTGGTACAAGGAGAGTATTACTTTGTAAGGTCTTTGTGAATAATTAATAAAATGGCTACATGCATCATCCAGATGTGAAGACAGGGGTGGTCCTTCTTTTCAAAAAAAAATGGCCATACTGTTAATTAGGCTACCTTTGGTTCATGGGATAGAAAAAGTATAGGAACTGAAGAGTAGAAAATGAAGTGCATGCATCCAAAATCCCGTGAGTACTCAAATCACAGGAATTGAAAATTAAATGCCCTTTGCTTCACAGGATAGGAACACATATAGAAAACATAAAGAAATAGATTTTTTTAAAGAATTTGAAGCAACTAGTCATTGATTGCCTTGAAGCAACTCGCGGTTACACTCGGCTGTAGGCATCTCTCCTTATACTAGAACAATGCCCATGCGTTGTAATGGGATATAATATTTTAATATGTAGCTTGTGATTTACCTGTCAATAATAATGCAATTATGTAAATAAATGTTCATCAAACTCTGACCTGAATTACCTTATATTTTGATTAGAAGTTTGGTAAGTAAATTAAAATGAAATTAGTTCAAAAGATAAGTAAATTAAGATGATTGACTATCATATAGATGAAAGGTTAGACGAAGTGGTGGTGAGAAAAAGGTGAAATGAAAACCTTACATTCTTTTTAAATAATAGATATATCATCTGCTTATGAAGTTCAAAATACACACAGCTCATCTTCAGCATACACACACATCTCATCTTTAGTTTGTGGTTAGCTAACCAAGACGGAACCCCTCCGGCAGCTTCTAGCACGGACAACAACGACCGACCGGGATAACATAAACAACAGGTTAGTACATATGTATTGACAATATCATATAGCTCCATATTTTCTTTGTTGATCCACATCTGATGGATAGAACATAGATATACTTTCAGCATTTCTTGCTGATTTCCACACATTTCAATGGATCCAAGCTATCACAGAAGGTCACAAATGAAAGACGAATTCATGCTATTTGTCCTCCCTACCATGGAAGAAGGAAGAGAGAAAAAACAATATGCATACATCTAGTCTTACAGGAGCTGCTTATGTCCACGAAATCTTAACTGGGCATGAAAGCTTATGTAAAAGGCATTTCAGAATGGAGGCGTACATTTTTAATGCTCCAGTTGAGAAGCCGCGTGAGAATGAAATACTTGAGGATTCAACAATTGTCTCCCTAAAAGAAAAGGTTGCAATATTTTTATATGCAATAGCAAAAAAATGCTAGTAACTAAACCTTGCGGGATCGGTTCCAACACAGTGGACAAACCATCAGTCGACACTTTGGAGATGTACTAAACGCAATTAGAAAGCTTACATGCATCTATAATTTTATATACGTCCACCTTCTCTTCAACCACATCCAGTCTTGAGGAGATCACACTTCCATCCCTCCTTCAATGTAAGCATAGATTTTCATATCTTTTTTGACTTTGTATTGGTGAAATGTAATATGATTGTTTGAAGTTTTATTCAAAATAAAATCTCATGAATACAGGACTGCATTGGTGGTATTGATGGTACACATATTCCAATGACTATCTCACCGCATGGACAAGAGCCACATCGAAACAGAAAGCATACAATCACACAAAAATGTTATGGTTGCATGTTATTTTGATTTAAGGTTTGTGCATGTGCATCCTGGCTGGGAGGGATCAGCCTCAGATACCAGGGTTCTCCAAGATGCACTTAATCATGGATTTGAAGTACCTCTGGTAAATATTATTTTGTAGATGCGGGTTATGCAAACACACCACAATTTCTTGCCCCATACCATGGAACTAGATACCATTTGCAAGAACACGCACAAGTACGTCAAAGGCCATGTAATCGTAGGGAACTATTTAACCTTCGCCATGCACAACTACGGAATCATGTAGAGAGAATTATTGGCATGGTGAAAAAGAGATTTCCAGTTCTGAGACTTGTTATACACTATTCTCCCGGCAAACAAGTTGACATATCAATGCCATGTTGTGTCCTACATAATTTCATATCATCATACGGCTTCATGATGGAGATGCATCATGGCTCAGCAATGACACTCTAGATATTGACCCACATCTAATTGTGGACGTGCCAACTTGAGATGAAAACTACACTAGTAATGTAGGAGCATTCAATAACACAAGAGAAGCAGGAAACCACCTATGAGGTTATATAGTGGATAAACTATGGGAGGATTATATTGCAAGAAGAGCTTGATATATTATTGCAACGTGCACTGTAAACAAATAAACGGTGCTTTCCATAATACTGAACTATCTAAGTGAAAGTTACGCTAGGGTACGTCTGCCAGCTTACCCCTGAAACCAGGACTTTTTTTTGAGCCGCTGAGACCGGGACTTGTATATAGGAGTAGCAGATTCCCTAGTTCTGTCTCGCCCTTCCCATTCACTGTCTCTCTTCCACCACCACCATGAAGGAGATCCTCCTCGTCACCCTCTTCCTCCTCGTCGGGCCAGCTGGGGCGCAACTGGTCCCACCGCCGCCATCGACGAGGGCGATCCCCATGGTGGTTGCGCCTCCACCGCCTCCGGGCATGGCCGTCCCCGCCCTCCCACCAGTGGCGTAGCCAATATTTCGTGTCAGGGTGGTCCAATTAATATTAAAAAATATTTACATTACAAATACAACATACCAACATACTAGCAGAGGTGGAGCTACTTTTGGGAAACGTAGCAGAAATTCAAAATTTTCTACGCATCACCAAGATCAATCTATGGAGATTCTAGCAACAAGAGGGAAGGAGAGTGCATCTACATACCCTTGTAGATCGCTAAGCGGAAGCGTTCAAGTAAACGGGGTTGAAGGAGTCGTACTCGTCGTGATTCAAATCATCGGAGATCCTAGTGCCGAACGGACGGCACCTCCGCGTTCAACACACGTACAGCCCGGTGACGTCTCCCACGCCTTGATCCAGCAAGGAGAGAGGAGAGGTTGAGGAAGACTCCATCCAGCAGCAACACAACGGCGTGGTGGCGGTGGAGGAGTGTGCAATCCCGAGGCTTCGCCAAGCACCAAGGGAGGAGGAGGAGGAGGAGGCAGGGCTGCACCAAGAGGAGAGGTTCTCGTGTATGGCAGCCCCAAAACCTCAAGTATATATAGGGAAAGGGGCTGCGCCCTTTAGGGTTTCCCACCCCAAGGGGTGCGGCCAGCCCTAGATGGGACTTGGGGCGGCCAAGAGGGGAGGAGTGCCTCCCAAGTCAAGTGGAGGCCCTCCCCTTAGGGTTTCCCCCTCCCATGCGCATGGGCCTTGGGGGCTGGTGCCCCGGCCCATTAAGGCTAGGCGCCCCACAGCCCATGCTACTGTATTGGACGTGGTGGAACAATTTCCGGACCTCCGACCCCTCCGAATCCTCCGGAACCTTCAGAAGCTTCCGGTACAATACCGAAAAACCCGAACTTTTCCGAACCCGAACAACAACTTTCCATATATAAATCTTTACCTCCGGACCATTCCGGAACTCCTCGTGACGTCCGGGATCTCATCCGGGACTCCGAACAACATTCGGTAACCACATACAAACTTCCTTTATAACCCTAGCGTCATCGAACCTTAAGTGTGTAGACCCTACGGGTTTGGGAGACATGTAGACATGACCGAGACGTTCTCCGGTCAATAACCAACAGCGGGATCTGGATACCCATGTTGGCTCCCACATGTTCCACAATGATCTCATCGGATGAACCACGATGTCAAGGACTCAATCAATCCCGTATTCAATTCCCTTTGTCTAGCGGTATTGTACTTGCCCGAGATTCGATCGTCGGTATCCCGATACCTTGTTCAATCTCGTTACCGGCAAGTCTCTTTACTCGTTCCGTAACACATCATCCCGTGATCAACCCCTTGGTCACATCGTGCACATTATGATGATGTCCTACCGAGTGGGCCCAGAGATACCTCTCCGTTTACACGGAGTGACAAATCCCAGTCTCGATTCGTGCCAACCCAATGACACTTTCGGAGATACCAGAGTGCACCTTTATAGTCACCCGATTCGTTGTGACGTTTGGTACACCCAAAGCATTCCTACGGTATCCGGGAGTTGCACAATCTCATGGTCTAAGGAAAAGATACTTGACATTAGAAAAGCTTTAGCATACGAACTACGATCTTTGTGCTAGGCTTAGGATTGGGTCTTGTCCATCACATCATTCTCCTAATGATGTGATCCCATTATCAATGACATCCAATGTCCATGGTCGGAAACCGTAACCATCTATTGATCAACGAGCTAGTCAACTAGAGGCTTACTAGGGACATGGTGTTGTCTATGTACCCACACATGTATCTGAGTTTCCTATCAATACAATTATAGCATGGATAATAAACGATTATCATGAACAAGGAAATATAATAATAACTAATTTATTATTGCCTCTAGGGCATATTTCCAACAGTCTCCCACTTGCACTAGAGTCAATAATCTAGTTCACATCGCCATGTGATCAACATTGATAGGTCACATCGCCATGTGACCAACATCCAAAGAGTTCTGAGGTTTGATCATGTTTTGCTTCTGAGAGAGGTTTTAGTCAACGGGTCTGAACCTTTCAGATCCGTGTGTACTTCGCAATTCTCTATGTCATATTGTAAATGTTGCTTCCACGCTCCACTTGAACCTTATTCCAAATGGTTGCTCCACTATACGTATCCGGTTTGCTACTCAGAGTCATTCGGATAGGTGTTAAAGCTTGCATCGACGTAACCCTTTACGCGAACTCTTTATCACCTCCATGATCGAGAAACATGTCCTTATTTACTCCAAGGACAATTTTCACGATGTCCAATGATCCATTCTGGATCATTCTTGTACCCTTGACCGACTCATGGCAAGGCACACTTCGGTGCGGTACACAACATAGCATACTATAGAGCCTATGTCCGAAGCATAGGGGCGACCTTCGTCCTTTCTCTCTTTACGCCGTGGTCGAGCTTTAAGTCTTAACTTCATACCTTACATCTCGAGCAAGAACTCCTTCTTTGGTGATCCATCTTGAACACCTTCAAGATCATGTCAAGGTATGTGCTCATTTGAAATTATTATTAAGCATTTCTATCTATCCTTATAGATCTCGATGCTCAATGTTCAAGTAGCTTAATCCAGGTTTTCTATTGAAAATATCTTTCAAATAACCCTATATGCTTTCCAGAAATTCTACATCATTTCGATCATCAATATGTCAACAACATATACTCATCGAAATTCTATAGTGCTCCCACTCACTTCTTTGGAAATACAAGTTTCTCATAAACTTTGTATAAACCCAAAATCTTTGATCATCTCATCAAAGCGCACATTCCAACTCCGAGATGCTTACTCCGGTCCTTAGAAAGGATCATTGGAGCTAGCATACCTTTTAGCATCCTTAGGATCGACAAAACTTTTCGATTGTATCACATACAACCTTTCCTTACGTAAACTGATAAGGAAACTCGTCTTGACATCCATCTGCCAGATTTCATAAATGCAGCTAATGCTAACATGATTCCGACGGACTTAAGCATCGCTAAGGATGAGAAAATCTCATCGTAGTCAACTCCTTGAACTTGTGAAAAACTCTTCGCCACAAGTCGAGCTTCATAGACGGTGATATTACCGTCCACGTCCGTCTTCTTCTTAAAGATCCATTCATCTCAATGGCTTGCCGATCATCGGGCAAGTCCACCAAAGTCCATGCTTTGTTATGATACATGGATCCTATCTCGGATTTCATGGCTTCTAACCATTTGTCGGAATTTGGGCCCACCATCGCTTCTCCATAGCTCGTAGGTTCATTGTTGTCTAGCAACATGACCTTCAAGACAGGATCACCGTACCACTCAAGCGATGCGCATCCTTGTCACCCTCACGAGGTACGGTAGTGACTTGATCCAAAACTTCATGATCACTATCATAAGCTTTGATTTCAATTGGTGTAGGTGCCACAGAACAACTTCCTATGCCTGCTACACACTAGTTGAAGTGATGGTTCAATAACCTCATCAAGTCTCCACCATCCTCCCACTCAACTTTCCGAGACAAACTTTTCCTCGAGAAAGGACCCGATTCAAGAAACAATCCCTATTGCTTTCGGATCTGAATTAGGAGGTATACCCAACTGTTTTGGGTGTCCTATGAAGATGCATTTTATCCGCTTTGGGTTCGAGCTTATCAACCTGAAACTTTTTCACATAAGCGTCGCAGCCCCAAACTTTCAAGAAACGACAACTTAGGTTTCTCCAAACGGTGTCGTCTCAACGGAATTACGTGGTGCCCCATTAAAGTGAGTGCGGTTGTCTCTAATGCCTAACCCATGAACGATAGTGGTAATTCGATAAGACATATCATGGTACGCACCATATCCAATAGAGTGCAACTATGATGTTCGGACACACCATCACACTATGGTGTTCCAGGTATATTAATTGTGAAACAATTTGCACAATGTCTTAATTGTGTGCCAAAACTCGTAACTCAGATATTCATCTCTATGATCATATCATAGACATTCTATCCTCTTGTCACGAAGATCTTAAACTTCACTCTGAAATTACTTGAACCATTCAATAATTCAGACTTGTGTTTCATCAAGTAAATATACTCAATATCTACTCAAATCATGTGTGAAGTAAGAACATAACGATATTCACTGCATGCCTCGGCACTCATTGGACTGCACACATCAAAATGTGTTACTTCCAACAAGTTGCTATCTTGTTCCATCTTACTGAAACCGAGGCTTTTCAGTCATCTTGCCCATGTGGTATGATTTGCATATCTCAAGTGATTCAAAATCAAGTGAGTCCAAATGATCCATCTGCATGGAGTTTCTTCATGCGTATACACCAATAGACATGGTTCGCATGTCTCAAACTTTTCAAAACGAGTGAGTCCAAAGATCCATCAACATGGAGCTTCTTCATGCGTTTACACCAATATGACTTACATGGCGGTGCCACAAGTAAGTGGTACTATCATTACTATCTTATATCTTTTGGCATGGAAATGTGTATCACTACGATCGAGATTCAATAAACCATTCTTTTAGGTGCAAGACCATTGAAGGTATTATTCAAATAAATAGAGTAACCATTATTCTCCTTAAATGAATAACCGTATTGCGATAGACATAATCCAATCATGTCTATGCTCAACATAAACACCAAATGATAATTATTCTGGTTTAATACTAATCTTGATGGTAGAGGGAGCGTGCGATGTTTGATCACATCAAAATTGGAAACACTTCCAACACATATCGTCGACTCTCCTTTAGCTAGTCTCCATTTTTCCGTAGCTCTTTTATTTGAGTTACTAACACTTAGCAACCGAACCGGTATCTCAATACCCTGGTGCTACTAGGAGTACTAGTAAAGTACACATTAACATAATATATATCCAATATATTTCTATCGACCTTGCCAGCCTTCTTATCTACCAAGTATCTAGGGTAATTCTGCTCCAGTGGCTGTTCCCCTCATTACAGAAGCACTTAGTCTCGGGTTTGGGTTCAACCTTGGGTTTCTTCACTGGAGCAGCAACTGATTTGCCGTTTCATGAAGTATCCCTTCTTGCCCTTGCCCTTCTTGAAACTAGTGGTTTCACCGACCATCAACAATTGATGGTCCTTCTTGATT
This sequence comes from Aegilops longissima, assembly GCA_021605205.1. Taxonomy (NCBI): domain Eukaryota; kingdom Viridiplantae; phylum Streptophyta; class Magnoliopsida; order Poales; family Poaceae; genus Aegilops; species Aegilops longissima. Next base: position 462,910,826 of record CM038680.1, read on the forward strand.
CCTACTTTCGCGGTGTCAAACATCTCGAATATCTCAAGGATCATCATATTTATCCCTGATTTGTTATAGTTCATCACGAAGCTCTAGCAGCTTGGTGGCAATGACTTTGGAGAAACATCACTATCTCTAGAAGATCAACTCCCACTCGATTCAAGTGATTGTTGCACTCAGACAATCTGAGCACAAGCTCAACGATTGAGCTTTTCTCCCTTAGTTTGCAGGCTAAGAAAATCGCCGGAGGTCTTATACCTCTTGACGTGGGCACGAGCGAAATCCCAATTTCAGCCCTCGAAACATCTCATATGTTCATGACGTTTGAAAACGTCTTTGGTGCCTCAACTCTAAACCGTTTAACTGAACTATCACGTAGTTATCAAAACGTGTGTGTCGATGTTCGCAACATCCACGACCACGTTCGAGGTCCAGCACACCGGCGGTGCATTAAGGACATAAGCTTTCTCATCCACATAATCGCTACTTTCAACTTTCAACTATATTTTCTCTAGGAACATATCTAAGCAGTGGAACTAAAACGCGAGCTTACGACATAATTTGCAAAAGGTCTTTTGACTATGTTCGGGATAATGAAGTTCATCTTATGAACTCCCACTCGAATAGACATCCTCCGGTCATCTAAGTGATTACATGATCCGAGTCAACTAGGCCGTGTCCGATCATCACATGAGACGGACTAGTCATCATCGGTGAACATCTTCATGTTGATCGTATCTACTATCGACTCATGCTCGACCTTTCGGTCTCCGTGTTCGAGGCCATGTCTGTACATGCTAGGCTCGTCAAGTTAACCCTAAGTGTATTGCGTGTGTTCGAGGCCATGTCTGTACATGCTAGGCTCGTCAACACCGTTGTATGTGAACGTAAGAATCCATCACACCCGATCATCACGTGGTGCTTAGAAGCGACGAACTTTTGGCAGCGGTGCACGTTAGGGAGAACACTTCTTGAAATTGTTGTAAGGATCATCTTATTTACTACCGTCGTTCCAAGTAAACAAGATGCATAAACATAATAAACATCACATGCAATTATATAGTAGTGACATGATATGGCCAATATCATATAGCTCCATTGATCTCCATCTTGGGGCTCCATGATCATCATTGTCACCGCATGACACCATGATCTCCATCATCATGATCTCCATCATCGTGTCTTCATGAAGTTGTCTCGCCAACTATTACTTCTACTACTATGGCTACGGTTAGCAATAAAGTAAAGTAATTACATGGCGTTGTTTCATGACACGCTGGTCATACAATAAATAAAGACAACTCCTATGGCTCCTGCCGGTTGTCATACTCATCGACATGCAAGTCGTGAATCCTATTACAAGAACATGATCAATCTCATACATCACATATCATTCATCACATTCTTCTTGGCCATATCACATCACACGGCATACCCTGCAAAAACAAGTTAGACGTCCTCTAATTGTTGTTTGCATGTTTTACGTGGCTGCAATGGGTTTCTAGCAAGAACGTTTCTTACCTACACAAAACCACAACGTGATATGTCAATTGCTATTTACCCTTCATAAGGACCCTTTTCATCGAATCCGTTCCGACTAAAGTGGGAGAGCGGCACCGCTAGCCACCTTATGCACCAAGTGCATGTCGATCGGTGGAACCTGTCTCACGTAAAATGCGTGTAAGGTCGGTCCGAGCCGCTTCATCCCACAATACCGTCGAAACAAGATTGGACTAGTAACGGTAAGCATATTGAACATTATCAACGCCCACAACTACTTTGTGTTCTACTCGTGCAAAGAATCTACGCAATAGACCTAGCTCATGATGCCACTTTTGGGGAACGTAGCAGAAATTCAAAATTTTCTACGCATCACCAAGATCAATCTATGGAGATTCTAGCAACAAGAGGGAAGGAGAGTGCATCTACATACCCTTGTAGATCGCTAAGCGAAGCGTTCAAGTAAGCGGGGTTGAAGGAGTCGTACTGTCGTGATTCAAATCACCGGAGATCCTAGTGCCGAGCAGGACGGCACCTCCGCGTTCAACACACGTACAGCCGGTGGCGTCTCCCACGCCTTGATCCAGCAAGGAGAGAGGAGAGGTTGAGGAAGACTCCATCCAGCAGCAACACAGCAGGCGTGGTGGCGGTGGAGGCGTGGCAATCCCGCAGGCTTCGCCAAGCACCAAGGGAGAGGAGGAGGAGGAGGCGGGGCTGCACCAAGAGGAGAGGTTCTCGTGTGTATGGCAGCCCCAAAACCTCAAGTATATATAGGGAAAGGGGCTGCGCCCCTTTAGGGTTTCCACCCCAAGGGGTGCGGCCAGCCCTAGATGGGACTTGGGGCGGCCAGAGGGGAGGAGTGCCTCCCAAGTCAAGTGGAGGCCTCCCCTTAGGGTTTCCCCCCTCCCATGCGCATGGGCATTGGGGGCTGGTGCCCCTGGCCCATTAAGGCTAGGGCGCCCCCTACAGCCCATGCTACTGTATTGGACGTGGTGGAACAATTTCCGGACCTCCGGACCCCTCCGAATCCTCCGGAACCTTCCGAAGCTTCCGGTACAATCTGAAAAACCCGAACTTTTTCCTAACCCGAACAACAACTTTCCATATATAAATCTTTACCTCCGGACCATTCCGGAACTCCTCGTGACATCCGGGATCTCATCCGGGACTCCGAACAACATCCGGTAACCACATACAAACTTCCTTTATAACCCTAGCGTCATCGAACCTTAAGTGTGTAGACCCTACGGGTTCGGGAGACATGTAGACATGACCGAGACGTTCTTCGGTCAATAACCAACAGCGGGGTCTGGATACCCATGTTGGCTCCCACATGTTCCACAATGATCTCATCGGATGAACCACGATGTCAAGGACTCAATCAATCTCGTATTCAATTCCCTTTGTCTAGCGGTATTGTACTTGCCCGAGATTCGATCGTCGGTATCCCGATACCTTGTTCAATCTCGTTACCGGCAAGTCTCTTTACTCGTTCCGTAACACATCATCCCGTGATCAACCCCTTGGTCACATCGTGCACATTATGATGATGTCCTACCGAGTGGGCCCAGAGATACCTCTCCGTTTACGGAGTGACAAATCCGATCTCGATTCGTGCCAACCCAACAGACACTTTCGGAGATACCTGTAGTGCACCTTTATAGTCACCCGATTCGTTGTGGCGTTTGGTACACCCAAAGCATTCCTACGGTATCCGGAGTTGCACAATCTCATGGTCTAAGGAAAAGATACTTGACATTAGAAAAGCTTTAGCATACGAACTACGATCTTTGTGCTAGGCTTAGGATTGGGTCTTGTCCATCACATCATTCTCCTAATGATGTGATCCCATTATCAATGACATCCAATGTCCATGGTCGAAACCGTAACCATCTATTGATCAACGAGCTAGTCAACTAGAGGCTTACTAGGGACATGGTGTTGTCTATGTACCCACACATGTATCTGAGTTTCCTATCAATACAATTATAGCATGGATAATAAACGATTATCATGAACAAGGAAATATAATAATAACTAATTTATTATTGCCTCTAGGGCATATTTCCAACAGCTACGTGTTAAGCTAAGGGACCAATGCCCCCCCCCCGTTTGAACTTATCCGTGGACCATCCTATCCACCCTGCAGCTACGCCATTGCCCCCCACCGCCTCCAGGCGTGGCCGTCTCCACCCCACCACTGCATCAGAGGACTATCTACATCGCCCCACCCCGCGTCCAAGCTTGTCGAGCGCCTTCGCACCACCGCCGCCGACCTTCCCGGAAGGAGCGGCACTACCGCCAACACCGAAGAACAAGACACAGGCCATCGCAGACAGCAGCAAGATCTAGAGCATTGCATCGGGGCCGGGACTAGAGGAGGCGGCGCCGGAGCTGCATGAGGCCACCTCGACGTATGTGCATCTATACTTGAGGTTTTCTCTGCAATTGTTCAATTCTTGGCCTTCATACTGCCCTGCCTCACGACATCAGGTGGTGGCGGTGGCGTTGGCGCTGCAGGTGTTGCGCTTCAGCCGGTGTAGAGCTTGAATGTTTTAGCAACTTTGCCCCATGTCATCCTTCCCTCCATGTCTCCTTTCATGGGCATTGTCTGCAGTGGTGTAGTCAAGATACCAGGTCAGGGTGGTCCAAAATATTAAAAATATTTACGCCACAAATACAACATACCAACATATTAGCACAGGTGGAGCTACGTGTTAAGCTGAGGGGGCCAGTGCCCCCCGCCCGGTTTGAACTTATTTATGAATAATCTTTATGGGAATGGGCTTTTTTTTTACTACTCCCAACACTCGTATTCTGTCTTTGGCCCTCCCCCCATAGATTACATCTAGCTCCGCCAATGCATACTAGTATATACAAAACATATGAATAAGTTTTATTTTACAACTCATATTCTATCTTTGGCCATCATCGGCGGATTTCGTCTAGCTCTTCCTCTGCACAATAGTATACTCCCTCCGTTCCAAAATAAGTGACTCAACTTTGTACTAGCTTTAGTACAAAGTTAGTACAAAGTCGAGTCACTTATTTCGGGACGGAGGAAGTATAATTTATCATAACAACATATCAATAAGTTTATTTTACAATAATTCTACAATATAAAAAGTTTTACCAATTGCCGACTCGAATAAAAACCATAATAAACATTAATCAATCAGCTTAATTTATCAATTCCAAGATTCAATTTGCACTCATGGTTAAATTTATTCAAGACTTAAAGGAAAAATAATAATTTAAATTGAAGAAGATGGAAATCATACTTTGGATTTGAGAGATGAGAAGTCGGTGGAGTTCCTCCCTCGGTGCCTTGACCTTCCCCATGCGCGCGTTGCCAGCTGGCGCACTCCTCTGTCCTATGTCTACTAGTTGTCGTGAATCACTAGCTTCTGTCTCGTTGGATGCTAGGGTTCACCGTCGCTATGTGTGGGTTGTAGACTTCAAGTCATCAAGATCATCCTTTAGCATACAAGGACAGGGGGGTATATGTAGAACATATGAAGGAAACGAAGAAGCTAGTAGTGAGATCGTGCAATGGTGCATTTGGGGCTTGAGCATGCGCTACGGCTTAGTAGTTTTTTTTTTACAACTATAGTGAAATACTAATCTGATTTACAGGATGGTCCATGGACCACCCTATTCACCCTGCAGCTACGCCACTGATTGTCTGCACCATCGAAAAGAGGTTTTTCTTGAATGCAATTCTTTTCGCAACTCGTGATGAACTGAGGCAGATCAAAGCTTCCAAAAAATATGTTAAACATGTGAAGCTGCAAAAAAAACATACGCTAACAGATCCACTTATTCAAATTGTTGTTTGTTCTGACAATAAACATAAAGAACTACAGAGCATTTCAAACAATGACAGTGACATGGGGAGGTTTACACCGAAGTTTAGCAGTTAGCCATCTTGCATTATAGGTTGTCATGCACGATCTCTTCTGTGTACATGATCTGTGTAACTTGTACAAATTGTTTTTCATTCTCGCAAGGAACCATCGAGAGAGAAAAAAAGTCAGCAATGAAATTATAAGTAACTTTCTACCTTGGAACATGACTATCCAGAATGTACCAGAGCGATCTAAAATACTGGAACTTATCTGGAATGAAGTGGCATCTAATAACCCATGGGAGAGAAGTACTTGCATTTTTCAAGTGCCGAATAAGACATGACTCCTTTTCCATGGCTTTTGGCTTTTTAGCGCTTTTTCCATGGCTTGTGGAAGAAAAGAAAATACACGGGTGGGCCGTGTGCTATGTTGGGCTGAGTCGCCATGTTGTTCGAAGGTTGCGGCTTGCGGCCTGAGCCCATAGTCGCAGCCGTGAGCGCAGAAAATACATGTGCTGCAGTCAGCGGAGCTTGAAATGGTGAAACAGAAAGAGCCTTTGCCGAACCTGATTCTTAGTGAAAAACGCAAACATAATTGGAGACCATATATGACACTGCGAGTAATTCCAACCGTGCAAACCTCTCAGTCAGATCCACTTCATGTGAGTTCACTACCGATGCAGCCAGCGAATTCATGCTCGTGCGGCCAACAGAGTCACCATAGCCGGCCGGACTCAGGCTCTGACAGGCGCAGCAAAGGGAGAACAACCATGGTAGCTGTGGACCCATCGACATCCATCAGGACACTTCCAAGTAGGGACAGACACGCATGCTAACAGGCTCCACACACAGTGCACGATAATCTCGGGCCATCATGCGCTAACCCTCGCTTGATCCAACGCGCCCATTGTTAATTCGGCCAGCATGAGATGGTGCATGGACAGATCTTTGACCGGGGGATACCTAGAGTAGCTGAGAGAAAAACAAACGGACATTAGGGCATAATTTACTGCCTACTAGGCCAAGAATCTTGACTGTTAAGTAACATGGCCTCTGCCTGGGTAACTACAAAGCTTTACGTTAGTTTTAGTAGTTAATCAGGCACGTACTCTGCTCTAATCAATCAGCCTCGCCACCAGATGCAGATCGCACTGCAAGAAATATATGTAGATGGCCGACCAATGATCTGAACCATTGGAACCCGAACACGACAAATCGTAGTTTCCTCTCAAAATGCTGTGGTAGATACGGAGTATGTTTTGTTTGAATCCGATCACACTCTATGAATACACGATGAGGCATTGCAACTTTGCAGGTACTGAGATCCGCCTCATGTTGCATGGCACCATGGGTTTGTCGCTAAGAAAAAAATATACTCCATCAGGTAATTGTTAAGATTTTGCTTTCAAGAAAAATGAATGGCAGTAGATGAAGGGGCATGTTCATGCCAATAATTATTTGTCAAGTATTATCCAAATACAGGCATTTTTTGTCCATAATACACAATTGGTAGCCTACATTGGCACCAACATGAGAGGATTGGTTGAATAAGAGCATCTAGCCCTCATATCCGCCCAAACGTTCGGGCAGCCTGTTCAGTCACTGTCCGGACAGAAAACAGTCACCCACCTGGATCTAGCGAATCCGGCCCAAACGCTCGGGCTGACCAGCGCTCCCCATACCCCGCTCATATATGGAGCGAATATAAGGACGCCCGGACGTACCCGTCACGTAGGACTGACCACAAGGGCCCGCACCAATTCGCTTGAAGACGCCGGCCCCTTTTCCTTGCCCGACCAACCATGTTCCTCTTCTCTTTTCACCCTCATTCGCACAGCCGCCACCGGAGTTCCGCCGACATTGTTGCTCCGCCGTTGTCCCCAACCCACACCTCTGCCTATCGTGCCGCAACAGGTCAAGGTCGCCGCCACCGAACGCCGCCTCGATACGTCCAACTCCCCCGGATATACACCTCGAGGTCTATGTGTTCGATGAAATGGCTGAGCAGGGTTTTTTATTGTTTTGGCCATTTCCTGGTCACCGATGGATTCGTCATGGAATGATGTCTATGGAAACACGAACCTTGACAAATTCATATTCAACGAGTCCATCGATTCGTCAGATTCGGACGACAAAGATGCTGAAATGACGACGACGACAACGATGATGATGATGATGATGAGCATCCAAGTGGAAATGGAGAAGGCAGAGGAGTAGATATTAAACTTCAAGGGTTCCATAAAGGGTCAGAGAGTTATTCCTAAGGATAAGATTGTCGGTGCATGACTTTTGTACAAGGAGTACTTCAAAATGGAACCAACATATCATGAAGGTTTCTTTTGATGTCCCTTCCGGATAAGCAGAGATTTGTTTTTACGCGTAGTGACTGCCTTGGAGAAGGCTGATGTCAACTTCAAGCTGGGGAAGGGTTGTTGCAGACAAGTTTCTTTCTCTCCTCGGCAGAAATGCATGGCTACCCTTAGGATGCTTGCTTACGGTAAGGCCGCAAATGCGACTGGTACTAAAATTCAAATGGGGGAGATCACGGTCTTGAACACCACAGAAATATTTGCACGCACTATGATGAACGTATTTGGCCCAGAGTACCTGAGAGAGCCAACTGTGGAGAACACCAAAAAATTGTTGCCAGTTGGAGCATCAAGAGGATTCCAAGGTATATTGGGTTTAGTTGGTTGCATGCACTGGCAATGGAAGACCTGCCCAAAAAGTTTGCGTGGCCAATACCAAGGTCACGTCAAAGAAGCCACCATCATACATGAAGCAGGGCATCGAAGGACTTGTGGAATTGGCATTCTTTCTTTGGCACGCCTCGTGTAATGACATCAATGTGCTCTAACAATAACCTTTCAAGAGACTTTGTGATGGGGAAGCTCCGCCATGCAACTACACTATCAATAGGCACAACTACAGCATGGGGCACCGCCTTGCCGAAGTATCTATCCTTAATGGGCGGCTGGCATTTGTGAAGACCATATCTGAACCCATGGAAACAAATAAAACCACTTTGCAACAATGCAAGAGACAGCTAGGAAGGATGTGGAGAATGTATTTGGAGTGCTCGAGGCTCTTTGGGGTTTTGTTCATGAAGGTGTTATGATGTGCGAAGCGGTGACACTTTGGCAGCTTATGACATGTTGCGTAATCTTACACAATACAATTGTCGAGAATGAGGGTGAAGGGGCAGCCCGCACGCATGATTTTGAGAAGGCTAGTGTTCAGGTTCGTCTCCTGAAACAAGAGGCAGAGCATATTGCTAACTTTTTGAAGATGCATCGGCAACAACAATATCAACAAGTACATATGCTACTTCTGAATAATCTTTTGAAGCATATGAATGCGAACGTACGTTGGGTGCCTAGCAGCAGCACGCCAGACGTCTGATTCGAAGGAATCCGAGACCGCAGCTAGCGATCTCCCCACAAGCACCAATTCAGCACCATCGGAACCCGGATCCCACACACGATTGTTTTCTCAGTCACACCCCACGCACGCACGCAAGGTCCTTCGATCCAAGGACACCACCACCACAGAAGCACGCCTCGCCGTGGCGAGCGCGCGCGCATGGCGGCGCATTCCCAGGGACAGAAAAGAACAAGCCCCCCGCCTTCCAATTCCGTCCGCGTCGGCCGCGCCGAGGCAGCGGAGGAGGCACGTACCTCCTCCCCTGTCTGCATGGCCGGTGCGTGCGTGCGCCGGAGATCGCCCGAGGTTTTCTGTACGTCCTCCATGGCCGGGACCAGGGCATCGATGCGCGCGCGCGGGCGGGCGACAGGCCGCGCATTAAGAAACGGGAAAGCGCACACACCGCAGTTTGATATTGGGCGCGTCAGACGGTGCCGGGTTTGAATATGCGGCAGCTCCCTTTGACCAGCATCGCTAGCTGTGTGCGGTGGAGCTGAGCTGATCAGTGTGGTGTGGATGGATCTAATCTGCCTCCTTGGCATATATAAAACCCCTGCACTGTCACCTAAACCTCTCCTTTCCCCTCTGCTCGTCCGGTTCAGAGGTGCCAGCAGGTAGCTCCTTGTTGCCAAGTAGCGGAAATCATGAGGTGCGCAGGGAGCCTTCTTCTCCTGCTGCTTCTGCTCTCCCTGTCTGCCCTGTCTACCTCCACCGCCGAAGCAAACAACAAGGTCGGTATACAATTTCGCAACACCTTCTTGTTCACGGTACACTCGCACTGCGTGCAAGTGGCAATGCCAGCAATGGCGGACTAGTGCTGACATCTCGCTCCTCGCTTGTGAAAATGCAGGAGAGCTTGGCCGACAACGCGGCAACCTTGACCGGCCGGAGATGGCACCTGAGAGGACGGCGGGCAATGGCGGGTCGAGGGCACGGAGAGGCGAGGAGGGATGAGGCCGTGGTAGCCAGGAACACAGGTGCAAACCCTGCCCGTGCCCGCGGAGGGAAGAAAACCGTAGAGGTCACCGTTGTCGGGTTAGGCGGTGAGAGTGCCGGGCAAAGGAGGAGTGGCGGCGGCAGGCGCGAGTTTGACGGCCAAGTGCCGCTCAGTTCCGATTACCGCACTCCCAGAGTTCATCCGCCAAAGAATAACTGAGGCGCGGCAAAAAGGCAAAGGCTTCTTCTTGGTTCTTGCCACTGATTGATTACTGCTTGTGGTACAGTAGTGGTAGCTCTGTTTTTAATCATGAAGTAAAAGTACAGTGGTAGTGCAGTGCTCCTCGTCAGTCAAATAAGCTGGTGTTCTTTGCTTGTACTGTAGAGATTCTTGTCAAATCTTCCACCCCATCTCCCAAACTTGAACCTGTAATTAGTGTACTGCAAATGGGTCGCGTAGAGAAGGGCAATCAATTAGCTGTACTGTTTTTTGTCTGACAGCAAACCACTGGACCCTGAACGATGGGCTGATACGTGCCATTTCTGTTGTTGCAGGAGCGAATCAAGAAGCAGATCATGCGTCTGCTGAATTTGTACATGATGAGGCAGGTGCATCAGCCGCACGCTCTACATGATTTAGCATTACAGGCATTATTTGAGCGGCACATGGCTGCCCACATCACAATTCCTACCATATACTGATGGTTGCGGTTTCATTTCCAGGGAGCAAGCGGCCATCGTCATCGTCACCACGGCGGCGACGCGGCCGCCATGGCGTCCGACATGCTGAGGATGGACTACTCAGTCTCCGTGGACGTCCACAGCCGGCGGCCCATCAACAACGACGCTTCGTTGGATGAGCTCGTGGAGAAGAAGCCCTAGCTGGCTGCCGGTCCACACACGCGAGAAGATGCGACTCCTATTGCTATAGATACAGATAGTGTTAGGCTAGCTAGTAGTGGCCATTAGCGAGCACATGGTTAGCTTAGCTAGGTAGGGAGGGACCCTCCCGGCCGCACGTAGAGCCCATGTCTGACCCTCGATCGACCGATGGAGCAGATCGAGGTGTGGATGCATGGGCAGTTTTGGTTGCGCCGTGCTTGGAGTTGGAGAGGTAGCAGCATCTGTAATCTGTTGTCAGCAGCAACATCTCTGAAGCTGCAGGGAAAAATATAACTCATGATGCTCCTTCAGGTTTCGGCATGTGGCAGCCGTGGATTCAGAGTTGAGACCAAAGCAGTATGTGCTCTCCTCGCCGTAAAGAAATGCTTTGCGGGTTCAGAGTTGAGGCCAAAGTGGTCAGCCCATCGCAGCTGTTACACGTCTCCGAGCTCCGATCATCATAGTTGCTTCTGTCTTGGGGGCTTGGGGCGCAGATCCTTCCAGACCCAACGAAAAGAGTAAGCTAGCTAGCCTGCCTGCCTGCCTGCCTTGCCTTAGCAGCGCAGCCTGCGTGCCCTTATCCGCGCTCTCGGCCGGCCAATGCCAACCGTGGCGAACCGGACCACGCCAACTCCCCATGCCGCCGCCGCGCCGTGACAGCGATAGGTCCGGCCGCCAATAATAGAGGAACGGGACGATCGGAGTAGACGGCAGCGAAGCATTGGGAGGCAACCACGGCAGCAGGGTGAGAGCGAGTCTCGACACCTGTTGCTGTTATCCTGCACCTGGACCGAGCGACGGACGTCGTCTTCTGCACGACTGCACGCACGACCATGCTCGCTTCTTGAATTTTTCTGATCTAGTACGCGATGGGCTTAGACTACTTCGGTGTAGTTTTAATCAGTCCAGATGCAGGAAAACGACTTCCACTGATGATGATGGTCTCGCTCTGGCGTGCGACACGGACCGGCCACCTAACCTGACGGGAAAAGAAGGGCTCGGAGAAGTCACTTCAGGCGTAGAAAACACCAGACTGACGACACTCCCAGGGTCCAGTCCAAACATCCCTAGTGCATACGTCGCGGGCAGGGTACAGGGTCAACAGATTGGTGCTTCCGTTACCAGACATGTCGATATCTGGTCATCTGGACACTGGAGGGAAGTCGTCAGTCCGCACTGACGGTGGACTCAGCCAACCCGCAAGTTTCTACGGCACATGGGAGGGCCCTTTTGACACTGCCCGAACCAAGTTCGAGATCATTCGCTCGTATCACATCAACGTACTATCCCACGTTCTCTCAACGACTCACGCATCAAAAGCACCAAAGCAGAGATGTAAACAGATGATACATATACGTGCACATGCATAGCAACATCCAGGTGCATATTCATAATACTATATTATTATTATGGTAAGCGTCTCGGAAATGGTACAGTGGCAAAGCCGAAACAGCGGCGGCGCCGACAACACTCAAAACGACCACCGCCGGGTACCACCAGCCGTGATGGAGCCCGGCGTTGCGAGGTAGGAGGAGTACTTCGTATATATACAGACGAAAGAAAGAACAAACCATTTCATATGTCAAAAGCTAAAACTATGCACAAACACAAAGACACAACACTCTGCGGGAAGATCACATGTCAAGGGGACGGTCTTTATTTTTATCGAACCACCTCTATCTTCTCCTCCTCCACGATCCGTAGTCCAAACACACACCTACAGGCGCATAGGGCTGCTTCCGGCTGCCGCCAAGAAAACACCTGCACACCTGGGTTGCATCTACATTACCTTTGGGTACGAACTGCTACCTTCAAAACTGGCAAGAAGTTCCCAGCCTCTGCAGCGGGCGCGGGCCGGCGCCAGCCGCGTGCTTCCGTGCTTGGAAGGCGCTCGGGAGGAGCTCCTGGAACTTGTCGAGGAACGCATTCCACTCCTCGGAGCCCATGTCCGACAGCTTCACAAAACTGGCGCTGGGAGGGAGCATCTCATTCGCGCTCCTGCTTCCAGACTGATACATACTACCTTCGCCACTATAGTTAGTTTTAGCAGCCACCTTGCTCTTCGTCTTCGGAATGCCTCCGTGGTAGGGTTTAGCTTTCCCATGGAAACCAAACCCCTTCAGCGACGCGGACAGCTTTGAGACAGGAGGGACCAGCTTAGGAAACATACCGTTCAAGGGGTCAGAGTCATCCTTGATCATCTCCTTGTCATCATCCTCCTCCTCATCACACTCGGCTAGCTTTGACAGTGGATTCCTGTGACTTGCCTTCATGGGACCAAACCTGGTGAATGATGGTGATTCAAATGCATCTGAATCATCCTCGCCATCAAGAGAGAACTGGGTGAAGTCATCATCGTCGTCTTCAACTCCGGCTTCTGGTAGAAATAGCTCTCTGTCCTCGACCCACTTCCTTGCCTCCATGCAAAGAAGCTCAAGCTCACTTGGCTCTTCTTCTTTCCCTGTAAACTGCCTGCTCATCATCTCTCCTATTTCCGACAAGCAGAGGCCAAATGCTGCACCTTCCTTGAGAAATATTGTTGACAGCACCAGCACCCGCAGACATGCCTTGCGGATCATGGGAAGCTCCATCCGTAGCATCTCAGCATCTTTTAAAGGGTCCAAATTTGCAATGTATTCAAGTTCTTCCTCAGAGAAAGGGATGGATGCTTGTGGCCAGTGAATCCATTCAAAGTAAGGGTCTTCTAGACACTCGGGCAGACAAAGACCATGGTCAATAGGAATGAGTTCAGTCTGCACTCCAAAATTGTCAGACCCAGGACCAACTTTCCTGACCAGAAGATTGCCCGAATGCCTGTCCGTGTTGAAGATTCTGATGTCAAGAATGCCAATCCTGTGCACAGCAGATACAGGGAAGCTTGATGTCCCATGGTCGCTGGCATCAAAATCATGAGGGATGAACTGCTGCAATGATGCAATCTTGCTCACAGCCTGTGATTTGTTGTGGAACACCTTATGATTGCAGCCAACAGTGGCATTCACATTGAACACAGTGTGTGTGATCTTGACCAGCATGGTTGGAGGAACATTTGCAAAGTTGCCATGGTCAAGGAGGTAAGCAGCAACCTCTCTGAACCCTGTCTCACCAACTCGTACAGACCTTTTGAGGCCTGGCTGTCCAAGGGTCTTCCCTACAAAGCCTTTAGGATTATTTGGAGCAAATGGTTCCTCATCTGTTGGCTTTACAATCGCAACATGATCACCCCAAATGTTCTTGAAGTAGTAGGCACCACCCATCCCACTGTTAACAGCTACTGGGTCAACATCATTCCTTATGGCTTTGACAATATCCTTAGCAAGCTGTTTCATCTGAGGGGAAGGGCTTGAACATCCAAGGATAGCAATGGGTCCACTACGGTCTCGCTGTTGCACGCCGTTTCCAGTAGGAGAGAGACAAGGTGTTGAGCTGCTACGGTGCATCTGATTCTTTGTGAGGAGCAACGGCGAGTCATTGCGGACACTGCTGAGATCATTGTTCAGAACAAGATCACCAAAGGTCAGTGAGCTCTCCTCTGTGGAAACATTCAAAGCTATCTGCAGCTTTTTTTTCACAGAGTGTGCATTTTCTCCCCTCTCCAGTTCAATGCCCAGGACAGAGCCATTATCAGTTTGAACAAAAACTCTCTTCCAGCTCAAAGGTCTCCCCTCAGTTTTGCTACTTGCAGGATAGTCACTGCTGAAACTCCGATCCAGGACTGCAACAGCCATCTGTGTCTGAACAGGACAATCCAAGTCCCTGGACATAGAATGGCTGAGCTGCCTGTCTGACTTTATCTGCTTCCACCTCTCCTGTAGCCCACCAGAGAAGCAAGAAAACTTGTAGCAAGAGGAAGAAGGAAGACTTCAAACTGATCACTGCAGAGCAATCAATAGTAGGCCATAGATGAAGATGTATGCACACCCTCTTGCATCAACTGAAAGCACTTTATCTCACAGTTCAGTGGTAGATACCCTGCAAAAGAAAGAAAAAATGAACCATGAATAACGTAGGTTTTGCACAAGATAAGCTTTCTAGATATAAACTTTTAGACATGTAGAACCAGGAAATTTTTTGGAAGTATGGCGGACATATATCCTGATGAGAAGGACGCAGAAGCAAAACAGAAGGACATGTTATTATATGTTTCTACAAATTTCCGAGTTAAACAGTCTAGCACACCACGAAATAGACTCAAGTTGCTGCACAAAACAAAGCCTCTTGGGATCTTCTTGTTTGCTCATTTCAGTATTTCTGTTTTCTTAGCAAGTCTTGTATCATAGCAAGCAATAGCCGATAGCATGGCTTCATAAAATTCTTAATAGTACTAACATAATACACCCAGGGCAGTTGTTAAGCATATTAAAGTTTAAATACACTTGACAATTCTTCCGCCCTTACATCTAGATTCTACATCTTCACTTAATCAATAACCATAAACCCCACAGATAAAAATATTTGCTTCCAGGGTGACAGCAGGGCTTTAGATCTGAACTTCATTCATACAGTATCATCATTCGATACAAATATTTAGAATTTCCAACATAAGCATGCACACAACTCACAAATACTCCCTCCGTTCCTAAATATAAGTCTTTCTAGAGATTCTACTAAGGACTACATACGGAGCAAAATGAGTGAATCTACACTCTAAAGTACGTCCATATACATCCGTATGTAGCTCGCATTGAAATCTCTAGAAAGACTTATATTTAGGAACGGAGGGAGTAGAAGGCTAGCTCCCACTCTTGGCAGGAATAGAACAATCAAAAGTGCAAACAGCTTCTCATAACAACAAACAATCCTTATGATCATGATTCATGACTGTATATGATAAACTTTTTTTTAGTTCATATAAGAGAAGATATCGCCTTATCCCGAACTAATAAAAAAATATCATAAGGATCACTCACATAGCAGAAGAAACAGAAGTAGATCTGCAGACAGTGGTTGAGAGCAAGTAGTTGTTCCTAAACTGATCTCAGTCCGTAGTTCACTAGCCATAGGTAGATCTAAAGTTTCAGAGATTCATTACTGAACTCACAAATATCCATCACAAAAACATACACAGCAAAACAATTGGTCGTACCCAGATTTAAAAAAGTTAGTCAAAATTATACCGCAGAAAATCTCTCTTAGCTGCATGTATCAATTTGTTCAGATCGCATATGGTTTGACAATACTACTAGGGAAACGACAAAGCATGAGCTCGGATAAAACCTCGCGGTAGCGCATCCGACACACTCACTCCTACAAATTTGACACGATAAAATTCGTGAGTAAACGGGTTTAAAGTACGAACCCGCGCATGGATCCTGCGTGTTCCCAATCGATTAGACTAACCCCCAAATCCCACGCATTTCGACTGAACAAAACCAAAAAAGTAACAGAGGACACAGCAGCACACACGCAGCACAACCATTCTCGAATCCTCCACAGCTCAGACCCTAAGTGACTGAAACCCTCGGACGATGGCTCAGAAATCGCGCGCTAAACCGCACACGAGAGCTAAAAACAAGGCGAAATCTCTAGCCCATGCGCATTTCCGTGGGAGCCGCACACATAGCTCCAGTTTTCCCGAGAAACATCTCGAGTCCGCACTATCCCCGTCGGACTACAGCGTCCATCCCACTGTCCCAGTGCGAGCCGAGGCCGAGGTTGCAGGACTCACCGGCGGGACGGCGGATCTGGGCGCTCGAAGGCGGGGAGCGGGACGGAGCGACACCGCCACCTCCTCCTCGGGCGGCCGGACCAGTCGCCGGCGCAGATCCGACGGCGGGCGGCCGCGCCGTACGGCCTCCTCCTCCTCCTCCCCGCGGTGGCGCGATTCCTTTGTCCTTTTCCGGGTATAATTATTTTTCCTCCTCCTCCTCCTCCTCCTCCGCCTTGCTCAGTGGGTGAGGGTGTGGCTTAACTCGAGGTAGACCAGAGGGACGGGTTAATCTAATACTCCCGTGGTTAAGCCGACCCCTTCGCGCCTCTCTTATAGCCGGCCGGTTTTTGCGATTTGGCCCCTCGGAAATGGAGCTATTGGCGTTTGTGGGGGTCTTGCCTCCTGGGGTCACGACAAGAAATTTTGCCACTTGCACATTGTTGTACTTCGTCGTTGCTTTGGATCATTCAAAGGGGTGACAGAGGCCTATGATGTATCGTATTTATGAGTTTGTTGGGAGCGTGTATGCGCTGGCTCGTACGATCCAATTTTGTGTATTGTCATACAGTCCTACATGTGGTCACATTTTTAAAAATTATTTTAGGCTTTCTGATTATATTCTTTCAACGGTATATGGTGTGTGCATCAACTACCAGACGTCTATAGTGACTTCCTCAATCTTGAAATCTGCTAGTCCAGTCTTTTAAAGTTGCTCATACGGGTAGGGTGTGCGGTGCACATACAGACGAGTGTTCATTTGTGTACGTGAGCATCTGTGTCTCTGTGTTTTTAAAATTGGAAAAATAGTGTGCTATAGAACGGCACAACCTCGTGTTCTATTGACATATTAGAATTTTACACCCCAATTAATTGAGTGTATTGTTTTGATGCCTCTTTGATCCCATTTCTAAAGTAAGCATGTCTGTATTTTTGGCAAGTTAAGTTTAATGGATAGTGTTGTTGTTTGGATTGGTATTCATTGTTGAGTACCACATCATGAAAGTCTCTATTAGGTTTTACAACCCTCAGTTTTATTGAGAGAATGACAGGCGGGGCAACAGACGCCGACATATTTATGTAGTACCACATTCCTTCAAGATGGTCTCTGGACATGTTTATGTGTTGCTTCTAGCTCGGTCTCTTTCTAAAAAACAATTTATTAAACTTAATTTAAAATAAATTGAGTTGGTTCATCCTTTTTTTGCGTAGAATTAAGTATACCTTTTTTTGAAAGTTTAGAATCAACTATCTCACCCAAACCATGTGCTGGTATCCATTCCCGTCCACAGATACGTGCTAGTGCAACATGGCTGTCAACAAACTGGACTTCTTCCATGGGAATATGTTCACCTACCATACATACATGACGTGTGCTGTTTTTGTTAATTAATCACAACAAGTGCAGGGAACATTTTTCAATTACTGCCCCTGCTCCTCTCTTCTCGGCAAAGATTATACCCTGTATAATTATAAAACGCTTAAAACAAGAGCAAGCCGAAGCATTACCCAAAAACTGGAGAAGTGTACATCGCCAAGTGCGTGTCCGCAAAAAGAGGGTCGCGTACGTCCTTTTGTGCAAAACAGAGAGCCCCCGATACTTTCCTCGGGTTCCCGGTCCGGCAAACAATATTTCACGGGCCGAGAGGGGCAAAACGGGAAGAGGCGGAGGAAAGCGATGGGATCGATTAATTAGCGAGCCATCACGTCGTGCGAGTCTGTTGCTTCGGGATCGGAAGAAGCCTCTAGAACGGCACGGCAGGTCCGGTCCGCGCACATGGCACACCCGGCGCTCTGTTCTGACCGGGCCGGCCCGATGCCCGGGCACCACCTGGCGCGGCGCGACTGGAGCGGTTAGCGCACCGCGGTGCGTGCCCGTGGGGGTGGGGCCGGGGGGCCTGGACCCCGCGTGGAAGTGGCGTGCGCCGCTCACCCGTGGTGCGCGTTGGCTGTAGCCTGCAGGAGGGATGGCCGGACCGGTGTGGTGTGATGAGTGAGTGGAGTCGCTCGCGTGCGTGGTGGCGCGTCCGCGCGAGCCGCTACGCTGCCGGCGCGGGATCGTGGCCCGTGGGGGTGGGAGGCAGGCGAATCTCCGGTGACCCCCTCCCGGTGCGTGGAGCTGCGCGGCAGGCATGCGATCGGCAGCTTCCTCCTGTCTCACGGAAACGCGAGGGACCATTATCTGTCCATCCAGAGAATAACTCTGACAACAAACTAGAAATTTTGCAATTAGATGCGTCCACTCCTGAATCAACATTTTTGCAAGCTTGATGTACTGCCAATCTTCTTCCTTGGACATTGGTGGATGATGTGACCATTATCGCAGCTAATAATGTAATGTTTGAACATTATGGCTCGCCTACCAGGGACGATGATGGACGGCAGATAGGCTGGCACGCCGTGGTATGCCGCATGCTCGTTTGTTGCTCCTTCACCCAGTAAGTTTGGCGTGAGATCTTAGCGTGGTGCCGCTCCGCCACCAACCTGCCATTTTCGGACTCGGAATTCCGCGCCTGCTTCGCCACATTCATTTGAGATCCCCCGACAGCCTTACGACGTGGCCTTGCTATCATCTTCATCCTCACGGCTTTGGAGGCTCTGCAAACATCACAATAGACATGTGCTAATCATCGACCGGCCCTCAATTACGCGGTTTGTGGGGCAGATCAAGGAAGACGAGCATGGGCTCGCGCGGGGGCCAAGGGACTTGGCAACCTCATTGGTGAGATTTAGGGCAGTTCTATAGGACCGCGCACCTCTTATCTTGTCTATGCTTGTTTGTCTCACTCACCCGTCCGTCGTGTTTGTGCTTGCGAGCTCACGTCTGTAATTGCTATGATTTATTCCTTCTATCAATGCAATGATACGCAAGTCTTTTACGTATTCGCAAAAAAAAATTGAACATGAAAAAACATAACTACTTGTAATAAGCAAACTCAATGAAGAATACAATCAACCTTAGGATTCGTGTAAGCACAAAAGAAAGAAGACAAAAACTTGATACTGTGGTAAAAAATATTTGAACGAAAATAGCTATCTAGGTCGATTAAGCCATATATAGTCACCTTCCACAACTAACACGATGGAGTAAGTATTAGCCAAATCATTGTCTTAACTAATCAATATATAATTCAGATAAACAAACTCATAAGTCACAAACGGGCATCCGCAAACCTCCATTCCATAACCCTAGCCCCCATTGCATCCATCCCTTTTTTAGCGTCACCACGTGAGGCCATTGCATTGACGATGATGACAAGGTTGTTGCGGCCCGCGTTACCCATCTCCCCTCCAAGTCTGACACGTTGTTCCCATGTTGCTATGGATCCCTCATCTGCAGTGTCTCCCAACCTCTCACTATCACCTCTCGTTGTACGTGCAGCAGTTGGTTGTGGCGACATCGTTCCTAGCTGATCGTCCATGGTCTGTGCTTGTTTCGGTGTCGACGACAGCTGCTTCGTTACCTCTTGTCAGGCCTCTGGCCTCTCCCCGCCTATCTCGTCGTCTACCTCTCCCCTCTAGATGGTCGGATCCTCGGACGGATCTAATAGTAGATCCGCTGGATGTGGACCATACGCCTCCCCTCGATCCGTCTTCGACTGATGAGAGGCTTCGCTATTTGTTTTTTCTTAGCAGTTTGGCTGGGTCATGATAGGGGCATGGTCTTTGGGTGGCTCCGCTTGTGTTGTATCTACTTTTCCTGGTCTTCGTCATGGTGGACTTCGTCCTTGATGCTCGCGTGCTTCCTCCTATTCCCTTCGGTTGGTACTCACCCCTCCCTCACGACCATTGTTCTACGGCTTTTGTTGATAGCCGGTCTAGCGGCGTTGGGTTGATAGGCTTCCTTGTTTGGCGATGTTTCGCTAGTCTTGTGCATGTGGCATGATTTTCAAGGCTTAGGATCCTTCGTCCCTTCTATGTGTTGTGCTTCTGTTATTATGATTTTTGTCATCATGATAATCACATTGGGGGTCACATTGTAGCTTACGGGTGTCTAGGCTCTTATGATGGAAGATTCTTGCTTTTCATGCCTTGTGATGTACTATCATGAAAGGTTTGGTCGTGGATCGTCAATTCTTGAGTTGGTAATCCTTAGGTCGTTTTAGTTTGTGTCGTGTCTCTTGTATGGGGGCCGTCCTTTTCTTTGGTGGAGAATCAATTTATTCCTTAATAAATTCATATGAAGCTATTCCGACCGAAAGAGCAACTCAAGAGCTGGCACTAGCTATTATAAAAAATTATACAGAAGGTGAGGCGGCTCCGTGAAGATGAAATAAGGTTCTCCCCACCCGTCAGTGGTAAAACCAACGGATCTCGTGTAGGGAGTCCCGAGTTGTAGGTCTAGGAACAATGGTAACGGGGGTAGAAGGGACACGGTGTTTACCCAGGTTCGAGCCCTCCCCAAGAAGTAAAATCCCTACTCCTGCTTTGATTATATTGCGATGATGGAGTACTGAGTACAAGTTGATCTATCTCAAGATCATATGATTGTGTTCTAAACCCTAAGGTTGGTAATCGTGCTTCTAAAGACTAAACCCCTCGGCTTATATATGCGTTGGGAATACCTAGGTTACACACATGGTCGGGCGCCAACACGCCGGCTATAGAGCAATCCTTAAAGTACACGCCAAGTCTTGAGAGGTTTCCATCTTGGTTACACGGAGGTTCATAGCTTCGGTGGTCCTTCCTTTTAGTGATCGGCGCGACATAAGCCCGGCCCATGAACTGCGGGCCGTACAGGTTAGGACCCCTTAGTCCAGGACACTGTCACCACCTGGCCCTTGTCCTGGCGGTGTGTCTCGTGTCATCGGAGGGCGTGTGGAGGTGTGTAACCGACGGATCTCGCGGGGTTTGATCGGCGTCTGTCTTCAGTGGATCTGCGTGGATCAGGTCTTCATTCGTCCGCGTTCACATGCCTACAGGTTGGATCCTTTCGACCTACGCTTCTCTTCGTCAACGATAGTTGTTGTTCTGGTGCGATGGTCCTTTAGGCGTTAGCACGACGACTTCCTAGTTGTCTACTACGAAGAAGGTTTGCCCGACTCATGTGTGGTAGAGACGATGATGGCGGCGCCTTCAGCTCGCCCTAATGCTTGTAGTCGTTACTAGGTGGTCTACAGGCATGGATGTAGTTTCCGTTACTTCTCATGTTCTTTGCATTTCCATGATGTTACATGAATTGATCTTTCCGTAAAAAAATTAAGTGCAATTGTTCTGCATGGTTAGAAAAAAGGTATATTTACCACAAAACACAACACCGGATAATAGGATAACATTGGTTAAACGCCAAGCAACATCTTGCATATGCCAATAACATCTGAAATCTGCATGAAAGAGGGAATGACTAGTCTACGGAGATGTATGGAATATTTTTGAAGATGTCAAGTTTCAACATACTCCTTAAGGGGCCAGCAGAGTTGCTCCCACACATGCACAGGTAGCCGCTAGGAGTGCCAACAGATCCATTAGGATCCTTTCACCATCTATTACTCTCTCCGTTCCATAATGTATGACATTTCGCAAAAACGTCCAACGTTGCGTGATGGAGAGAGTATTTTTTAGCTTCTTCTAGATTATTGTAAACAACTTATTCCGTAATGAATGGAATGCCTTCAGTTGGCCAAAAAAAAAAAAGAACCCTATGATGTGTTGTAAACCTTGGTGTCTCGTGTGTTCTATTGTCTGTTAGCATTACAAAATATATAATTTCTAATAATTCCAAGACGTAGACGTGAGCTAGTGCCCAATTTAATTGAGACAACTGTTTGTGTGCGCACCTATTAATTCGGCCTCATTAACCAATTTACTGCACTCTGAACATGTCTGCACCTTCTTAATTGGTCCGTTCTACGTCAAATCAGATGTAGTAAAAACCAGTATAATGCCATTTGTACTTGTTTATTGCTGTCCTGGTCGATCGGTCGGTTGATCTCAGCTGTCCATCTCCCATGGATTGTGTACGCATGCATGTTTATGGAGGCAGAGTCCATGGAAACTGCTCGACTGATCTGGGAAGAAGAAAACGAAAGCTGGTACGGCATACGTACTGCGGAGCACTGTCGCCACGGCTGCACTAATGGAACCAATTAATTCACAGGTACGTGCACCGTGCACATCCACTGTAGTATTACTTGCTGAAAAAAAGAAGGCAGTGAGATATTTATGCGATTTATTAAACCCTAGCTAAAGAAAGGGTCTTGTCCTACGAGCGTTGATTGGACCAAGAACGTGCAAACCTGTCCTGCAAAGACGAGACAGATCGACCTGCTCGATCGATCCATCCATCATTTTTTATAGCGCCAGGCGAATCACTTGGTGGTAAAGGAAACATCGCTGGCCGCCGAGCACTAGCGAGCGTATCACTCTACAACGGCAAGCGTGATTTTCCGTCTCCATGGCAATAACAAACGTTATTTCGGCCGGGAAATGTGGTTATGGCCATGTCCGTTTAGGAGACGCTACGATGGGACTAGCTCACTAGCTAGCACATCCTTTTAGGAAAAAGAGTCACCGCCATGGTGATGCGAACAAGAACAAGCGCCACGAGTATCTACACTTTCAGAACGAAATCAAATACCACTTCTATTGTGGCATCGCGCATGCCAAATGAGGCTCTGGTGATCCTGTAGCCCTGTTTCCTCCACATCGACAATGTCCGACTCGAGCCTGTTGCAAGAGCATACTGCTTACCGCGATATGCTACCTAGCTGACCTGATACAATCTTCGGAAAAAAGGAAGAAAAACTGACGGCCGTGCCAAAAAACAGCAGGTGCATGCAGTGCAGGGAAGTGAATGCCACTGTACGAGTAGTCGCACGCACGTCTGCAGGCAGGTATCGTGAGGCCTGGCCAGGAGGCAAGGGATCCTGACAAGCCCAAGGAGGCAAAGAATTGAAGCCGATCGCACCGTGCCGTCAGGCCAACTCCACTGCGTGACCCCAAACGGACGTCCGTTTTATCCGGATTCTATCCGTTTGGGTGAAAATTGGGGTGCGATGTGCGGGCGTGTCACAGGATCACGGTGGCCGTGTGCCAGCCTGGCGGACGCATCCATTTGCCTCATCCTGTCCGCGTCTATTTAAAAAACCAAAAACGACATTTCGAATGCCAAGCCCTAGTTCATAAGGCCAGCGGCCCCGGTTCATCACGCCGGCAACATAGCCAGCCTCCAAAATGAATAGTTGTTCTCGCCGGCAACACAGCCAGCGGCTGGCAACACAGCTGGCCTCCAAAATGAATGGTTTTCTCGACGGCACACAGCCAGCGGCCCAGCGGGCGGGCGGCACCCATGCCAGCCTCCAAAAAGAACGGCCACGGCCGATCGCACGACCTAGTTCAGGCCTTCGGCATCGAGCATCTCCTTCTGCCTGGCCTTGAACCAGGCCCTCGTCTTCTCGCTCATCTTCGACAAGTCCACGCTCATGATCGCCAGGGCCACCTCCTTCGGTTTGGTGGCGGCATTGGTGGCATCGATGTCGAGCTGCCTCTGCCTAGCCTTGACGTTGTCAGCCTCGATGTCGAGCTGCCTTTGCCGGGTCGTCTCCTCCATGTCGAGCTGCCTTTGCCAGGCCGCCTCCTCCATCTCAAGCTTCTTTCTTTGAAGGTCTAGGTATTGCTTTATTTGCTCGTCCTTGCTTTGTCGCTTCTTCTCGTTCCTCACATCCTTTTGGGACATCATGCCATGCAAAGTGTCATGCAATGCCATGGATGATGCATCACGTATGTCGTCAACCTTGGAGTTGGTCTTGCCCCTCGACCTCTTCAACGCCTCGCCATCTCCACCTCCGACGAACTTGGTCGTCTTCAAGCCTCTCTTCCTTTGAAGTTCACGGTATTGGTCCTTGAACTTAGGGCAATTGTTGATGATCGTCCAACAATGCGTAAGAGTGAATGGCTTGTCATTGCGCCGGGCCTTGAATGCCTCCAAAGATTGAAATGCCTACACCACATGATCAACAACAATTGAACATGCAAACATATACAAGGCCGAAGTCTCATGGCCGTAGCAAGGAAAGGACTAGGAAGAGGAGAGCATACCATGTCCCCAACACCGAGACCACTCACGGGTCGTGCTTCAACGCTCTCAAATGTGGCAAAATACTTGTTGCACTATTGTTGGATGAATAACCACCTCTTTTGAATCAAGCCGATGCCACGGTTGCTTGTAAATTGGTAGGGCTCAAACATCTTCCTTTCATGGAATGTTTTGTGAACTCTTGTCCAAAAACAAGGCCCTTTTGTTGCGCGCCGGTCCTCGGGTCTTGGTTAATCTCCATCCAATCTTGGCAAATCAACTTGTCCTCATCTTGTGTATATGAACCCGTGCGAATGCTCTTCCTCTTCTTTTGTGCTTCCGCTCTTTGGGTGAGCTCGTCGATGAACAATGGCTCGCCACTAATATCAACGTCATTGACTTCTTCTTCATCACCATCACCTTCGACATAGGTGTCATCGTCTTCATGCCACGAGTCACCATGGTCGTAGTCAACACGGTCGTCGGCCTCTTCTTCATCGGGGACGTACTGGGCGCGTCCATCCCGACTTTGGGTCTCGTCGGGGTCGTAGGCATGGCCCTGCCCACCCTCGAAGATCACGTCCTCCATGTACTGGTTGTAGAAGGGGTCGTCGACCGTTGGCGTTGGTGGTGGCATTCCGTCAAACAAGACGCGGGGGGGCATGGTGCCTGTGAACGGTGCCCGTGCTTGCTTTCTTTGCATCTCGACGGACGGTCGGCCGCTGCTGCTTGACCCAGGCGTGACGTTAAGGTCGATGACGGCCGCGGGGCGCGGTGTGGACGGCGCGAACAAGCCAACGTCCGGCGACCCGAAAGCGGGTCGGTCGCCGTGCCTTGGCGGAGAAAGCTGGGCAACATGGGCGCGGTCCGCAGCGTCGGTGGATGGCGGTCACGGAGGCAGGCGACCGGCGAGCTGTGCTTTCGCCGGGCGACGGCGCTGCGAAACGGCCGCGGACCATGCCAAGCATGAGGAGGGCGTGCTCTTTGTTGACGATGTCCTCCTTCTCGTCGACCGCGGCCTTGCGCCGCGCGGCCTCCAGCGCATCACGCTCGGCGGCGAACTTGGCCGCGGCGGCATTGACCTTGACGGCCGCTCTCCGGCCCCTCCTCTTCGCCGATTCCGCGTCCAACTTGGCGATCTCCTCCGACGTGCACTCCAACCGCGGCTTCCTTGGCGCCTTGGCCGCCTTATTCTTCACCTTTCTTGGCGGGTCGTCGGTCAGGCCGCGCCAGAATTCGGCTGGGCGTTGGCCATGGACGGGGAAGAGAGTGTTGGGGATCGTTGCAGAAATTAAAGAAAATTCTACGCATCACCAAGATCAATCTATGGAGAGACTAGCAACGAGAGAGAGGGGAGTGCATCTTCATACCATTGAAGATCGCGATGCGGAAGCGTTACAAGAACGCAGATGAGGGAGTCGTACTCGTAGCGATTCAGATTGCGGTTGATTCCGATCCAAGCGCCGAACAACGGCGCCTCCGCGTTCAACACACGTGCAGCCCGGTGACGTCTCCCATGCCTTGATCCAGCAAGGAGAGAGGGAGAGGTTGGGGAGGACTCCGTCCAGCAGCAGCACGACGGCGTGGTGGTGTTGGAGCAGCGTGGTACTCCGGCAGGGCTTCGCCAAGCTTCGCGGGAGGAGCAGGAGGTGTTGGGGAGGGGGAGGGCTGCGCCTTGGATGTGGTGCGGCTGCCCTCCCACCCCCTCTATTTATAGGGGCAAGGGAGAGGGCCGGCCCCTCGGATGGATCTAGAGGGGCGGCCAAGGGGAGGCTTGCCCCCAAGCCAAGGGGCGCCCTTTGGGTTTCCCAAACCCTAGGCGCATGGGCCCTAGGGGTTTGGCGCCCAGCCCACCTGGGGCTGGTTCCCTCCATATTCAGCCCATAGGGCCCTCCGGCAGTGCACCCTCCCAGTGGACCCCCGGAACCCTTTGATGGTCCCGTACAATACCGATAGACCCTCGAACACTTCTGGCGACCTAATAAGGACTTCCCATATATAAATCTTCGTCTCTGGACCATTTCGGAACTCCTCGTGACGGCCGGGATCTCATCCGGGACTCCGAACAACATTCGGTAACCACATACAAACTTTCCCTATAACCCTAGCGTCGCCAGACCTTAAGTGTGTAGATCCTACGGGTTGAAGTCATCTGGAACATGACCGAGACATCTCTCCGGCCAATAACCAATAGCGGGATCTGGATACCCATGTTGGCTCCCACATGTTGCACGATGATCTCATCAGATGAAACACGATGTCGAGGATTCAATCAATCCCGTATACAATTCCCTTTGTCAATCGATACGTTACTTGCCCGAGATTCGATCGTCGGTATCCCGATAGCTCGTTCAATCTCGTTACTGGCAAGTCACTTTACTCGTTCCGTAACACATCATCCCGTGACCAACCCCTTAGTCACATTGAGCTCATTACGATGATGTCTTACCGAGTGGGCCCAGAAATACCTCTCCGTCATACGGAGTGACAAATCCCAGTCTCGATTCGTGCCAACCCAACAGATACTTTCGAGGTTACCCGTAGTGCACCTTTATAGCCACCCAGTTACGTTGTGACGTTTGGCACACCCAAAGTACTCCTACGGTATCCGGGAGTTGCACAATCTCATGGTCTAAGGAAAGGATACTTGACATTGGAAAAGCTCTAGCAGAAGAACTATACGATCTTTGTGCTATGCTTAGGAATGGGTCTTGTGTTGGGGAACGTTGCAGAAAATAAAATTTTTCCTACGGTTTCACCAAGATCCATCTATGAGTTCATCTAGCAACGAGTGATAGGAGTGCATCTACATACCTTTGTAGATCGTGGCGGAGCGTTCAAGAGAACGGGGTTGAGGGAGTCGTACTAAATCGTGATCCAAATCACCGATGACCAAGTGCGAGCGGACAACACCTCGCGTTCAACACACGTCAGAGCGGATGGCGTCTCCGCACCTTGATCCAGCAAGGAGGAGGAGAGGTTGAAGAAGATCCAGCACCGACGGCGTGGTGGTGGATGCAGCGAGGTTCCGGCAGAGCTTCGCCGAGCTTCTGCGAGAGGGAGAGGTGTAGCAGGGAGGGTGTTGGAAATATGCCCTAGAGGCAATAATAAAAGCATTATTATTATATTTCCTTGTTCATGATAATTGTCTTTTATTCATGCTATAATTGTATTATCCGAAATCATAATACATGTGTGAATACATAGACCACAATCGTCCTAGTAAGCCTCTAGTTGACTAGCTCGTTGGTCAACAGATAGTCATGGTTTCGACTATGGACATCGAGATGTCATTGACAACGGGATCACGTCATTAGGAGAATGGCGTGATGGATAAGACAATCCTAAGCATAGCACAAGATCGTGTAGTTCGTTTTGCTAGAGCTTTCTCAATGTCAAGTATCTATTCCTTAGACCATGAGATCGTGTAACTCCGGATACCGTAGGAGTGCTTTGGGTGTACCAAGCGTCACAACGTGGCGGGTGACTATAAAGGTGCACTACTGGTATCTCCGAAAGTGTCATTGGGTTGACACGGATCGAGGCAGTTTGTCACTCCGTATTACGGGGAGGTATCACTGGGCCCTTTCGGTAGTGCATCATCATAATGAGCTCAAAGTGACCAAGTGTCCGGTCACGGGATCATGCATTACTGTGCGAGTAAAGTGACTTGCGATAACGAGACTGAGCGAGGTATTGGGATACCGACGATCGAATCTCGGGCAAGTAACATACCGTCGACAAAGGGAATAGTATCTGGGGTTGCTTGAATCCTCGACATCGTGGTTCATCCGATGACATCATCGAGGAGCATGTAGGAGCCAACATGGGTATCCAGATCCGCTGTTGGTTATTGACTGAGCGTCCCGTCGTATGTCGCATGTCTCCCGAACCCGTAGGGTCTACACAAAGGTTCGGTGGCGCTAGGGTTATTAGGAAGACTTGTATGTGATTACGAATGTTGTTGAGTCCGGATGAGATCCCGGACGTCACGAGGAGTTCGGAAGGGTCGGAGGTAAAGATTTATATATGGGAAGTTGTCAAGCGGACACCGGAAAGTTTGAGGCGTCGGTATTGTCAGGGGCCACGGAAGGGTTCCGGAGGTCCACGGGAGGCCACCCCTCCCGGGGCCACTGGGCTGCGTGGGGAGGAGCCAGCCCCTGGTGGGCTGGGCGCACCCCTCCCTTGGGCCCTTGCGCCTAGGGTTGAGGGAACCCTAGAGGCGCCCTTGCTTGGGGCAAGTCCCCTCCCTTGGCCGCCCCCCTCTAGATGCATCTAGAGGGCGGCCCTCTCCCTCCCCTATAAATAGAGGGGTGAGGGAGGCAGCCGCACCACAAGCCAAGGCGCAGCCCTCCCTCCCAACACCTCTCCTCCTCTGTTGTGTGCTCGTGAAGCCACAGCAGAATCTTGCTTCTCCACCATCATTACGCCGTCGTGCTGCCGGTGGAGCTGTCTTCCTCAACCTCTCCTTCCTCCTTGCTAGATCAAGGCGGAGGAGGCGTCACCCGTGCCGTCACGTGTGTTGAGCAGCGGAGGTGCTGTCCGTTCAGCACTTGGTGCGTCGGTGATCCGAGTGCGACTCCATCATCACCATCCCTTGAAAGCTTCCTTTTCGATCTACAAGTGGTATGTAGATGCAAACTCACTCCCTTGACTCGTTGCTTAGATGAACTCATAGATGGATCTTGGTGAAACCGTAGGAAATTTTTAATTTTCATAGCGTTCCCCAACAGTGGTATCGAGCTAGGTCTGTCGTAGTTCTCTATTGCACGAGTAGAACACAATTTAGTTGTGGGCGTAGATCTTGTCAACTTGCTTGCAGCTACTAGTCTTATCTTGCTTCAGCGGTATTGTGGGATGAAGCGGCCCGACCAACCTTACACGTGCGCTTCGTGAGACCGTCCACCGGTGGCATGCACTAGTTGCATAAGGTGGCTGGCGGGTGTCTGTCTCTCCACTTTAGTTGGGCGGATTCGATGAAAAGGGTCCTTATGAAGGGTAAATAGAAGTTGACAAAATCACGCTGTGGTTATTTGTAGGTAAGAAAACGTTCTTGCTAGAACCCAATTGCAGCCACGTAAAAGATGCAACAACAATTAGAAGACGTCTAACTTGTTTTTGCAGCAATTGTCATGTGATTTGATATGGCCAAGTTGTGATGAATGATGAATGACATATTGTGATGTATGAGATCATGTTCTTGTAATAGGAATCACGACTTGCATGTCGATGAGTATGACAACGGCGAGGAACCATAGGAGTTGTCTTTATTTTTGTATGACCTGCGTGTCATTGAAGAGCATCATGTAAACTACTTTACTTTATTACTAAACACGTTAGTCATAGAAGTAGAAGTAGTCGTTGGCGTGACAACTTCATGAAGACACGATGATGGAGATCATGATGATGGAGATCATGGTGTCATGCCGGTGACAAGATGATCATGCTGAAGGAAATATGCCCTAGAGGCAATAATAAAGTTATTATTTATTTCCTTATATCATGATAAATGTTTATTATTCATGCTAGAATTGTATTAACCGGAAACATAATACATGTGTGAATACATAGACAAACAGATAGTCACTAGTATGCCTCTACAAGACTAGCTCATTAATCGAAGATGGTTATGTTTCCTAACCATAGACATGTGTTGTCATTTGATTAATGGGATCACATCATTAGGAGAATGATGTGATTGACATGACCCATTTCGTTAGCTTAGCACTTGATCGTTTAGTATGTTGCTTATGCTTTCTTCATGACCTATACATGTTCTGTAACTATGAGATTATGCAACTCCGTTTACGGAGGAACACTTTGGGTACTACCAAGCGTCTGGCGTAATGGGTGATTATAAAGGAGTACTACAGGTGTCTCCAAAGGTACTTGTTGGGTTGGCGTATTTGAGATTAGGTTTTGTCACTCCGATTGTGGAGAGGTATCTCTGGGCCTTCTCGGTAATACACATCACATAAGCCTTGCAAGCATTGCAACTAATGAGTTAGTTGTGAGATGATGTATTACGGAGCGAGTAAAGAGACTTACCGTAACGAGATTGAACTAGGTATTGGATACCGGCGATCGAATCTCGGGTAAGTAACATACCGATGACAAAAGGAACAACGTATATCGTTATGTGGTTTGACCGATAAAGATCTTCGTAGAATATGTAGGAACCAATATGGGAATCCAGGTTCCGCTATTGGTTATTGACCGATAATGGTTCTAGGTCATGTCTACATAGTTCTCGAACCCGTAGGGTCCGCACGCTAACGTTTGATGACAGTTCATTATGAGTTTATAAGTATTGATGTACGAAGGTTGTTGAGTCCGGATGTGATCACGGACATGACGAGGAGTCTCGAAATGGTCGAGACATAAAGATTGATATATTGGAACCCTATGTTTGGACTTGGAAGGTTCGGATGAAAGCGGAAGTTACTGGAACACCGGGGTTACGGAACCCCGGGGGTATATGGGCCTTGATGGGCCATAAGAGAGAAGAGGAAGGGCCGGCCAGGGCAGGCGCGCCCCCTCCCTCTAGTCCGAATAGGACAAGGAGAGGCGGCGCCTTCCCTCTTCCCCTCCTCAATCCTAATCCAACTAGGAGAGAGTCCTACTCGGAGGAGTAGGACTCCTCGGCGCGCCTCCCTAGGGCTGGCCTCACCCCCTTGGCTCCTTTATATCTGAGGGGGGGCACCCATGACACACAAGTTGATCTCTGAATCGTTCCTTAGCCGTGTGCGGTGCCCCTTCCACCATATTCCACTTGGTCATATCGTCGCGGAGCTTAAGCGAAGCCCTGCGCGGAGAAGTCATATCGTCAGCGGAGCTTAAGCGAAGCTCTGCGTCGGTGGAGCATCATCATCGTCCTGCGCCGTCGTCTTGGGAACTCATCCCGACGCTTTCTGGATCGGGCCGGGGATCGTCATCGAGTTGAGCGTGTGCGAACTTCGGAGGTGTCGTCGTTCGGTGCTTGGATCGGTCGGATCGTGAAGGCGTCGACTACATCAACAGCGTTGTTATAACGCTTCGCTTTCGGTCTCAGGGTGCGTGGGCGGACACTCTCCCTCTCGTTGCTATGCCATCACCATGGTCTTGCGTGTGCGTAGGAAATTTTTGAAATTACTCGTTCCCCAGCGATGGCATCCGAGCCTGGTTTTATCGTTGATGTCATATGCACGAGTAGAACACAAGTGAGTTGTGGGCGATATAAGTCATCTGCTTACCAGCATGTCATACTTTGGTTGGCGGTATTGTGAGATGAAGCGGCCGGACCGACATTACAGCGTCACGCTTCTGCGAGACTGGTTTCACCGCTGCGAGCACTCGTTGCTTAAAGGTGACCGGCGGGTGTCTGTCTCTCTCACTTTAGTTGAACCGAGTGTGGCTCGCCCGGTCCTTGCGAAGGTTAAAACAGCACCAACTTGACAAACTATCGTTGTGGTTTTGATGCGTAGGTAAACGGTTCTTGCTCAGCCCGTAGCAGCCACGTAAAACTTGCAACAACAAAGTAGAGGGCGTCTAACTTGTTTTTGCAGGGCATGTTGTGATGTGATGTGGTCAAGGCGTGATGCTATATTTTATTGTATGAGATGATCATGTTTTGTAACGAGTTATCGGCAATGGCGAGAGCCATATGGTTGTCGCTTTATTGTATGAAATGCAAAAGCCATGTAATTGCTTTACTTTATCACTAAGCGATGGCGATAGTCGTAGAAGCAATAGTTGGCGATCGACAATGATGCTACGATGGAGATCAAGGTGTCGCGCCGGTGGCGATGGTGATCATGGCGGTGCTTTGGCGATGGAATCACAAGCACAAGATGATGATGACCATATCATATCACTTATATTGATTGCATGTGATGTTTATCCTTTATGCATCTTATCTTGCTTTGATTGGCGGTAGCATTATAAGATGATTTCTCACTAAAATTATCAAGAAGTGTTCTCCACGAGTATGCACCGTTGCGAAAGTTCTTCGTCTTTGAGACACCACGTGATGATCGGGTGTGATAGGCTCTCGTTCAAATACAGCGGGTGCAAAACAGTTGCGCCGCGGAATACTCAGGTTAAACTTGGCGAGCCTAGCATATAACAGATATGGCCTCGGAACACGGAGACCGAAGGTCGGCGTGAATCATATAGTAGATATGATCAACATAGTGATGTTCACCATTGAAATTACTCCATCTCACGTGATGATCGGACATGGTTTAGTTGATTTGGATCACGTAATCACTTAGATGACTAGAGAGATGTTTGTCTAAGTGGGAGGTTTTTAATATGATTAATTAAAAATTAAATTTATCATGAACTTAGTACACGATAGTATTTTGCTTGTCTATGTTTCTTTGTAGATAGATGGCTCGTCTTTGTTGTTCGTTGAATTTTAATCGTTCCTTGAGAAGCAAAGTTGAAAGATGATGGTAGCAATTACGGACTGGGTCCGTAACGAGGATTATCCTCATTGCTGCACGAAGAATTACGTCTGGAAGCACCGCTGGGTGCGAGCCTGCTGCGAGAACAACGCCGAAGTTGTGAGCGTCTGGCGAGCAAAGCTGATGACTACTCGATAGTTCGATGTGCCATGCTTTACGGCTTAGAACCGGGTCTTCAACGGCGTTTTGAGCGTCATGGAGCATATGAGATGTTCCAGGAGTTGAAGTTAATATTTCAAGCAAATGCCGGATTGAGAGATATGAAGTCTCCAATAAGTTCTATAGCTGCAAGATGGAGGAGAATAGTTACATCGGTGAACATATACTCAAAATGTGGGGTATAATAATCACTTGATTCAACTGGGAGTTACACTTCCGGATGATAGTGTCATTGACAGAATTCTCCAATCACGCCACCAAGCTACAAGAGCTTCGTGATGAACTATAGTATGCAAGGGATGACCAAAACAATTCCGAGCTCTTACGCAATGCTAAAAGCAGCGAGGTAGAAATCAAGAAAGAGCATCAAGTGTTGATGGTCAACAAGACCACTAGTTTCAAGAAAAGGGCAAAGGAAAGAAGAAGGGAACTTCAAAAAGAACAGCAAGCAAGTTGCTGCTCAAGAGAAGAAACCCAAGTCGGACCTAAGCACTGGCCAGAGTGTTTCTCTGCAAGCAAACTGGACCTTTGAAGCGGAACTGCCCCAAGTATTTGGCGGATAAGAAGGATGGCAAGGTGATCAAAGGTACATGTGATATACATGTTATTGATGTGTACCTTACTAATACTCGCATAGTACACGGGTATTTGATCTGGTTACATTGCTAATATTTGCAACTCGAAGCAGGAACTACGGATTAGCGAAGATTGGCTAAGGGCGAGGTGACGATCGGCGTGGGAAATGGTTCCAAAGTCGAGGTGATCGCGGTCGACACGCTACCTCTACATCTACCATCGGGATTAGTTTTAGACCTAAATAATTGTTATTTGGTGCGGCGTTAAGCATGAACATTATATCTGGATCTTGTTTGATGCGAGGCGGTTATTCATTTAAGACAGAGAATAATGGTTGTTCTATTTATATGAATAATATCTTTTATGGTCATGCACCCTTGAAGAGTGGTCTATTTTATTGAATCTCGATAGTAGTAGTACACATATTCATAGTGTTGAAACCAAAAGATGCAGAGTTGATAATGATAATGCAACTTATTTGTGGCCTTGCCGTTTGGGTCATATCGATTAAAAAGCATGAAGAAACTCCATCTTGATGGGCTTACGGAATCACTTGATTATGAATCACTTGGTACTTGCGAACCGTGCCTCATGGGCAAGATGACTAAAACGCCGTTCTCGGAACTATGGGCGAGCAACTGATTTGTTGGAAATCATACATACCGATGTTTGTGGTCCAATGAATGTTGAGGCCTTGCCGGCGGTATCGTTATTTTCTCACCTTCACAGATGATTTGAGCAGATATGGGTATATCTACTTAATGAAACACAAATCTGAAACATTTGAAAAGTTCAAAGAATTTCAGAGTGAAGTGGAAAATCATCGTAACAAGAAAATAAAATTTCTGATCGGATCGTGGAGGAGAATATTTGAGTTCTGAGTTTGGTTTACATTTGAAACAATGTGGAATAGTTTAGCAACTCACGCCACGGAACACCACGGAGAAATGGTGTGTCGAGCGTCGTGTCGTACTTTACTCGATATGGTGCGATCTATGATGTCTCTTCTGATTTACCGCTATCGTTTTGGGGATATGCTTTAGAGGCGGCCGCATTCACGTTAAATAGGACACCATCTAAGTCCGTTGAGGCGACACCGTATGAACTGTGGTTTGGCAAGAAACCAAAGTTGTCGTTTCTTAAAGTTTGGGGCTGCGATGCTTATGTGAAGAAACTTCAACCGGATAAGCTCGAACCCAAATCGAATCGTCTTCATAGGATACCCAAAGGAGACTGTTGGGTACACCTTCTATCACAGATCTGAAGGCAAAGTTTTCGTTGCTAAATTCGGATCCTTTCTAGAAAGGAGTTTCTCTCGAAAGAAGTGAGTGGGAGGAAAGTAGAACTTGATGAGATAAGCTGTATCTGCTCCCTTATTGGAAGGTAGTTCATCACAAGAAACGGTTCTGTGACAACTACACCAATTAGTGAGGAAACTAATGATGATGATCATGAAGCTTGAGATCAAGTTACTCTTGAACTTCGTGGGTCAACCAGAGTAAAATACTCACCAGAGTGATGCGGTAATCCTATTCTAGAAGTCATGTTACTTGACCATGGCGAACCTACAAACTATGAAGAAGCGATGGTGAGCCCAGATTCATGAAATGGCTGGAAGCCATGAAATCTGAGATGGGATCCATGTATGAGAACAAAGTATGGACTTTGGTAGACTTGCCCGATGATCGGCAAGCTATTGAGAATAAATGGATCTTTAAGAAGAAGACCGACGCCGATGGTAATATAGCTGTCTACAAAGCTCGACTTGTTGCAAAAGGTTTTCGACAAGTTCAAGGGGTTGACTACGATGAGACTTTCTCACCCGTGGCGATGCTTAAGTCTGTCGAATCATGTTAGCAATTGCGCATTTATGATTATGAAATTTGGCAAATGGATGTAAAACTGCATTCTTGAATGGATTTCTAGAAGAAGAGTTGTATATGATGCAACGAGAAGGTTTTGTTGATCCAAAGGGTGCTAACAAAGTGTGCAAGCTCAACGATCAATTTATGGTGCAGTGCAAGCCTCTCGGAGTTGGAATAAGCGCTTTGATAGTGTGATCAAAGCATATGGTTTTATCTGAGACTTTTGGAGAAGCTTTGTATTTACAAGAAAGTGAGTGGGAGCTCTGTAGCATTTCGATATTATATGTGGGCGACATATTGTTGATTGGAAATGATATAGAATTTCTGGATAGCATAAAGGATACTTGAATAAAAGTTTTTCAATGAAAGACCTCGGTGAAGCTGCTTACATATTGGGCATCAAGATCTATAGAGATAGATCAAGGCGCTTAATTGGACTTTCACAAAGCACATACCTTGATAAAGTTTTGAAGAAGTTCAAAATGGATCGAGCAAAGAAAGGTTTTTACCTGTATTACAAGGTGTAAGATTGAGTCGGACTCAATGCCCGACCACGCAAGAAGATAGAGAAAATGAAAGATGTTCCTATGCTTCAGCCATAGGCTCTATCATGTATGCAATGCTGTGTACCGACTGACGTGCTTAGCTGTAAGCTTGGCAGGAAGGTACCAAAGTAATCGAGAGTGGATCCTTTGGACAGCGGTCAAGAACATCTGAAATACGAAAAGGACTAAGGATATGTTTCTCGTATATGGGTGACAAAGAGCTAGTCGTAAATGGTTACGTCGATGCAAGCTTTGACACTGATCCGAGACGATTCTAAATCGCAAACCGGATCGTATTTTTATTAAGCGGTGGAGCTGTCGGTTGGTGCAGTTCTAAGCAAAGCGTCGTGGCGGGATCTACATGTGAAGCGGAGTACATTGCTGCTTGAGAAGCGATAAATGAAGGAGTCTAGATGAAAGAGTTCATTTCGATCTAGGTGTCATACCTAGTGCATCGGGACCAATGAAGATCTTACGTGATAATCTTGGTGCAATTGCATTGGCAAAGGAATCCAGATTTCACAAGAGGACCAAGCATATCAAAAGGCGCTTCAATTCCATTGGGACCAAGTCCAAATGGGAGACATAGAGATTTGCAAAATACATACGGATCTGAATGTTGCAGACCCGTTGACTAAGCCTCTTCCACGAGCAAAACATGATCAGCACCAAGACTCCATGCAGTGGCGGAGCCAAGGGGGGGCGAGCAGGGGCCTGGCCCCCCGTAACGATCGAGTGTGCACCGTAGGCAGCGATCATTAGCGATAACATACAACGTACTTGGCCCCCCCTATTAGCGGCCGAATGGCCTGCTTCCCCGACGTACAAGCCCACTAATTAGTCCAGATTTTGCAACATGCACCAGCTTACGTGGACTCTTGAGAAAGTAAAGAAGGCCCACGTACAAGCCCACTAATTAGTCATTTTTTTAAGTCCATGCCGAGCCGACCTCCGCTAAATCTCCTAGCGCTAGGCATTATCTCCGCGATTAGCTCGTGCATGGGATGCGCCGCTGCCATCCTATGCCTTTGCCGCATCCTTAATCTCCTTGCCTCGGGTCTTCCTTCTTAAGATCTATTAATTCATACGGCAACGCAGGCTACTTCACTCACCAATTCTTCAGGCTGCAGCCATTGAACTAGCGAAGGTTAACACATCACATCATCTACTAATTTCTCTCAATTCTCATCTTGTATCATGTTGAATTTCTACATCAAATTTTAGTTATTTTGGCTATGTGATTTGTGATGGGTTGCTGCACTAGGGTATATGGAAACGTTGATCATTTTTTGCTAATCAAGCAATAAAATTTCCTAATACAACCAGTAATGATTTGCCATTCAAACCTGTATAAATGCAAACTAAAAACTAACCATTTGATAATACATGATTATTTTTGTTCAATATATCTTAAATATTCATATGAAAATGTTTTGTAGCATGGCATTTCATGTCATATTTCGGAGTATCAAACTTCGTCTTCATGGCGCGCATTTGGAATTATTGACCAATATTACCTATACTTGCACATGCTCCAGCTGCAAACAAAAATTGTGTGCCTAGGCAAAGTTAAATGTGTGTCATACTTCAATATAAAATATTGGGTAGTATGTGAGGCACAAAATATTTTTTGGCTTCATCACCGTTTGGCCCCCCCTATGCCTAAATCCTGGCTCCGCCCCTGACTCCATGGGTGTTAGAATCATTACTGTGTAATCTAGATTATTGACTCTAGTGCAAGTGGGAGACTGAAGGAAATATGCCCTAGAGGCAATAATAAAGTTATTATTTATTTCCTTATATCATGATAAATGTTTATTATTCATGCTAGAATTGTATTAACCGGAAACATAATACATGTGTGAATACATAGACAAACAGATAGTCACTAGTATGCCTCTACAAGACTAGCTCATTAATCGAAGATGGTTATGTTTCCTAACCATAGACATGTGTTGTCATTTGATTAATGGGATCACATCATTAGGAGAATGATGTGATTGACATGACCCATTTAGTTAGCTTAGCACTTGATCGTTTAGTATGTTGCTTATGCTTTCTTCATGACCTATACATGTTCACTGTAACTATGAGATTATGCAACTCCGTTTACGGAGGAACACTTTGGGTACTACCAAGCGTCACAGCGTAACTGGGTGATTATAAAGGAGTACTACAGGTGTCTCCAAAGGTACTTGTTGGGTTGGCGTATTTGAGATTAGGTTTTATCACTCCGATTGTCGGAGAGGTATCTCTGGGCCTTCTCGGTAATACACATCACATAAGCCTTGCAAGCATTGCAACTAATGAGTTAGTTGTGAGATGATGTATTACGAACGAGTAAAGAGACTTACCGTAGCGAGATTGAACTAGGTATTGGATACCGACGATCGAATCTCGGGTAAGTAACATAACGATGACAAAAGGAACAACGTATATCGTTATGTGGTTTGACCGATAAAGATCTTCGTAGAATATGTAGGAACCAATATGGGCATCCAGGTTCCGCTATTGGTTATTGACCGAGAATGGTTCTAGGTCATGTCTACATAGTTCTCGAACCCGTAGGGTCCGCTTACGCTTAACGTTTGATGACAGTTCATTATGAGTTTATAAGTATTGATGTACGAAGGTTGTTGAGTCCGGATGTGATCACGGACATGACGAGGAGTCTCGAAATGGTCGAGACATAAAGATTGATATATTGGAAGCCTATGTTTGGACTTGGAAGGTTCGGATGAAAGCGGAAGTTATTTTAACACCGGGGTTACGGAACCCCGGGGGTATATGGGCCTTGATGGGCCATAAGAGAGAAGAGGAAGGGCCGGCCAGGCAGGCAGCCCCCCCTCCCCTCTAGTCCGAATAGGACAAGGAGAGGGGCGGCGCCTTCCCTCTTCCCCTCCTCAATCCTAATCCAACTAGGAGAGGTGGGGGAGTCCTACTCCGGAGGAGTAGGACTCCTCGGCGCGCCTCCCCTAGGGCTGGCCTCACCCCCTTGGCTCCTTTATATCACGGGGCAGGGGCACCCCATGACACACAAGTTGATCTACGGATCGTTCCTTAGCCGTGTCGGTGCCCCTTCCACCATATTCCACTTGGTCATATCGTCGCGGCTTAAGTGAAGCCTGCGCCGGAGAAGTCATATCGTCGCGGAGCTTAAGCGAAGCTCTGCGTCGGTGGAGCATCATCATCGTCACTGCACGCCGTCGTCTTGTGGAACTCATCGGCGCTTTGCTGGATCGGGCCGGGGATCGTCATCGAGCTGAGCGTGTGCGAGAACTCGGAGGTGCCGTCGTTCGGTACTTGGATCGGTCGGATCATGAAGGCGTGCGACTACATCAACAGCGTTGTTATAACGCTTCGCTTTCGGTCTCACGAGTGCGTGGACGAGACACTCGCCCCTCTCGTTGCTATGCCATCACCATGGTCTTGCGTGTGCGTAGGAATTTTTTGAAATTACTCGTTCCCCAACGATGGCATCGAGCCTGGTTTTATGCGTTGATGTCATATGCACGAGTAGAACACAAGTGAGTTGTGGGCGATATAAGTCATCTGCTTACCAGCATGTCATACTTTGGTTCGACGGTATTGTGAGATGAAGCGGCCGGACCGACATTACGTGTGCGCTTACGCGAGACTGGTTTCACCGCTCTGAGCACTCGTTGCTTAAAGGTGATTGGCGGGTGTCTATCTCTCTCACTTTAGTTGAACCGGTGTGGCTCGCCCGGTCCTTGCGAAGGTTAAAACAGCACCAACTTGACAAACTATCGTTGTGGTTTTGATGCGTAGGTAAGAACGGTTCTTGCTCAGCCAGTAGCAGCCACGTAAAACTTGCAACAACAAAGTAGAGGGCGTCTAACTTGTTT
Source organism: Aegilops longissima (assembly GCA_021605205.1). Taxonomy (NCBI): domain Eukaryota; kingdom Viridiplantae; phylum Streptophyta; class Magnoliopsida; order Poales; family Poaceae; genus Aegilops; species Aegilops longissima. The sequence goes on from CM038680.1 coordinate 462,950,524, forward strand.
TTGCAGGGCATGTTGTGATGTGATGTGGTCAAGGCGTGATGCTATATTTTATTGTATGAGATGATCATGTTTTGTAACCGAGTTATCGGCAATGGCGGCAGGAGCCATATGGTTGTCGCTTTATTGTATGAAATGCAAAAGCCATGTAATTGCTTTACTTTATCACTAAGCAGCAGCGATAGTCGTAGAAGCAATAGTTGGCGAGGCGACAACGATGCTACGATGGAGATCAAGGTGTCGCGCGGTGGCGATGGTGATCATGGCGGTGCTTTGGCGATGGAATCACAAGCACAAGATGATGATGACCATATCATATCACTTATATTGATTGCATGTGATGTTTATCCTTTATGCATCTTATCTTGCTTTGATTGGCGGTAGCATTATAAGATGATCTCTCACTAAAATTATCAAGAAGTGTTCTCCACAGTATGCACCGTTGCGAAAGTTCTTCGTCTTTGAGACACCATGTGATGATCGGGTGTGATAGGCTCTACGTTCAAATACAGCGGGTGCAAAACAGTTGCGCCTTGGAATACTCGAGTTAAACTTGGCGAGCCTAGCATATAACAGATATGGCCTCGGAACACGGAGACCGAAAGGTCGGCGTGAATCATATAGTAGATATGATCAACATAGTGATGTTCACCATTGAAATTACTCCATCTAACTTTAAATAGGGCACCGTCTAAATCCGTTGAGGCGACACCGTATGAATTATGGTTTGGGAAGAAACCTAAGTATGTCGTTTCTAAAAGTTTGGGGATCACGATGCTTATGTCAAGAAACTTCAACCTAAAAGCTCGAACCCAAGTCGGAAAATGCGTCTTCATAGGATACCCTAAAGGAAACCATTGGGTATACCTTCTACTTAAGATCCGAGGCAAGATCTTTGTTGCCAAGAACGGATCCTTTACGGAAAAAGTTTCTCTCGAAAGAAGTAAGTGGGAGGAAAGTAGAACTTCGATGAAGTACTACCTCTTGAACAGGATAGTAGTGCAGCTCGGGAAAATGTTCTGTGATGCCTACACCAACGAGGAGGAAATTAATGATGATGATCAAGGTACTTGGATCAAGTTGCTCTTGAACCGTGGGTCCACAAGGACACGTTCCGCACCAGTGAATGCGGCAACCCTGTCACAGAAATCATGTTGTTGACAACGGTGAACCTCGAACTATGAAGAAGCGATGGCGGGCCCAGATTCCAACAAATGGCTAGAAGCCATGAAATCGAGATAGAATCCATGTTTGAAAACAAAGTATGGACTTTGGTGAATTGCCCGATGATCGGCGACGATAGAAAACAAATGGATCTTTAAGAAGAAGGCGGACACGGATGGTAATATTACCATCTATAAAGCTCGACTTGTCGCTAAGGGTTATCGGCAAGTTCAAGGGATTGACTACGATGAGACTTTCTCTCCGTGGCGAAGCTTAAGTCCGTCTGAATCATGTTAGCAATTGCCGCATACTATGATTATGAGATATGGCAGATGGGCGTCAAAGCGGCATTCCTTAGCGGTTATCTTAAGGAAGAGCTGTATATGATGCAGCCGGAGGTTTTGTCGATCCTAAGAATGCTAACAAAGTATGCAAGCTCCAGCGATCCATTTATGGGCTGGTGCAAGCATCTCGGAGTTGGAACATTTGCTTTGATGAAATGATCAAAGCGTTTGGGTTTATCTTGAGACTTATGGAGAAGCTGCGTTTACAAGAAAGTGAGTGGGAGCTCTGTAGCATTTCTCATATTATATGTAGATGACATACTTTTGATGGGAAATAATATAGAACTCTTGGACAGCATTAAGGCCTACTTGAATAAGTCTTTTTCAATGAAGGACCTTGGAGAAGCTGCTTATATATTAGGCATCAAGATCTATAGAGATAGATCGAGACGCCTCATAGGTCTTTCACAAAGCACATACCTTGATAAGATTTGGAAGAAGTTCAAAATGGATCAGTCCAAGAAAGGGTTCTTGCCTGTCTTGCAAGGTGTGAGATTGAGCTCGGCTCAATGCCCGACCACGACAAAAGATAAAGAAGAGATGAGTGTCATCCCTATGCTTCAGCCATAGGATCTATTATGTATGCCATGCTGTGTACCAGACCTGATGTAAACCTTGCCGTAAGTTTGGTAGGAAGGTACCAAAGTAATCCGGCAAGGAACCTTTGGACAGCGATCAAGAATATCCTAAAGTACACGAAAAGGACGAAGGACATGTTTCTCGTTTATGGAGGTGACGAAGAGCTCAAATGTAAAGGGTTACGTCGATGCTAGCTTCGACACGATCTGATGACTCTAAGTCACAAATCGGATCGTGTATATGTTGAATGGTGGAGCGATGGCTGGTGCAGCTGCAAGCGAGAGCGTCGTGGCGGGATCTACATGTGAAGCGGAGTACATGGCAGCCTCGGAGGCAGCGCATGAAGCAATTTGGGTGAAGGTTCATCACCGACCTAGAGTCATACCCAATGCGTCGGGGCGATCAAACTCTTCTGTGACAACACTAGAGCTATTGCACTTGCCAAGGAGCCCAGGTTTCACAAGAAGACCGGGCACATCAAGCGTCGCTTCAACTCCATCCGTGAAAATGTTCAGGATGGAGACATAGAAATTTGTAAAGTGCATACGGATCTGAATGTCGCAGATCCATTGACTAAACCTCTTCATGGGCAAAACATGATCAACACGAGAACTCTATGGGTGTTAGATTCATCACAATGTAAACTAGATTATTGACTCTAGTGCAAGTGGGAGACTGTTGGAAATATGCCCTAGAGGCAATAATAAAAGCATTATTATTATATTTCCTTGTTCATGATAATTGTCTTTTATTCATGCTATAATTGTATTATCAGGAAATCATAATACATGTGTGAATACATAGACCACAATCGTCCTAGTAAGCCTCTAGTTGACTAGCTCGTTGGTCAGACGAGATAGTCATGGTTTCGACTATGGACATCGAGATGTCATTGACAACGGCATCACGTCATTAGGAGAATGGCGTGATGGACAAGACAATCCTAAGCATAGCACAAGATCGTGTAGTTCGTTTTGCTAGAGCTTTCTCAATGTCAAGTATCTATTCCTTAGACCATGAGATCGTGTAACTCCGGATACCGTAGGAGTGCTTTGGGTGTACCAAGCGTCACAAATGGCGGGTGACTATAAAGGTGGACTACGGTATCTCCAAAAGTGTACATTGGGTTGACACGGATCGAGACGAGGATTTGTCACTCCGTATTACGGGAGGTATCACTGGGCCCACTCGGTAGTGCATCATCATAATGAGCTCAAAGTGACCAAGTGTGCAGTCACGGGATCATGCATTCTGATGCGAGTAAAGTGACTTGCGATAACGAGACTGAGCGAGGTATTGGGATACCGACGATCGAATCTCGGGCAAGTAACATACCGTCGACAAAGGGAATAGTATCTGGGGTTGCTTGAATCCTCGACATCGTGGTTCATCCGATGACATCATCGAGGAGCATGTGGGAGCCAACATGGGTATCCAGATCCGCTGTTGGTTATTGACTGAGAGTGTCGGTCATATGCGCATGTCTCCCGAACCCGTAGGGTCTACACATAAGGTTCGGTGGCGCTAGGGTTATTAGGAAGACTTGTATGTGATTACGAATGTTGTTGAGTCCCGAATGAGATCCCGGACGTCACGAGGAGTTCGGAAGGGTCCGAGGTAAAGATTTATATATGGGAAGTTGTCAAGCGGACACCGAAAGTTTAGGGCGTCACGGTATTGTCTATGGGCCACGAAGGGGTTCGGAGGTCCACCGGAGGGGCCACCCCTCCTGGGGCCACTGGGCTGCGTGGGGAGGAGCCAGCCTGGTGGGCTGGGCGCACCCCCTCCCTTGGGCCCTTGCGCCTAGGGTTGAGGGGAACCCTAGAGGCGCCCCCTTGCTTGGGGGCAAGTCCCCCTCCCTTGGCCGCCGCCCCCTCTAGATGCATCTAGAGGGCATTCTCTCCTTCCCCTATAAATAGAGGGGTGAGGGAGGGCAGCCGCACCACAAGCCAAGCGCAGCCCTCCCTCCCAACACCTCTCCTCCTCCGTTGTGTGCTCGGCGAAGCCACAGCCGAGATCTTGCTTCTCCACCATCATTCGCGCCGTCGTGCTGCCGGTGGAGCTGTCTTCCTCAACCTCTCCTTCCTCCTTGCTGGATCAAGGCGGAGGAGACGTCACCCGTCACCGTCACGTGTGTTGAGCGCGGAGGTGCTGTCCGTTCAGCACTTGGTCATCGGTGATCCGAGTGCGACTCCATCATCACCATCCCCTTGAAAGCTTCCTTTTCGATCTACAAGTGGTATGTAGATGCAAACTCACTCCCTTGACTCGTTGCTTAGATGAACTCATAGATGGATCTTGGTGAAACCGTAGGAAAATTTTTAATTTTCTGCAACGTTCCCCAACAGAGGGGAGGGAGGCGCCAGGTGTTTGGTGCGGCTGCTCTCCCACCCCCCTCTTTATATAGGGACCCCAGGGGGGCGCCGGCCCTAGGAGATGGGATCTCCTAGGGGGACGGCGGCCAAGGGGGGTGGAGTGCCCCCCAAGGCAAGTGGAGGCGCCCTCTCCCCTAGGGTTCCCAACCCTAGGCGCAGAGGGGGCCCAGGAGGGGGCGCACCAGCCCACTAGGGGCTGGTTCCCCTCCCACTTCAGCCCATGGGGCCCTCCGGGATAGGTGGCCCCACCCGGTGGACCCCCGGGACCCTTCCGGTGGTCCCGGTACAATACCGGTGGACCCCGAAACTTTCCCGATGGCCGAAACTCGACTTCCCATATATAATTATTTACCTCCGGACCATTCCGGAACTCCTCGTGACATCCGGGATCTCATCCGGGACTCCGAACAACTTTCGGTTTGCTGCATACTCATATCTCTACAACCCTAGCGTCACCGAACCTTAAGTGTGTAGACCCTACAGGTTCGGGAGACATGCAGACATGACCGAGACGGCTCTCCGATCAATAACCAACAGCGGGATCTGGATACCCATGTTGGCTCCCACATGTTCCACGATGATCTCATCGGATGAACCACGATGTCGAGGATTCAAGCAACCCCGTATACAATTCCCTTTGTCAGTCGGTATGTTACTTGTCCGAGATTCGATCGTCGGTATCCCAATACCTCATTCAATCTCGTTACCGGCAAGTCACTTTACTTGTACCGTAATGCATGATCCCGTGACCAAACACTTGGTCACTTTGAGCTCATTATGATGATGCATTACCGAGTGGGCCCAGTGATACCTCTCCGTAATACTGAGTGACAAATCGATCTCGATCCGTGACAACCCAATGACACTTTCGGAGATACCTGTAGTGCACCTTTATAGTCACCCGATTCGTTGTGGCGTTTGGTACACCCAAAGCACTCCTACGGTATCCGGGAGTTACGATCTCATGGTCTAAGGAAAGGATACTTGACATTGGAAAAGCTCTAGCAAGCGAACTACGATCTTGTGCTATGCTTAGATTGGGTCTTGTCCATCACATCATTCTCCTAATGATGTGATCCCGTTATCAATGACATCCAATGCCCATAGTCAGGAAACCATGACTATCTATTGATCAACGAGCTAGTCAACTAGAGGCCCACTAGGGACATGTTGTAGTCTATGTATTCACACGTGTATTATGATTTCCGGATAACACAATTATAGCATGAATAAAAGACAATTATCATGAACAAGGAAATATAATAATAATCATTTTATTATTGCCTCTAGGGCATATTTCCAACAGTCTCCCACTTGCACTAGAGTCAATAATCTATTTACATTGTGATGAATCGAACACCCACAGAGTTCTGGTGTTGATCATGTTTTGCTCGCGGAAGAGGTTTAGTCAACGGATCTGCGACATTCAGATCCGTATGCACTTTGCAAATTTCTATGTCTCCATCTTGAACATTTTCACGAATGGAGTTGAAGTGACGCTTGATGTGCCTGGTCTTCTTGTGAAACCTGGGCTCCTTGGCAAGTGCAATAGCTCCAGTGTTGTCACAGAAGAGTTTGATCGGCCCTGACGCATTGGGTATGACTCCTAGGTCGGTGAACTCCTTCACCCAAATTGCTTCATGCCTGCCTCCGAGGCTGCCATGTACTCCGCTTCACATGTGGATCCCGCCACGACGCTCTGCTTGCAGCTGCACCAGCTTACTACTCCACCATTCAACATATACATGTATCCGGTTTGTGACTTAGAATCATCCAGATCTGTGTCGAAGCTAGCGTCGACGTAACCCATTACAACAAGCTCTTCGTCACCTCCATAAACGAGAAACCTGTCCTTAGTCCTTTTCAGGTACTTCAGGATATTCTTGACCGCTGTCCAGTGTTCCTTGCCGGGATTACTTTGGTACCTTCCTACCAAACTTACGACAAGGTTTACATCAGGTCTGGTACACAGCATGGCATACATAATAGAACCTATGGCTGATGCATAGGGGATGACACTCATCTCTTCTATATCTTCTGCCGTGGTCGGACATTGAGCCGAGCTCAATTTCACACCTTATAATACTGAGCAAGAACCCTTTCTTGGACTGATCCATTTTGAACTTCTTCAATATCTTATCAAGGTATGTGCTTTGTGAAAGACCTATGAGGCGTCTCGATCTATCTCTATAGATCTTGATGCCTAATATATAAGCAGCTTCTCCAAGGTCCTTCATTGAAAAACTCTTATTCAAGTAGGCCTTAATGCTGTCCAAAAGTTCTATATCATTTCCCATCAAAAGTATGTGATCTACATATAATATGAGAAATGCTACAGAGCTCCCACTCCCTTTCTTGTAAACGCAGGCTTCTCCATAAGTCTGCATAAACCCAAACGCTTTGATTATCTCATCAAAGCGAATGTTCCAATGCCGAGATGCTTGCACCAGCCCATAAATGGATCGCTGGAGGTTGCACACCTTGTTAGCATTCTTAGGGTCGACAAAACCTTCCGGCTGCATCATATACAGTTCTTCCTTAAGATAGCCATTAAGGAATGCCGTTTTGACGTCCATTTGCCATATCTCATAATCATAGTATGCGGCAATTGCTAACATGATTCGGACGGACTTCAGCTTTGCTATGGGAGAGAAAGTCTCATCGTAGTCAACCCCTTGAACTTGCCGATAACCTTTAGCGACAAGTCGAGCTTTATAGATGGTAACATTACCATCCGCGTCATCTTCTTCTTAAAGATCCATTTGTTTTCTATCGTCACGATCATCGGCAAGTCTGTCAAAGTCCATACTTTGTTTTCATACATGGATCCTATCTCGGATTGCATGGCTTCAAGCCATTTGTTGGAATCTGGGCCCGCCATCGCTTCTTCATAGTTCAAGGTTCACCATTGTCTAACAACATGATTTCCGTGACAGGGTTGCCATACCACTCTGGTGTGGAACGTGTCCTTGTGGACCTCTGAAGTTCAAGAGCAACTTGATTCAAGTACCTTGATCATCATCATTAATTTCCTCTCCGCTCGGTGTAGGCACCACAGGAACATTTTCCTGAGCTGCACTACTTTCCGGTTCAAGAGGTAGTACTTCATCGAGTTCTACTTTCCTCCCACTTACTCCTTTCGAGAGAAACTCTTTTTCAAGAAAGGATCCGTAATTGGCAACAAAGATCTTGCCTTCGGATCTAAGGTAGAAGGTATACCCAATGGTTTCCTTAGGGTATCCTATGAAGACACATGTTTCCGACTTGGGTTCGAGCTTTTCAGGTTGAAGTTTCTTGACATAAGCATCGCATCCCCAAACTTTTAGAAACGACAGCTTAGGTTTCTTCCCAAACCATAATTCATACGGTGTCGTCTCAACGGATTTAGACGGTGCCCTATTTAAAGTGAATGTAGCTGTCTCTAGAGCGTATCCCCAAAATGATAGCGGTAAATCTGTAAGAGACATCATAGATCGCACCATATCCAATAGAGTGCGATTACGATGTTCGGACACACCGTTATTTGAGGTGTTCTAGGCGGCGTGAGTTGTGAAACGATTCCACATTTCCTTAAGTGTGTAACAAATTCGTGACTTAAATATTCTCCTCCATGATCTGATCGTAAGAACTTTATTTTTCGGTCACGTTGATTCTCTACCTCATTCTGAAATTCCTTGAACTTTTCAAGGTCTCGGACTTGTGTTTCATCAAGTAGACATACCCATATCTACTCAAGTCATCGGTGAGAGTGAGAACATAACGATATCCTCCATGAGCCTCAACGCTCATTGGACCGCACACATCGGTATGTATGATTTCCAATAAGTTGGTTGCACGCTCCATTGTTCGGAGAACGGAGTCTTGGTCATTTGCCCATAAGGCATGGTTAGCATGTGTCAAATGATTCATAATCGAGAGACTCTAAAAGTCCATTAGCATGGAGCTTCTTCATGCGCTTGACACCAATGTGACCAAGGCGGCGATTACCACAAGTATGTGGGACTATCGTTATCAACTTTACATCTTTTGGTATTCACACTATGAATATGTGTAATATTACGTTCGAGATTCATTAAGAATAAACCATTGACCATCGGAGCATGACCATAAAACATATCTCTCATATAAATAGAACAACCATTATTCTCGGATTTAAATGAGTAGCCATCTCGTATTAAACGAGATCCCGATACAATGTTCATGCTCAAACTTGGCACTAAATAACAATTATTGAGGTTTAAAACTAATCCCGTAGGTAAATGTAGAGGTAGCGTGCCGACGCGATCACATCGACCTTGAACCCCCCTCCTCATGCTCCCCGCTCGGGAGGAGTCCCGCCCGCCGACCGAGTCCGGCTCGGCCACGCCACCCCGCCGTTGCCCCTCCCAAGCAACCCCCTCCCCTTTATATACTCCCCTCTCTCCTCCTCAACCCGAGCCGCCCGCGCCCCCAACCCGAGCCGCCCACCGTCGCCTGGCGTCGCCCGTCGCCCGACCCGCCACCCGCCGCCACCCGCCGACCACGCCCGCCCGCCGGAGCCGAGCCCTTGGCGACCTCGCCGGAGGTAGCCGCGCCACCCCCCCCGGTCCGGTTTTGTTTCCAAAACCGTTCCGGTTTTTCTTTCGTTGTTCGGTTTTTTATAAAAACCCTAGATTGGTTTATTTTTTTAGTCGGTTTTGTTAACTAGTGAACGTTCACCGATCCGTTCGTTTTAACGAACGTGTTCGTCGGTTAGTTTCTGTTAACGAACGTCCGTTCGTTTAACCATTCGCTGTTTTTCTTTTAATCGGATTTAATCCGTTATTTTCTGATTTCGATTCCCGATCCAATCTTCAAATCAGTTTATTTTCTCGCTCGTTTATCGGAATCAGGTGATTCAAACGCCTGGAGTTTCGTTTCGAAACCGCCGTTCCGACTAATCCACTCAAACCAAGTTTTGCTACTGTAAAATTTGACCTAGTTTCAAATTGCTAAAACCGAGTTGTTTTCTTCTGACATTCGACTTTCGTTGCTTTATTTGATTCGATTCTTTTTGCACCAGGGTTCTTAAATTGAACTTTCTGGTTAGATCTTTTATTCGAGATTTACCCGTGCATTAGATGAGTACTTATTGTATGCTTGTTGTTTGTCTGCGTTAGATCACCGGTCGCCGCTTGTTACTTGAGTCTCTAGGTTTCATGGATCATCGGCAAGGCAAGTAACACTTGATCATACCTTTTCTACTACCCAGTTTTTATGCATTAGATCAATCCTCAAACACTTGCATGGTTAGGATCTAATTAAATTGTGGGATGGGAAGTAGATTGAGGTAGTGCCTATTACCTGTTTACTTATGAAACCTTGGGAGTTACTTCCACGTTTGCTTATTATGCCATGCTATGCTAGTAGGCGTGGATTGGGTGAGTGAATATCCATGACAGATGTGAGATGGTTAATTAATGGTTTATCTAAGGTGGCAACAAACACACATCTGGGTGGATTGAGGCACTGGTTTCCATCAGACTTCCTGTATTTTCTTGGACCGCCACCTGTGCTCTAAGGGATCATAAGATTATTCAAGCTGGAAACTTCCGTGTGCAGCCACAAGCCAATATGGGCTCTGCATAGTTGAGTAAGTTGTGCGAACTCTTACGGGTAGGCTAGCTGATGTAGGGGATGTAGGTTGGTACGGTCTACCCACATGTAAGGTGCTAGTGCTTCTGAAAGACTGTGTCTCGGTCATCCGTCTCTCAAACACCATGTAGTGCGAGAACCAAACAGAGGCGATCGAGTCTTGTGGGGAAAAGTGCGCAAACCTCTGCAGAGTGTATAAACTAATCATGATTAGCCGTGTCCCCGGTTATGGACGTTTTGAGTATCTAGTACTTGAATATCATGTGAATCTCATCATGTTACTTCTAATTAATGTTATTGGGTTTTAATGAGTACTTTCATTTTAATTGGGATTGAGGATGCTGTCAACCATTCTCAATGTTTAACAACCACCATGATAGTTAAACAAAATTATTCCTTTGCAGTAGGGACAAATTAGCTTTATGCAAAACTGTAACCGTAGAGCTTTTCCACCAGCCATATATGCATGTAGTATAGGCTTATTCCTTCATTTCTCTCTATGTGTTACATTGCCAGCATATTCCATGTGCTGACCCGTTTTCGGGCTGCAACTTTCATGTTGCAGACTTTTCAGAAGACGAGTAAGGTGTTAGGTCGTGGTTCTATACTCAGTGATGCCGATGGAGTTGATGGACTCACTTATCTTCCAAGTCTTCCGCTGTTATCGATATTAGATGGCCTTAAGCCATATTTATTGTAATAAGTCCTCTTTTGGACGACGCTGTAATAAGTGTGTGATTGCTACTCTGCTATAAATCCTTCAAAGTACTGTGTGGTGTCAGCATTACTGATCCAGGGATGACACTGAGCACAGAGACTTGATCCATTCGGGCCGGGTCGCTACAAACATCCTTGCCGTCCTTCTTGAAGTTCTTCTTACCCTTGCCCTTCTTGAACTTAGTGGTTTTATTGACCATCAACACTTGATGTTCTTTCTTGATTTCTACCTCTGCTGACTTCAGCATTGAAAATACTTCAGGAATAGTTTTCACCATCCCCTGCATATTGTAGTTCATCACAAAGCTCTTGTAGCTCGGTGGGAGCGACTGAAGGATTCTGTCAATGGCGGCCTCGTCCGGGAGGTTAATGTCCAGGTGGGACAGGCGGTTCTGCAACCCAGACATTTTGAGTATGTTCTCACCGATGTAATTATTTTCCTCCATCTTACAACTATAGAACTTGTCGGAGACTTCATATCTCTCGACCCGGGCATGAGCTTGGAAAACCATTTTCAGCTCCTCGAACATCTCATATGCTCCGTGTTGCTCAAAACGCTTTTGGAGCCCCGGTTCTAAGTTGTAAAGCATGCCGCACTGAACGAGGGAGTAATCATCAGCACGTGACTGCCAAGCGTTCATAACGTCTTGGTTTTCTGGGATGGGTGCTTCACCTAGCGGTGCTTCTAGGACATATTGTTTCTTGGCAGCTATGAGGATGATCCTCAGGTTTCGGACCTAGTTCAAATAGTTGCTGCCATCATCTTTCAGCTTGGTTTTCTCTAGGAACGCGTTGAAGTTCATGGTGACATGAGCATTGGCCATTTGATCTACAAGACATTTTGCAAAGATTTTAGACTAATGTTCATGATAATTAAGTTCATCTAATCAAATTAATTAATGAACTCCCACTCAGATTTGACATCCCTCTAGTCATCTAAGTGTTACATGATCCGAGTCGACCAGGCCGTGTCCGATCATCACGTGAGACGGACTAGTCATCGTCGGTGAACATCTCCATGTTGATCGTATCTTCCATACGACTCATGTTCGACCTTTCGGTCTCTTGTGTTCCGAGGCCATGTCTGTACATGCTAGGCTCGTCAAGTTAACCTAAGTGTTTTGCATGTGTAAAACTGTCTTACACCTATTGTATGCGAACGTAGGAATCTATAACACCCGATCATCACGTGGTGCTTCGAAACGACGAACTTTAGCAACGGTGCACAGTTAGGGAGAACACTTTCTTGAAATTATTATAAGGGATCATATTATTTACTACCGTCGTTCTAAGTAAACAAGATGCATAAACATAATAAACATCACATGCAATTATATAGTTGTGACATGATATGGCCAATATCATATAGCTCCTTTGATCTCCATCTTCGGGGCTCCATGATCATCTTGTCACCGGCATGACACCATGATCTTCATCATCATGATCTCCAGCATCGTGTCTCCACAAAATTATTCCTTTGCAGTAGGGACAAATTAGCTTTATGCAAAACTGTAACCGTAGAGCTTTTCCACCAGCCATATATGCATGTAGTATAGGCTTATTCCTTCATTTCTCTCTATGTGTTACATTGCCAAAGCATATTCCATGTCTGACCCGTTTTGGGCTGCAACTTTCATGTTGCAGACTTTTCGAACGACAGTAAGGTGTTAGGTCGTGGTTCTATACTCGATGATGCCGATGGAGTTGATGGACTCACTTATCTTCGAAGTCTTCCGCTGTTATCGATATTAGATGGCCTTAAGCCATATTTATTGTAATAAGTCCTCTTTTGGACGACGCTGTAATAAGTGTGTGATTGCTACTCTGCTATAAATCCTTCAAAGTCTTGTGTGGTGTCGACATTCTTGATCCGGGGATGACACCGAGCACGAGACTTGATCCATTCGGTCGGGTCGCTCAGATATGGTATCGAGCACATCTTGATGTAGGACATGACCACTAAGTTAAAGCCATAGATCACTACTCTCTTCCCATTTTCTAACTCCTCATCTTTTCTACTCTTTTAGGATGAAGGGCGCCAAGATCAAGTCGCCCAACCAGATGAAGGCACACCTTTTGGATTTCACGAAGGAAGTCACCAAGTACTGAACATTGGACTACCCAGTTTCACCGGACTTTCAACGCCACTCTGCTGAAGAGGAGCGGAAGATTCAAGCTCACGTTTGGGAAGGACATTAGCCCCAATCACCAAGCCTATAGATAGTGTTTTCGATTGCACCAACTTGGAGTGCAGGAAAGAGCATGGCAGCTCATATCACCATGGGGCGCATTGGAGAAGTTTATCAAGAAGACCTCAAGGACACTATCTACCAGATTTGCGGACGCCGAGATGAACAATGGGAGATAGTCAGCACCAAGAAGGATAGATCCATTGCAGCTTTCATCCAGGAGTTAAACCAACACATTCGACGCCAGGAGAACCAGATGTGCAATGATATGTTAGAGTTGAAGAATGCAAAGGGAAGGATCCTCGAACTTGAAGAAGGACTAAAGGCTACACGCAAGGACTACATGGACGAGATAGTAGCTCTAGGAAGACACAATAACGATCTTAAGTACGAGATCGAAGAACTCAAGAAGAAGTTGGCGCTCAAGAACGAAGACAAGCACGTCGGCTGTCCAAGGAACTACATCATCATGGACGACACCGATTCGGATCCAAGTGAACACGACTTTGAAGACGAAGCTGGAGCAGACATCATGGAGTCTTCCACCAGTTCAAATTAGTAGAAGTCCCCCATATATTAGTAGAATTACCTCCATGTAAACATTATAGTACACGCACTTTTGCGCTAGTTAGATCGTTGTAAGCCCTTTGTTTGAATTGAATGAAGTGATTTTGTGTGCATTTGCTCATGTGCATTTGGGTAGTGTTTCTCCTTAGACCTCATTCTATTCTTAATTACTCGTCTTTTCTAAACCCATCAGATGCCTCCGAGACGCGACCCCGGGTTTGTTTTCCCGCCCGAGATCACCCAGTTGATTCAGCAGCAGAACACCTTGATTCAAACATTGGTGCGGAACCAAGGCAACAACAACAACAACCCACCACCACCACCACCACCTGCGGATCACTTGACTCGTTTCCTTAGACTAAATCCGCCGATGTATTCCAGTAGCACCTAGCCGATTGTAGCAGATGATTGGCTCCGCAAGATAGGAAGGGAGTTGACCACTGCAGGATGCACAGATGGAGAAAAAGTGAAGTTTGCAGCACACCAGCTTGAAGGACCCAAGCGGCATGGTGGGAAAATTTTACAGCCACTTACCACAGAGACACCGCACATGGGATCAGTTTGACAAGCTTTCCGCCCGCCCATGTTTCAGCAGGAGCCATGGCCATGAAGAAGCGTGAGTTTCGCAACTTACGCTAAGGAGGAAGGACCGTTGGCGGTATGTGGATGATTTTAGTAAGTTAGCACGTTATGCCCCGGATAGCGTTGCTCTGGATCTGACTAAGCGGAGAAGTTTCGGAAGGACTGAATGATGAGTTCAGCATGCCGTTGATGGTAGCAAGTTTCAATAATTACCAGGAGTTGGTAGACCGAGCCCTCATGATTGAAGGAAAGCAGCAGACAAATTGAGAACCGCAAGAGGAAGTATGGACAAGGAAAGTATAACTCGAGCTCAGCAGAAGCCTCGTTATACCCCTAAACCAGGAATTCAGTTTCAGCATACCCATGGAGGTGGTAATTCGCACAACCATAATGGCACCAAGAACGGGAGCGGAATGGAGGAAGCAATGGACAGAACCGCACCAACCCGTCAACACCATCCAAGGTAGACTGAGTCACATTACTTGCTTTAAGTGCCGCAAGATGGGCATTATGCAAATGACTATCGCGAAGGCGAGCGGAAATGGCAATGGAAGCTCTGGAAAGAAGCCAAACCCTTTCAACAGGGGACAGGTGAACCACATTGATGTGGAGGAGGTTGAAGATCAGCCCGATGCAGTGATCGGTAAGTTTTTGGTTAAGTCATTTACTGCAGTTGTTCTTTTCGATACTGGTGCATCGCATTCATACATATCAAGGGGATTTGTGGATAAGTACAAATTACCGACCCAAGCCCTTAGGTCACCCATGCTAGTAACCTCACCCGGAGCAGAATACATGGCTAGTAAATGGTGTGATCGACTGCCATTGAGGATTGGACACTATGTTTTCCCCTCAGACCTAATAGTTCTGGAATCCCAAGGATTGGATGTGATATTAGGAATGGATTGGTTATCGAAGTATGGAGGGAACATAGATTGCTCCACTAAGTAAATTTTGCTCACCACACCAGAAGGAAGAAGGATCAAGTACGTATCACGAAACGAGCCGAGGAGAACGCAAGTAAATTGCTTATCAGGAGTTGTGCAGGAAGAAGTACCAGTGGTGAAGGATTTTCCTGATGTATTTCCGGAAGAGTTGCCAGGAATGCCACCGGATAGAGACATTGAGTTTTTGATTGAGCTGTTGCCAGGGACAGGCCCGATATCAAAGCGACCATACAGGATGCCCGCCCAGGATTTGGCGGAAATTAAGAAGCAGATTAAGGAACTATTGGATAAAGGTTTTATACGCCCAAGTTCTTCACCTTGGGGATCACCCGTCTTGTTAGTAGAGAAGAAGGATGGATCGTTAAGGATGGTTGTCGATTATCGTGGATTGAATGAAGTAACAATCAAGAACAAGTACCCACTACCTATGATAAATGATCTGTTTGATCGTTTGCAAGGAGCTAAAGTGTTTTCCAAGATCGACTTGCGATCAGGGTACCATCAGTTGAAGATTCGGGAGCAGGACATACCTAAGACAGCGTTTACCACGAGATATGGACTATATGAGTATACCGTTATGTCATTTGGACTGACTAACGCACCAGCCTATTTCATGAACCTGATGAACAAAGTGTTTATGGAGTTTTTGGATAAGTTAAATCGTGGTGTTCATTGATGATATTTTAATTTTCTCGAAGAATGAAGAGGAACATAAGGAACATTTGCGATTGGTTTTGGAGAAACTAAGGGAACACCGATTACATGCCAAGTTCAGCAAATGTGAGTTTTGGCTAAAAAGTTGGATTTCTTGGACATGTTATATCCGGAGAAGGAATAGCGATTGACCCCACGAAGGTTGAGACCGTAACCAAATGGGAAGCACCAACGACAGTTGGAGAGATTCGAGTTTCCTTGGACTCGCAGGATACTACCAAGATTCATTGAGAATTTCTCAAGGATTGCAAGGCCTATGACAGAATTGTTGAAGAAGGATACCAAATTCATATGGACCGAGGACTGCGAGGCAAGTTTTCGGGAGTTGAAGAAAAGATTGGTTACCTCACGGTATTAATATTGCGGATCAGACCAAGGATTATGAGGTGTATTGCGGCGCTTCACGTCGAGGACTTGGAGCAGTGCTTATGCAGGAAGGAAGAGTTGTTTCATATGCTTCACGACAACTTAAGCCTCACGAGTTAAATTATGCCACACATGATTTGGAGTTAGCAGCCGTTGTGCATGCCTTAAAGACATGGAGACATTTTCTCATTGGAAATCATTGTGAAGTATATACGGATCACAAGAGTTTGAAGTACATCTTCACACAAAAGTAATTGAATCTCAGACAGAGGAGATGGTTAGAGCTTATCAAGGATTATGATATGAGATTGCATTATCACCCCGGAAAGGCTAATGTCGTAGCAGACGCATTGAGCCGTAAGAGTCACGTCAATACCCTAATGATGGGAGGAATACCCAAGGAATTAGCCGAGGACCTTGAGAGCTATGTTTGGAAATAGTTCGAGAGGCTATGTAGCAGCATTGGAGATTCAGTCTACACTGATGGATAAAATCAGAGAAGCCCAAAAGGCAGATAAGGAAGTTGCCTCTATAAAGGAGAAAATGGGCAAAGGAAAAGCTAAAGGATTTCGTGAGGATGAGCACGATACCCTATGGTTTGAGGACCGTGTTTATGTGCCAAATAACACGGAGATCAGGAAGTTGATTTTACAAGAAGCCCATGATTCACCCTATTCGATTCACCGGAAATACCAAGATGTATTTGGATTTGAAGAATACTTTACGGTGGACGGAATGAAGAAGGATATTGCGGAGTATGTAGCAGTTTGCGATGTATGCCAGAGAGCAAAGGTAGAGCATCAGAAGCCAGCAGGATTGTTACAACCATTGCCGATACCCGAATGGAAGTGGGATAAACTAGGCATGGATTTCATCACAGGTTTGCCAAAGACTCGTTCAGGATATGACTCGATTTGGGTTATAGTCGACCGCTTGACGAAGGTAGCTCATTTCATTCCAGCCAAGACTACCTATAGCAGCGCTAAGTTGGCAAAGATATACATGACCAGAATTGTGTGTTTACACGGAGTTCCGAGGAGTATCGTATCAGATAGAGGAACCCAATTTACCTCAAAGTTTTGGAACCAGTTGCACGAAACATTGGGAACCAGATTGGAATTCATCTGACAGCTTTCCACCCACGCACCGATGGACGACCGAGAGAGTCAATCAGATTTTGGAGGATATCTTTGAGAGCTTGTGCACTAGATTATGGATCTAGTTGGGATGATAATTTGCCGTATGCAGAATTTTCTTATAACAACAGTTACCAAACCAGCTTGAAGATGGCACCTTTCGAGGCTCTGTATGGAAGGAGATGCAGGACACCGTTGTCATGGGACTAAACCGGAGATCGTCGGTTGTTTGGACCAGATTTGATTAAAGAGTCTCGAGCGAAAGGTTAAACTGATTGAGATAGGCTCAAGGTAGCCCATCCGATGAGAAGAGCTATGCGGATTCAAAGCGCAAAGCGATTGAATATGAAGTTGGAGATAGAGTATATCTTAGAGTATCCCCGCTTGAGGAGTTAAGCGTTTTGGAGTTAAAGGAAAATTAGCACCACGTTTCGTTGGACCGTATAAGATTTTGCAGCGCATGGGAGAAGTTGCTTATAAGCTGGAATTGCGGAAGGACTGTCGAGTTCATGATGTATTCCATGTTTCTCGGTGAAGAAATGTCACTCCGAGATAGCGGAGATACCGCTAAGAGACACAAAGTGCCACTTGAAGCAATTCAGTTGAAGGATGACTTAACATATGAGGAAAAACCAGTGAAGATTCTCGATTATGCCAGCAGAGTTACTGCAGCAAGGTTATCAAGTTTTGCAAGGTTCGATTGGAGCCACCACATCAAGATGAAGCCACACAGGAAAGAGAGGAAGATTTACTCAAGGACCACGCTCACCTATTTTCTAGCCAACCCGAATCTCGAGGGCTAGATTCATCTTAAGAGGTAGGTTTGTAACATCCCAAATTTTCAATTTGGAATGTTATACATTAAGTCATCATGCATATCATATTTCTTGCATTTTCCGATCCTAGAAAATTTCACGCAACTCAAGGACCCTCGGAGAAGTTGGAGATTTCATTATTTTCATATTTGGGTTCTCTCAAATTTTGAAAATAGGATCATTTAGATTTATTTAATTATCTTCAAATATTTTTCCAATAAAAAATTAAGAGAGGAATAATATGACTTTCCCAACATTTAGGAAAAATGAAGATTTAATAAATAAATCGATTTTGGTTTTGAAAGTTTATTTGCTTTAGGGAAAAAATGAGTATTTTAAAAATATGCATTTTGGCCCCGTTTTAAAGTTCATTTTGTTCGACTCATTTTTAAGAGTCGGGGAAAATTAATTTTATTTAATTTGGAGTTCGTTTAGTTTTATTTTAAATTCGTTTCGTTTTGTTTAAAAAAAAGCAGCGCGTGCCCTTTGGGCCAAGGGCCCACTGCCCACCGTCGCTGGCCAAGGCACCCCCCTCAAGCGCTCCCCGCTCGGGAGGAGTCCCGCCGTCGCCGACCGAGTCCGGCTCGGCCACGCCACCCCGCCGTTGCCCCCTGCCCTTTATATACTCCCGCCTCTCTCTCCTCCTCAACCCGAGCCGCCGCCGCCCCTGAGCCGCCGCCGCCGCCCGCCGTGCGCCTGCGCCGCCCGTCGCCCGACCCGCCACCCGCCGCCACCGCCGACCACCGCCGCCCGCCGGGCCCGAGCCCCATGGCGACCTCGCCGAGGTAGCCACCCACCCCGGTCGGTTTGTTTCCAAAACCGTTCGGTTTCTTTCGTTGTTCGGTTTTTAAAAAACCCTAGATTGGTTTATTTTTTAGTCGGTTTTGTTAACTAGTGAGCGTTCACCGATCCGTTCGTTTTAACGAACGTGTTCGTCGATTAGTTTCTGTTAACGAACGTCCGTTCGTTTAACCGTTCGCTGTTTTTCTTTTAATCGGATTTAATCCGTTATTTTCGATTTGATTCGATCCAATCTTCAAATGAGTTTATTTTCTCGCTCGTTTATCGAATCAGGTGATTCAAGCGCTGGAGTTTCGTTTGAAACCGCCGTTCCGACTAATCCACTCAAACCAAGTTTTGCTACTGTAAAATTTGACCTAGTTTCAAATTGCTAAAACCGAGTTGTTTTCTTCTGACATTCGACTTTCGTTGCTTTATTTGATTCGATTCTTTTTGCACCAGGGTTCTTAAATTGAACTTTCTGGTTAGATCTTTTATTCGAGATTTACCCGTGCATTAGATGAGTACTTATTGTATGCTTGTTGTTTGTCTGCGTTAGATCACCCGGAGTGCGCCGCTTGTTACTTCGAGTCTCTAGGTTTCATGGATCATCGACAAGGCAAGTAACACTTGATCATACCTTTTCTACTACCCAGTTTTTATGCATTAGATCAATCCTCAAACACTTGCATGGTTAGGATCTAATTAAATTGTGGGATGGGAAGTAGATTAAGGTAGTGCCTATTACCTGTTTTACTTATGAAACCTTGGGAGTTACTTCTACGTTTGCTTATTATGCCATGCTATGCTAGTAGACGTGGATTGGGTGAGTGAATATCCATGACAAATGTGAGATGGTTAATTAATGGTTTATCTAAGGTGGCAACAAACACACATCGGGGTGGATTGAGGCACTGGTTTCCATCAGACTTGCTGTATTTTCTTGGACCGCCACCCGGGCTCTAAGGGATCATAAGATTATTCAAACTGGAAACTTCCGTGTGCAGCCGAAGCCAATATGGGCTCGGCATAGTTGAGTAAGTTGTGCGAACTCTTACGGGTAGGCTAGCTGATGTAGGGGATGTAGGTTGGTACGGTCTACCCACATGTAAGGTGCTAGTGCTTCGAAGGCTGTGTCTCGGTCATCCGTCTCTCAAACACCATGTAGTGCGAGAACCAAGCAGAGCGATCGAGTCTTGTGGGGAAAAGTCGCAAACCTCTGCAGAGTGTATAAACTAATCATGATTAGCCGTGTCCCGGCTATGGACGTTTTGAGTATCTAGTACTTGAATATCATGTGAATCTCATCATGTTACTTCTAATTAATGTTATTGGGTTTTAATGAGTACTTTCATTTTAATTGGGATTGAGGATGTCATCAACCATTCTCAATGTTTAACAACCACCATGATAGTTAAACAAAATTATTCCTTTGCGGTAGGGACAAATTAGCTTTATGCAATCATGTAATCAGAGAGCTTTTCCACCAGCCATATATGCATATAGTATAGGCTTATTCCTTCATTTCTCTCTATGTGTTACATTGCGGCATATTCCATGTGTTGACCCGTTTTCGGGCTGCAACTTTCATGTTGCGAGACTTTTCGTAAGACGAGTAAGGTGTTAGGTCGTGGTTCTATACTCGGTGATGCCGATGGAGTTGATGGACTCACTTATCTTCCAAGTCTTCCGATTATCGATATTAGATGGCCTTAAGCCATATTTATTGTAATAAGTCCTCTTTTGGACGTATTTGTAATAAGTGTGTGATTGCTACTCGCTATATATCCTTCAAAATCTTGTGTGGTGTCGGCATTCTTGATCTAGGGATGACACTGAGCACAGAGACTTGATCCATTTGGGTCGGGTCGCTACAAACATCCTTGCCGTCCTTCTTGAAGTTCTTCTTACCCTTGCCCTTCTTGAACTTAGTGGTTTTATTGACCATCAACACTTGATGTTCTTTCTTGATTTCTACCTCTGACTTCAGCATTGAAAATACTTCAGGAATAGTTTTCACCATCCCCGCATATTGTAGTTCATCACAAAGCTCTTGTAGCTCGGTGGGAGCGATCAAGGATTCTGTCAATGACGGCCTCGTCCGGAGGTTAATGTCCAGTGGACAAAGCGGTTGTGCAACCTGGACATTTTGAGTATGTGCTCACCGATGAATTATTTTCCTCCATCTTACAACTATAGAACTTGTCGGAGACTTCATATCTCGACCGGGCATGAGCTTGGAAAACCATTTTCAGCTCCTCGAACATCTCATATGCTCCGTGTTGCTCAAAACGCTTTTGGAGCCCGGTTCTAAGCTGTAAAGCATGCCGCACTGAGCGAGGGAGTAATCATCAAGACGTGATCGCCAAGCGTTCATAACGTCTTGGTTCTGCAGGATGGGTGCTTCACCTAGCAGTGCTTCTAGGACATATTGTTTCTTGGCAGCTATGAGGATGATCCTCGTGGTTCGGACCAGTTCAAATAGTTGCTGCCATCATCTTTCAGCTTGGTTTTCTCTAGGAACGCGTTGAAGTTCATGGTGACATGAGCATTGGCCATTTGATCTACAAGACATTTTGCAAAGATTTTAGACTAATGTTCATGATAATTAAGTTCATCTAATCAAATTAATTAATGAACTCCCACTCAGATTTGACATCCCTCTAGTCATCTAAGTGTTACACGATCCGAGTCGACCAGGCCGTGTCCGATCATCACGTGAGACGGACTAGTCATCGTCGGTGAACATCTCCATGTTGATCGTATCTTCCATACGACTCATTTTCGACCTTTCGGTCTCTTGTGTTCCGAGGCCATGTCTGTACATGCTAGGCTCGTCAAGTTAACCTAAGTGTTTTGCATGTGTAAAACTGTCTTACACCTATTGTATCGAACGTAGGAATCTATCACCCCGATCATCACGTGGTGCTTGAAGCGATTTAACTTTAGCAACGGTGCACGTTAGGGAGAACACTTTCTTGAAATTATTATAAGGGATCATATTATTTACTACCGTCGTTCTAAGTAAACAAGATGCATAAACATAATAAACATCACATGCAATTATATAGTTGTGACATGATATGGCCAATATCATATAGCTCCTTTGATCTCCATCTTCGGGGCTCCATGATCATCTTGTCACCGGCATGACACCATGATCTTCATCATCATGATCTCCAGCATCGTGTCTCCACAAAATTATTCCTTTGCAGTAGGGACAAATTAGCTTTATGCAAAACTGTAACCGTAGAGCTTTTCCACCAGCCATATATGCATGTAGTATAGGCTTATTCCTTCATTTCTCTCTATGTGTTACATTGCCAAGATATTCCATGTCTTGACCCGTTTTGGGCTGCAACTTTCATGTTGCAGACTTTTCGAACGACAGTAAGGTGTTAGGTCGTGGTTCTATACTCAGTGATGCCGATGGAGTTGATGGACTCACTTATCTTCCAAGTCTTCCGCTGTTATCGATATTAGATGGCCTTAAGCCATATTTATTGTAATAAGTCCTCTTTTGGACGACGCTGTAATAAGTGTGTGATTGCTACTCTGCTATAAATCCTTCAAAGTACTGTGTGGTGTCAGCATTACTGATCTAGGGATGACACTGAGCACAGAGACTTGATCCATTCGGGTCGGGTCGCTACTGAGAGATGGTATCGAGCACACTGTGACCGTGAGACACGACCACTAAGTTAAAGCCATAGATCACTACTCTCTTCCCATTTTCTAACTCCTCATCTTTTCTACTCTTTTAGGATGAAGGACGCCAAGATCAAGTACGCTCAACCGATGAAGGCACACCTTTTGGATTTCACTGAAGGAAGTCACCAAGTACTGAACATTGGACTACCCGGTTTCACGGGACTTTCAACGCCACTCTGCTCAAGAAGAGGGCTGAAGATTCAAGCTCACGTTCGGGAAGGACATTCGCCCCAATCACCAAGCCTATAGATAGTGTTTTCGATTGCACCAACCTGAGTCAGGGAAACAGCATGGCAGCTCATATCACCATGGGACGCATTGGAGAAGTTTATCAAGAAGACCTCAAGGACACTATCTACCAGATTTGCGGACGAGATGAACAATGGGAGATAGTCGGCACCAAGAAGGATAGATCCATTGCAGCTTTCATCCGGAGTTATACCAACACATTCGGCCAGGAGAACCAGATGTGCAATGATATGTTAGAGTTGAAGAATGCAAAGGGAAGGATCCTCGAACTTGAAGAAGGACTAAAGGCTACACGCAAGGACTACATGGACGAGATAGTAGCTCTAGCAAGACACAATAACGATCTTAAGTACGAGATCGAAGAACTCAAGAAGAAGTTGGCGCTCAAGAACGAAGACAAGCACGTCGGCTGTCCAAGGAACTACATCATCATTGACGACACCGATTCGGATCCAAGTGAACCCGACTTTGAAGACGAAGCTGGAGCAGACATCATGGAGTCTTCCACCGGTTCAAATTAGTAGAAGTCCCCCATATATTAGTAGAATTACCTCCATGTAAACATTATAGTACACACACTTTTGCGCTAGTTAGATCGTTGTAAGCCCTTTGTTTGAATTGAATGAAGTGATTTTGTGTGCATTTGCTCATGTGCATTTGGGTAGTGTTTCTCCTTAGACCTCATTCTATTCTTAATTACTCGTCTTTTCTAAACCCATCAGATACCTCCGAGACGCGACCCCGGGTTTGTTTTCCGCCGAGATCACCCAGTTGATTCAGCAGCGAACACCTTGATTCAAACATTGGTGCGAAACCAAGGCAACAACAACAACAACCCACCACCACCACCACCACCACCATGGATCACTTGACTCGTTTCCTTAGACTAAATCCGCCGATGTATTCCAAAGAGCACCGAGCCGATTGTAGCAGATGATTGGCTCCGCAAGATAGGAAGGAGTTGACCACTGCAGGATGCATGATGGAGAAAAAGTGAAGTTTGCGACACCAGCTTGAAGGACCCGCAGCAGCATGGTGGGAAAATTTTACAGCCACTTACCACTGAGACACCGTCACATGGGATCAGTTTGACAAGCTTTCCGCCTGCCCATGTTTCAGCAGGAGCCATGGCCATGAAGAAGCGTGAGTTTCGCAACTTCGCCAAGGAGGAAGGACCGTTGGCGAGATGTGGATGATTTTAGTAAGTTAGCACGTTATGCCCCGGATGACGTTGCTACGGATCTGACTAAGTAGGAGAAGTTTCGGAAGGACTGAATGATGAGTTCAGCATGCCGTTGATGGTAGCAAGTTTCAATAATTACCAGGAGTTGGTAGACCGAGCCCTCATGATTGAAGGAAAGCAGCAGACAAATTGAGAACCGCAAGAGGAAGTATGGACAAGGAAAGTATAACTCTGGAGCTCAGTGAGAAGCCTCGTTATACCCTAAACCAGGAATTCAGTTTCAGCATACCCATGGAGGTGGTAATTCGCACAACCATAATGGCACCAAGAATGGGAGCGGGAATGGAGGAAGCAATGGACAGAACCGCACCAACCCGTCAACACCATCCAAGGTAGACTGAGTCACATTACTTGTTTTAAGTGCCGCAAGATGGGCATTATGCAAATGACTGCCCGAAGGCGAACGGAAATGGCAATGGAAGCTCGGAAAGAAGCCAAACCCTTTCAACAGGGGATGGTGAACCACATTGATGTGGAGGAGGTTGAAGATCAGCCCGATGCGATGTCGGTAAGTTTTTGGTTAAGTCATTTATGCGCAGTTGTTCTTTTCGATACTAGTGCATCGCATTCATACATATCAAGGGATTTGTGGATAAGTACAAATTACCGACCCAAGCCCTTAGGTCACCCATGCTAGTAACCTCACCCGGAGCAGAATACATGGCTAGTAAATGGTGTGATCGACTGCCATTGAGGATTGGACACTATGTTTTCCCCTCAGACCTAATAGTTCTGGAATCCCAAGGATTGGATGTGATATTAGGAATGGATTGGTTATCGAAGTATGGAGGGAACATAGATTGCTCCACTAAGTCAATTTTGCTCACCACACCAGAAGGAAGAAGGATCAAGTACGTATCACGACACGAGCCGAGGAGAAAGCAAGTAAATTGCTTATCGGGGTTGTGCGGAAGAAGTACCGGTGGTGAAGGATTTTCTGATGTATTTCCTAAGAGTTGCGGTGAATGCCACGGATAGAGACATTGAGTTTTGATTGAGCTGTTGCGAGGACAGGCCCGATATCAAAGCGACCATACAGGATGCCCGCCGAGGATTTGGCGGAAATTAAGAAGCGATTAAGGAACTATTGGATAAAGGTTTTAGCACGCCCAAGTTCTTCACCTTGGGGATCACCCGTACTGTTAGTAGAGAAGAAGGATGGATCGTTAAGGATGGTTGTCGATTATCGTGGATTGAATGAAGTAACAATCAAGAACAAGTACCCACTACCTATGATAAATGATCTGTTTGATCGTTTGCAAGGAGCTAAAGTGTTTTCCAAGATCGACTTGCGATCAGGGTACCATCAGTTGAAGATTCGGGAGCAGGACATACCTAAGACAGCGTTTACCACGAGATATGGACTATATGAGTATACCGTTATGTCATTTGGATGACTAACGCACCAGCCTATTTCATGAACCCGATGAACAAAGTGTTTATGGAGTTTTTGGATAAGTTAAATCGTGGTGTTCATTGATGATATTTTAATTTTCTCGAAGAATGAAGAGGAACATAAGGAACATTTATGATTGGTTTTGGAGAAACTAAGGGAACACCAGTTATATGCCAAGTTCAACAAATGTGAGTTTTGGCTAAAAGAAGTTGGATTTCTTGGACATGTTATTTTTTTTTTTAAACCCCTTTTTTATTTTAAGGGGAAAAAAAAAATTTTTTTTTTCCCCCTTTTTTTTCCCGGTTTTTTTTAAAAAACAAAAAAAATTTTTTAAAAAAACCCAAAAATTGGGGGGGGTTTTTTTTTTGGGGGCCAAACCTTTTTAACCTTTTTAAAGAAATTTTTTTTTAAAGGGGGGGGGTTTGGGGGGGGGGGAAATTAAAGGGGTTAAAAGGGTTTAATTTTTTTAAAAAGGGGAAAAAAAACCAAGGGGGGGAAATTAGGAAATTTTCCCAAAAAAGATTTTTGGGCCCCCCGGGGGGGTTTAAATTTTAAAAAAAAAAAAATTTTTTTGGGGTTTTTTTTGGGTTAAGGTTGGCCCCTTTCCGGGAAAAGGGGTTTTTTTTGGGGGGGTTTTTTTAAAATTTTTTAAGGGTTTTTTTACCCCTTTTTTTTTTTCCCCCCCAATTTCCCCCCGATTTTGGGGGTGGGGGCCCCTTTTGGGGAAAAAATCCTTTTTCCCCCCCGGGGGTTTTTTAAAAATTTTTAAAATTCCCTTTTTCCTTTTTTGTTTTCCCTTTTTTTAAATTTTTTTTTTTTTTTAAAAAAAACCTTTTCCCCAAAACAAAATTTTTTTAAAAATTTTTTAAGGGCCCAAAATTTTTGGGAAAAAATTTAAGTTTTTTAACCCCCCCCAAAAAAAGGGCCCCCCCTTTTTTTTTTTTTGGGGGGAAATTTTTTTTGGGGGGTTTTTTAAAATTTTTGGGGGGGGGTTTGGGGGTTTTTTTTTTTTTTTAAAAAAAAATTTTTAATTCTTTTTAAATTTTTTGGGGAAAATTTTTTTTTTTTTTTTTTTTAAAAACCTTTTGGGGGTTTAAAAAAGGGGTTTGGAAGGGCCCCTTTAAACCCCCCGGGGGGGGCCCCCTTTTTTGGTTTCCTTTTAAAGGGGTTTTCCCCTTTTTTAAAATTTTTTTTTTAAAAATTTTTTGGGGTTTTTTTTTAAATTTGGCCTCATGGCGACCT
This sequence comes from Aegilops longissima, assembly GCA_021605205.1. Classification (NCBI taxonomy): domain Eukaryota; kingdom Viridiplantae; phylum Streptophyta; class Magnoliopsida; order Poales; family Poaceae; genus Aegilops; species Aegilops longissima. Next base: position 462,977,250 of record CM038680.1, read on the forward strand.
CGCCGGAGGTAGCCGCGCCACCCCCGGTCCGGTTTGTTTCAAAACTGTTCCGGTTTTTCTTCGTTGTTCGGTTTTTTAAAACCCTAGATTGGTTTATTTTTTAGTCGGTTTTGTTAACTAGTGAACGTTCACCGATCCGTTCGCTTTAACGAACATGTTCGTCGGTTAGTTTCGTTAACGAACGTCCGCTCGCTTAACTGCTCGCTGTTTTTCTTTTAATCGGATTTAATCCGTTATTTTCTGATTTCGATTCCGATCCAATCTTCAAATCAGTTTATTTTCTCGCCGCTTATCGGAATCAGTGATTCAAACGCCCGGAGTTTCGTTTCGAAACCGCCGTTCCGACTAATCCACTCAAACCAAGTTTTGCTACTGTAAAATTTGACCAAGTTTCAAATTGCTAAAACCGAGTTTTTTCTTCTGACATTCGACTTTCGTTGCTTTATTTGATTCGATTCTTTTTGCACCAGGGTTCTTAAATTGAACTTTCTGGTTAGATCTTTATTCGAGATTTACCTGCATTAGATGAGTACTTATTGTATGCTTGTTGTTTGTCCGTTAGATAACCCGGAGTGCGCCGCTTGTTACTTCGAGTCTCTAGGTTTCATGGATCGTCGAAGAAGGCAAGTAACACTTGATCATACCTTTTCTACTACCCAGTTTTTATGCATTAGATCAATCCTCAAACACTTGCATGGTTAGGATCTAATTAAATTGTGGGATGGGAAGTAGATTGAGGTAGTGCCTATTACCTGTTTTACTTATGAAACCTTGGGAGTTACTTCTCGCTTGCTTATTATGCCATGCTATGCTAGTAGACGGATTGGATGAGTGAATATCCATGATGATGTGAGATGGTTAATTAATGGTTTATCTAAGGTGGCAACTTAAACACACATCTGGGTGGATTGAGGCACCTGGTTTCCATCAGACTTGCCTGTATTTTCTTGGACCGCCACCCGTGCTCTAAGGGATCATAAGATTATTCAAACCGAAACTTCCGTGTGCAGCCGTGGCCAATATGGGCTCGCATAGTTGAGTAAGTTGTGCGAACTCTTACGGGTAGGCTAGCTGATGTAGGGATGTAGGTTGGTACGATCTACCCACATGTAAGGTGCTAGTGCTTCGAAGATCGTGTCTCGCCATCCGCCTCTCAAACACCATGTAAAAGTAGAACCAAACGGAGGCGATCGAGTCTTGTGGGGAAAAGTGCGCAAACATTTGCAGAGTGTATAAACTAATCATGATTAGCCGTGTCCCTGTTATGGACGTTTTGAGTATCTAGTACTTGAATATCATGTGAATCTCATCATGTTACTTCTAATTAATGTTATTGGGTTTTAATGAGTACTTCCATTTTAATTGGGATTGAGGATGTCATCAACCATTCTCAATGTTTAACAACCACCATGATAGTTAAACAAAATTATTCCTTTGCAGAGGGACAAATTAGCTTTATGCAAAATCAGAATCAGAGAGCTTTTCCACCAGCCATATATGCATGTAGTATAGGCTTATTCCTTCATTTCTCTCTATGTGTTACATTGCCAAGATATTCCATGTGTGACCTGCTTTGGGCTGCAACTTTCATGTTGCGATTTTCGCATTTACGAGTAAGGTGTTAGGTCGTGGTTCTATACTCAGTGATGCCGATGGAGTTGATGGACTCACTTATCTTCAAGTCTTCCGCTGTTATCGATATTAGATGGCCTTAAGCCATATTTATTGTAATAAGTCCTCTTTTGGACGACGCTGTAATAAGTGTGTGATTGCTACTCTGCTATAAATCCTTCAAAGTACTGTGTGGTGTCAGCATTACTGATCCAGGGATGACACTGAGCACAGAGACTTGATCCATTTGGGTCGGGTCGCTACAAACATCCTTGCCGTCCTTCTTGAAGTTCTTCTTACCCTTGCCCTTCTTGAACTTAGTGGTTTTATTGACCATCAACACTTGATGTTCTTTCTGATTTCTACCTCTGACTTCAGATTGAAAATACTTCAGGAATAGTTTTCACCATCCCCTGCATATTGTAGTTCATCACAAAGCTCTTCTAGCTCGGTGGGGCGCGATCAAGGATTCTGTCAATGACGGCCTCGTCCAGAGGTTAATGTCCAGTCGGGACAAAGCGGTTGTGCAACCCAGGACATTTTGAGTATGTGCTCACCGACGAACTATTTTCCTCCATCTTACAACTCTGTAGAACTTGTCGGAGACTTCATATCTCGACCTTTACATGAGCTTGGAAAACCATTTTCAGCTCCTCGAACATCTCATATGCTCCGTGTTGCTCAAAACGCTTTTGGAGCCCCGTTCTAAGTCTGTAAAGCATGCCGACTGAACGAGGGAGTAATCATCAAGACGTGATCGCCAAGCGCTCATAACGCCTTGGTTCTCTCGATGGGTGCTTCACCTAGCGGTGCTTCTAGGACATACTGTTTCTTGGCAGCTATGAGGATGATCCTCGTGTTCCGGACCAGTTCAAATAGTTGCTGCCATCATCTTTCAGCTTGGTTTTCTAGGAGCGCTGAAGTTCATGGTGACATGAGCGCTGGCCATTTGATCTACAAGACATTTTGCAAAGATTTTAGACTAATGTTCATGATAATTAAGTTCATCTAATCAAATTAATTAATGAACTCCCACTCAGATTTGACATCCCTCTAGTCATCTAAGTGTTACATGATCCGAGTCGACCAGGCCGTGTCCGATCATCACGTGAGACGGACTAGTCATCGTCGGTGAACATCTCCATGTTGATCGATCTTCCATACGATTCATGTTCGACCTTTCGGTCTCTTGTGTTCCGAGGCCATGTCCGTACATGCTAGGCTCGCAAGTTAACCTAAGTGTTTTGTATGTGTAAAACTGTCTTACACCTATTGTATGCGAACGTAGGAATCTATCACACCCGATCATCACGTGGTGCTTCGAAACGACGAACTTTAGCAACGGTGCACAGTTAGGGAGAACACTTTCTTGAAATTATTATAAGGGATCATATTATTTACTACCGTCGTTCTAAGTAAACAAGATGCATAAACTAATAAACATCACATGCAATTATATAGTTGTGACATGATATGGCCAATATCATATAGCTCCTTTGATCTCCATCTTCGGGGCTCCATGATCATCTTGTCACCGGCATGACACCATGATCTTCATCATCATGATCTCCATCATCGTGTCTCCATGAAGTTGCTCGCCAACTATTACTTCTACTACTATAGCTAACGGTTTAGCAATAAAGCAAAGTAATAAACCAAACGTTCCCCAACAGTGGCAAAGCAATAAAGGTCATACAATAATTAAGACAACTCTTATGGCTCCTGCCGGTTGTCGTACTCATTGACATGCAAGTCGTGATTCCTATTACAAGAACATGATCTCATACATCACAATATATCATTCATAATTCATCACAACTTTTGGCCATATGACATCACAAGGCAATTGCTGCAAAAACAAGTTAGACGTCCTCTAATTGTTGTTGCATCTTTTACGTGGCTGCAATAGGGTTCTAGCAAGAACGTTTTCTTACCTACGAAAAAGCCACAACGTGATTTGTCAACTTCTATTTACCCTTCATAAGGACCCTTTTCATCGAATCCGCTCCAACTAAAGTGGGAGAGACAGACACCCGCTAGCCACCTTATGCAACTAGTGCATGTCAGTCGGTGGAACCTGTCTCACGTAAGCGTACGTGTAAGGTCGGTCCGGGCCGCTTCATCCCACAATACCGCTGAAGCAAAATTAGATTATTAGCGGCAAGAAAGTTGACAACATCTACGCCCACAACAAATTGTGTTCTACTCGTGCAAAGAGAACTACACATAGACCTAGCTCATGATGCCACTGTTGGGGAACGTTGCAGAAAATAAAAAAATTCCTACGGTTTCACCAAGATCCATCTATGAGTTCATCTAGCAATGAGTGATAGGAGTGCATCTACATACCTTTGTAGATCGCGAGCGGAATCGTTCAAGAGAACGGGGTTGAGGGAGTCGTACTCGTCGTGATCCAAATCACCGATGACCAAGTGCCGAACGGACAACACCTCCACGTTCAACACACGTACGGAGCGGATGACGTCTCCCGCACCATGATCCAACAAGGAGGAGGGAGAGGTTGAAGAAGATCCAGTAGCACGACGGCGTGGTGGTGGATGCAGCAGGGTTCCGGCAGAGCTTCGCCGAGCTTCTGCGAGAGGGAGAGGTGTAGCAGGGAGGGGTGGGAGGCGCCAGGTGTTTGGTGCGGCTGCCCTCCCACCCCCCTCTTTATATAGGGACCCCAGGGGGGGCGCCGGCCCTAGGAGATGGGATCTCCTAGGGGGGGCGGCGACCAAGGGGGGGGGGAGGTGGAGTGCCCCCCAAGGCAAGTGGAGGCGCCCCCTCCCCTAGGGTTCCCAACCGGATAACACAATTATAGCATGAATAAAAGACAATTATCATGAACAAGGAAATATAATAATAATAATCCTTTTATTATTGCCTCTAGGGAATATTTCCAACATCTTGTCCATCACATCATTCTCCTAATGATGTGATCCCGTTATCAATGACATCCAATGTCCATGGTTAGGAAACCGTAACCATCTATTGATCAACGAGCTAGTCAACTAGAGGCTCACTAGGGACATGTTGTGGTCTATGTATTCACACATGTATTACGATTTTCGGTTAACACAATTATAGCATGAACAATAGACAATTATCATGAACAAGGAAATATAATAATAACCATTTTATTATTGCCTCTAGGGCATATTTCAAACAGTCTCCCACTTGCACTAGAGTCAATAATCTAGTAACATTGTGATGAATCAAACACCCATAGAGTTATGGTGTTGATCATGTTTTGCTTGTGGAAGAGGTTTAGTCAACGGATCTGCGACATTCAGGTCCGTATGCACTTTACAAATATCTATGTCTCCATCTTGAACATTTTCACGAATGGAGGTGAAGCGACGCTTGATATGCCTGGTCTTCTTGTGAAACCTGGGCTCCTTGGCCAGGGCAATAGCTCCAGTATTGTCACAGAAGAGAGCCATCGGGCCCGACGCATTAGGAATAACTCCTAGGTCGGTAATGAACTCCTTCATCCATTTTGCTTCATGTGCTGCCTCCGAGGCTGCCATGTACTCCGCTTCACATGTAGATCCCGCCACGACGCTTTGCTTGCAACTGCACCAGCTGACTGCCCCACCATTCAAAATATACACGTGTCTGGTTTGTGACTTAGAGTCATCAGATCTGTGTCGGCTAGCATCGACGTAACCCTTTACGATTTGAGCTCTTCGTCACCTCCATAAACGAGAAACATATCCTTAGTCCTTTTCAGGTACTTCGGGATATTCTTGACCGCTGTCCAGTGTTCCATGGCGGGATTACTTTGGTACCTTCCTACCAAACTTATGGCAATGTTTACATCAGGTCTGGTACACAACATGGCATACATAATAGACCCTATGGCCGAGGCATAGGGGATGACACTCATCATTTCTCTATCTTCTGCCGTGGTCGGGCATTGAGTCGTACTCAATCTCACACCTTGCAATACAGGCAAGAACCCCTTCTTGGACTGATCCATATTGAACTTCTTCAATATCTTGTCAAGGTACGTGCTTTTGTGAAAGACCAATGAGGCGTCTCGATCTATCTCTATAGATCTTGATGCCTAATATATAAGCAGCTTCTCCAAGGTCCTTCATTGAAAAACACTTATTCAAGTAGGCCTTTATGCTTTCCAAGAGTTCTATATCATTTCCCATCAATAGTATGTCATCCACATATAATATCAGAAATGCTACAGAGCTCCCACTCACTTTCTTGTAAACACAGGATTCTCCATAAATCTGCGTAAACCCAAACGCTTTGATCATCTCATCAAAGCGAATGTTCCAACTCCGAGATGCTTGCACCAGCCCATAGATTGAGCGTTGGAGCTTGCATACCTTGTCAGCATTCTCAGGATCGACAATACCTTCCGGCTGTATCATATACAATTCTTCCTTAAGGAAACCATTAAGGAATGTCGTTTTGACGTCCATTTGCCATATCTCATAATCATAGAACACGACAATTGCTAACATGATTCGGACGGACTTCAGCTTCGCTACGGGTGAGAAGGTCTCATCGTAGTCAACCCCTTGAACTTGTCGATAACCCTTAGCGACAAGCCGAGCTTTATAGATGGTCACATTTCCATCCGCGTCTGTGTAAGTGCATCTAGTGCCCCTTAGTGATTTTGGTGTATTGAAGATTTATAGGTTAAGGGACTAATGTGTTTATGAGTGTACACAGGTCTATAAGTCTATGAGGAGTTTGATATTTACAGAGAAAGTCGACCCCTAAAAATGAAGTTCTTCGTCTGAAGACTTTGGATTTCTGAAGACTTTGAAAGTGAAGAAATTGGTGTGACCTTGAAGACTTGGTATTCATTTGAGGAACATGAAGCGTGAAGACTTTTGTTTTCGTAGTTTCATTCTCTCTTTCTTGAGTCATAGGAAACACAGTACTGTTAAAGGGGGTCGAGGAAATACTAACGAAAAATTTCCATGTGATGCTCAACTCAAAATCCTACACCTACCAATCCCTTCGAGTGAAGCCATTGGAAATCTCATACAGTTTAGTCAATTTCTTCAGTGACAGAGACGAAGTTCTTCTGGTCGCTGAGGAATTTGTTCTGACTGAGGACTTAGGAATTCGCCAGTGCGGATTGCCTACACAGTGAGGAACATGATAGCCCTGAGGAATTTGAGCCTCAAATTTCCGACCGTTGCTGTGCTACGCACCAGCTGTCCCAAAATATCTTATCCACCTAACGGTCATATCATTGAAGGGAATTTATGTCTTATCATGTCGGGCTGCTCCCTAGGCTATAAATAGTCGCCCCCTACAACCACTAGTGGGTTGGCTGCTCCGAGAGAAACTGACACTTGTCATTTGAGAGCATCCCATCCTCCGAGGACTTTGAGCGAAAATCATCAAGTGAGGAAAACCCAAACCCAAACACCTACAAACCCAAAGTGATTGAGCATCACTGAAGAGATTGATCCTGCATGGGTCCGACGCTTGTTACCTTTGAAGACTGTGCTTCTTCCAGACGGTTAGGCGTCATGGTCTAGAGCATCCAAGAGGGAATTGTGGATCGCCGAGTGACCGAGTTTGTGAAGGTTCGGAAGTCACCTGAAGACTTACCACGAGTGATTGGACGAGGTCTGTGTGACCTTAGTTCAAGGAGAATACAATGAGGACTGTGTGTCCTCAGGTTTAAATACCTAGCCGCTCCAACCAGATGTACAACTGAGACAGCAGTTGGAACTGGTCTACCAAATCATTGTCTTCACCAAGCCAACTGGTTCTATTTCCTCAACTCTTTCATTTCCTCATAACTATGTTGTGCGCTTGTTCATATCTATGTTTGAAGACTTTGACTGAAGACTTTCTCAATTTTCTCAGTTCAATTTCTTCAGTCTGTTTGTCTTCATCCTGTGTTATCCTGTGTTTACGCTTTCTGTACTCTGTGCTTGTCTTCATTTCATCATGATGACCATGCTTGTGTTCTCTGTTATGTTTACTTTTGAGTACTTATTCCGCTGCAAGTAGTTCTTCGCTAAGGAATTTCCTCACCTGGAAATTCCTCAGTGAAGAATTCATAAAAATCGCTATTCACCCCCCTCTAGTCGATATACGCACTTTCAATTGGTATCAGAGCAAGGTACTCCCTTGTTCTGTGTGATTTTGGTTAAACAGCCTGGAGTTTTAGTTATGTCGACCGCAGGTATGATCAAGATCTCTGCTGGGTGTCCTACCTTCGATGGTACGGACTACCCCTACTGGAAGAATAAGATGTGAATGCATCTTGAGGCAATTGATAACGATCTCTGGTATGTTGTGGAAAATGGTGTTCCCTCAGTCACCCCTTCTCTAAACGCTACTGATGTGAAGAGGTTCAAGCAACTCGATGCTCAAGCAAAGAATATCATATGTGGCCATCTGAGCAAAGGACAGTATGGAAGAGTGAGCGCTTTGGAAACTGCTAAGCTTATCTGGGATAGGCTGTCCAAAGTGAATGAAGGAGTCTCAACTCAGCGTGACTCTCGAGTTGATGTTCTTCGCAATCTCTTCAACCGCTTCAAAAGACTCGACAATGAAAATGTTCAACAAACCTTCGATCGACTCACTGACATCTCAAATGAGCTTCAAGCACTTGGTGCCACCGACATCACCGACCATGAGGTGGTGAAGAAATTGTTGAGATCACTTGATTCCTCATTTGATACTCTGGCATTGATGATACAAGAACATGCTAATTACAAGTCACTTCATCCCGCTGATACCCTCGAGAGGCTAAATACTCATGAGTTCCAGCTTGCTGAAAAGAGAGATCTCTATGGTTCGAGCTATGGCAGATCACATGCATCGAAGGCCAAGGAAGTTTCTGAGTCTGAAGATGAAGACTCTGGTAGCAGCCTTGGTGATCCTGAAGAACTCAGCCATGAACTAGCACTGCTCGTTAAGAAATTCTAGAAGTTCTCAAGGCGTGGTCGCTTTGGAAAACCCTCAAGGAGCAATGATTCCTCATCTAGTGAATACAAGAAAAGGCTTTGTCACAAATGCAAGAAACCTGGACACTACATTCAAGATTGTCCTTAGTGGGAAAAGGAATCAAAGAAGAAGAAATACAATGATTACAGTTCTGATGATGCGAAGAAAAATAAGAAATTCTCAAAATCTTCATCATCAAAATCCTCGAAGTCTTCCTCTCACAAGAAGAGCAGCTCCAAGAAGGCTCGGGCATTCATTGGCAAGGAAATGGACTCTGAGGCTGAATCTGAAGAAAATGAGGAAGAGGAGGCGTCTGAGGAGTCTGAATCCGGTGTGGCGAGCCTAGCTCTCGCTACTGCATTCGTCAGCAAGTCTATCTTCAACTCTGAAGAAAATGACCTCATCAACAATGCTGATGAAGGCAATGATGACTATGCTCCCACCTATTGCTTCATGGCAAAGGGTGCCAAGGTACTCAAATATACCTCCTCTGAATCAAGTGAGAATGAATCTGATGAAAACCTCAAGCCCAACTATTCTAAACTTGCTAAGATTGCTGTGAAACGACAAAGGGCTTTTGATAAGGTTCAAAACATGCTAGACAAAAGTGATGATATGTTGGGTGAAGAAATGGGTCGCACTAAAACCTTGACTGAAAATCTTCAGAGACTTCAGACTAGATTTGACAACCTTCAAGGTCATCATAAAACTCTCTTATCTGATCATGAGAAGCTCTCTTATGAATTTCTTCAAAGAAAGCAAGATCATGAGAAGCTAAGAGTGAGTTATGAAGATCTTCAGAAGGAGCGCGATTCATTACTTGCTCAACAAATCAGCGCTGCTCAGGAAGAATTTGTTCCGCCATGTTTGAAATGCATTGAACGTGAATCTGCTAATTCTTCACCTGAATGTTCAAATGCTTCTAATGTTACAAATTCTTCACCTGCCTCTGCTATCGCTAATCCCTCATCTGAGGACATTGTTAGTATCACTGACGATGCAGGACTGAAGGAATTGTACATGATGTATGTACAAAAGTCTCAAAGGGCATCAGACTCTCTGTGATGTGCTTAAAAAGCAGATCCTCAACAGGAACCCTAGGAAAGAGGGTATTGCCTTTGAGAGGAAATTCAATGCTGATGGTACATATTGGAAGCCTGAGCAGTACTGTCACGCCCAATATGCGACCCTATCCAAAAGGAACTCGAAGGTCCCACCAAGGATAGACCCGCATATTGAAACACTTTTGCAAGGTGGATATCATTACATCAACATTACATAATAGATGGGGATACATACATAAGGCACAAATGCCACAAGAACACATCAACATCATATACAAGATCAACATCCGACTACGGATGAAACATAAACAGAAGCTCAAACGACATCCACCCCTGCTAGCCCGTAATGCCGACTGGAACCTATCCCCGATCAAGAAGAAGCGTAAGAAGAACTCCAAAACAAGCATGCATCGCTCTCGGCCATGATCATCGCATAACCTGCACCTCGCAATCTGTTGTGTAGTAATCAGAGCCACGAGGACTCAGCAATCCCATTACCATGGGTATCAAGACTAGCAAAGCTTAATGGGTAAGGAAGGAGTAAAGTGGTGAGGTTGCAGCAGCGACTAAGCATATATGGTGGCTAACATACGCAAATGAGAGCGAGAAGAGAAACAAAGGAACGGTCGTCAACTTGTAATGATCAAGAAGTGATCCTGAACTCCTACTTACGCCGACATAACCCGAAACCGTGTTCTCCTCTCGATCAACCCCAAAAGAGACACTCACGGTTACGCATACGGTTGGTGTATTTTAGAAGAGTTTGCTTCAAGTTTACTACAACCGGATATTAACAAATTCCCATCTGCCACATAACATGGGCACGGCTCTCGAAAGTTTATACCTGCAGGGTGTCCCAACTTAGCCCATGATAAGCTCTCGCGATCAACGAAGGATATTCCTTCTCCCGGAAGACCCGATCAGTCTCGAATCCTGCTACAAGACATTTCGACAAAGAATAAAACAAGACCAGCAAAGTCGCCGGATGTGCCGACAAATCCCGATAGGAGTCGCCAGACCTCGCTCGTGGCACACCGGATAAGTCAAGCTACGAGTAAAACCAACCCTCGAGTTGCCCTGCAGTGGCCCAAGAAGTTGCTCGGTTCGGACCAACACTCAAGGAGCACCGCCCGGGGCTAAATAAAGATGACCCTTGGGCTCCGAAACCCAAGGAAAAAGGGCATAGGTGAGGCAAATGGTAAAACCAATGTTGGGCCTTGCCGGAGGAGTCTTATTCAAAGCGAACCGTCAAGGGGTCCCATAAATCACCCGACCGCGTTAGGGACGCAAAATCCGGGAACATAATACCGATATGACGGAAACTAGGGCGGCAAGAGTGGAACAAAACACTGCATAAGGCCGAGCCTTCCACCCTTTACCAAGTATATAGATGCATTAATAATATAAGATATATTGGGATATCCCAACAAGTAAACATGTTCCAACAAGGAACAACATCTCCAAGTTCCAACAAGGAACAAACTTCATCTTCACCTGCAACTAACAACGCTATAAGAGGGGCTGAGCAAAGCGGTAACATAGCCAAACAATGGTTTGCATAGGAAGGGTGCAAAGGTTAGAGGCTGACATGGCAATTTGGGAGGCTTGAAGAACAAATGATAGGTAGCGCAGCAAAGCGATAGAACGAAGCAACTAGCATAGCAATGATAGTAGTGAGATCCAGGGTAGCGGTCATCTTGCCTGAGATCCCGCTAGGAAGAAGAACGAGTCCATGAAGAAGATGAAGCCACGAAGACGAACCAAGCGTAGACGATTGAATCCTCACGAACGCAACGAAACAGGAACTAACAAGAAGAAGCACACAACATGGTAAACACACCACACATGAACAAGGCATGATGCACAACAAGCATGATGCATGACAAGACTACATGAAGCTACTCATGGCAAAAGATGATGCAAACAAGAACAACACATCAAAGCAAGTTTAAATGAGGCCGGGAACAACATATAACAAATCCGGTAAGTCCTCATATGCAAATTTCGAAATTGGTCCAGAACTGAATAAACCTTATTTTCAAGTTGTTAAACAGCAAGTTAAGATGCACCACGATGATCTACACGAAATTCTAGTCAAGTTACATATAAAATTCATTAAATTCGGAGCTACGGCCTAGAAGATATGAGCAAAATAAGATAAACATGGCATTGATGCAAAATGCATTCAAACATCAAACAAACACCTCAAAACAAGGATGCAACATGATAATATGAAACTACATGCAAAATCAAGCAAGTTTCATATAGAGCACACTCAAAACGGAGCAACGGTTCAACACACACTCTATACAAGTTTAAAGGACAAGCTGTCCAAAACAGCAACTAGGCATATTGCAAGCATCAAAACACTATGCTACAACATCTCAACGTAATAACAAAAGGCATGGGCATGATGTACAGGTAAAGCATGACAAAACATGAACACTGAGCTATCTCCAGAAATCACTAGAACATGCTCAAACACACATGGCAAGATTGCAAATAATAACAGTTTCAGACTTATCAGGAAATAACATCAGGTTGCAATGTTTAGAGCTATCAAACAACATGTTACAGGAACTTATTATGGCAAACAAAGGCATGGCATGAATCTACTAATTTCATAGAACAAAAGTCCTTTACTGACCATGAGCCACAAAGGATCAGAAAATATGATGGCACCCATGTAAACATGGCAAGTTATATTACAGATTCATACATGGCAGGAACAACAATAAGTAGGCATGTTGGTGAGCTTGAACCACTCACCACAGAGCAATACATGGCATGGCAAGGCAACTCACAGTAAGAAGACATGGCATAGAAGCTATACATGGCAAGAAAAACATCATAGCATACACGGATCAACTACAACAACCTTGGCAAAATTGAATAACATGTAAACAACCTGCCAGGAAACATTTTATAGCAAAAGTAGAGCTCGATTGACTCAAGCTATGGCACTCCATAATTTCAAAAAAGGGCATGGATGGATAGAGAATAACCATATGTTCAAAACATCCTTACTTAAGTATCTTAAAATAAGCATGGATCTCTCGGTAGCATCAAGTTTACATGGCATAAAAATATCAGCAAAACAGGGCTGAAATCAGCAACATCATGAAGCCTAGTTTGCATGCTTGTGCTAGTCACCACAGAGATCACAAAAATACATGGCATACACCCCTGTAAAGATGGCATGGCATATTACAAAACACATGTAGGACCCAAGTTCATAGGGTGCACACATCAATCATGGCAAAAATGGCAAAAGTGCATGTTCTGAAAAGAATCTGAAACTAACATCACATAGCCCTCTTCCAACAGCATTTTGGGCATCAAGATGAGCTCAAATGTAAATGATGCAATGAGATGAAATAATTTACTCGTCGAGGCGAACAATTTGACATATTACACGCACAAAGCGGAGCTACGGATGCAGAGATACGATGCAACGAACATGGCATGATAATAACAAAATTCTGGGACTTGGTGGAATTTCACCTCCGGGAAAAGTCAACCCGGGACGGAGGGATCCGGGACGGCGCGGTACAGGATGGGGACGAGGGCGTTTGGTTCGGGGACCGGTGGATCTGGTCCATCTTCTCCGGATCCGACCGGACAAGAACTCCGGCGAGCTCCGGCGGTGTTCCGGCGATGACGGGGAGGCGCGGGGACGCGGGATCCGGCGGAGGAGGCGAGGGCGCGGGGGCACGGGCTCGAGCTGGCGGCGCCGCCGGGCGAAGTCGGCGAGGAACGGACGAGGCCGATCCGGGCAGCGCGGGCGGCGGCGCCATACAGCGGGCGCCGCTGGCCGAGGCGGGCGAGGCCGGGCGGGGGGCGGGCGCGAAGCCGAGGGCACCGGGCGTGGAGGCTCGCCAGCGAGACCCGCGTGGCGGCGCGGATCGCGGCAAGGGGGCGCCGGTGAGGGCGGAGGGGCAACGGCGGCGCGGGAGGAGCTTCAGCGCGGCGGCGCTGCCGGCGGCCGGGCCAGCCACCGGCCGGACAGGCCGCGGGCGACGGACGACGGTGGCGCGCCATGTGGCGGAAAGTGGTTGGACGGGGGCGACGGGCGGACATGTCCAGCGGGATCCGGACGTGTCCGGCTGTGGGATGAGGACGAAGCTAGGGTTAGGGGCGTTTTGATCCGCGAATTTGGACGGGGAGGACATATTTATAGGTAGAGGGAGCTAGGAGACTCCAAATGGAGTGCGGTTTTCGGCCACGCGATCGTGATCGAACGACCGAGAGCATGGAGGGGAGTTTGTTGGGTTTTGGGCCACTTTGGAAGGGTGTAGGGCTGCAAAGAGAAGGGGGCTTTTGCGGTTACCCGGTTAACCGTTGGAGTATCAAACGACCTCCAAATGACACGAAACTTGACAGGCGGTCTACCGGTGCTATACCAAGGCCGCTTGACAAACCTCGGTCCATTCCGAGAAAGTTTAACACCCGCACACGAAAAGAGGTAAAAGGGGGCGCCGGGAGACATAGGAGTGCCGGATTGCAAAACGGACAACGGGGAAAATGCTCGGATGCATGAGACGAACACGTATGCAAAAGCGATGCACATGATGACATGATATGAAATGCAGATGATGACAAATGCAACACGCAAGCAAATGACATGGCAAGGACGGCGAATAACTGGCAGACACCTGGCGCATCGAATCCGGGGCGTTACAAGTACCCCAAAACCTCATGGGTTGTTGCAAAGGGACCTCCAATTGATCCATCTAATCTATCTGGCTTTACATGTGAATCTCCTCATTCTTCTGATGAGTCATTTGACTCCAAGTATAAACTGTTCAAAAATCAGAATGGTGAAGTATTTGCTAGATATGTTGGCACTAACTGCAGGAACGGTTCCCCTATGAAGAAAATCTAGGTTCCCAAAAGGTGCCTTGAAAGTATTCAGGTGAATGTTCTCATGACACCACCTGTGAAGAATAGGAATCCCAGATCAAATTCTTCATATGTACCAAATTCCTCAAAAGGATCAAAGTCCACATATGAATATCATCGTGCTAACAACTCTGTCTCGCAGGGAAGAGCTAAGGGCTATGAATATGGGCATTATTCTTCTAATCATTATGCTCATAAGTCCTCGAAGAATTTCTCTGCTTATTCATATGCTTACCCTAACTCCTCTTATGAGAAACGAAATGGATTGGCTTCTATGCCACCTTTCTCGCATGGAGCTCGCAGAGTGATGAATTCTTTGCCACCCCTTCAGATGTGGGTGGTGAAGAAAAAGAACTAATCTCTTCTGCAGAAGTCAGTCTCCGGGCGCATGAACGCTCAAGAATTTGCTTTGGAGACCTGAAAATTGCCTGAAAGGACGCAGGCTAATCATGAAGAAATGAACTTTCATTTCTCACGTCCTCATACTGCTTTATCTGTTCTATTACTTGATGAAATTGATCTGATGAATTGATGTCATATTCTTCACTGATGAAGTATATGAGTTCGTAAGCTGCACTAATTCATCTGCAGGATGATCAACCCAAAGCCACTGAGTGGGTCCTCGATAGTGGATGTACGAATCACATGACTGGTGACAAGGATCTATTGATGGATGCTCCCTTATCTCCATCTCATCTGAAGCATATCATCTTCGCTGATAAAGGCAAAAGTCAGGTATTGGGTCTAGGTAAGGTTGCGATCACAAAGGATCAACACATGGACAAAGTCATGCTTGTCGAGTCCTTAGGATACAACCTCATGTCTGTCTCAATGCTTTGTGATCTTAATATGGTTGTTGTCTTTGGCAAGTATCGTTGTGTTGTGGTTATGGAAGCTGACAATTCCAAAGTCTTCGAAGGCTTTAGGAGAGGAGACTTGTATATTGTTGATTTCTCTACAGGACCACAACCAGCCGTGTGCCTACTTGCAAAAGCTTCAGAAGGCTGGCTATGGCATCGACGACTTGGACATGCAGGCATGAGGAATTTGCACACGCTTGCTAAGAAGAAGCATGTCATTGGCATTGAGAATGTCAAATTCCTCAAGGATCACTTATGCGGAGCCTGTGAAGCTGGAAAGATGACAAAGGCTAAGCATCTAGCGAAGACTATCATGACTACTACTCGACCATTTGAATTGCTTCACATGGATCTCTTCGGTCCTAACCATTATTCTGTAGTTTCAAATGATGCATCTCAATATTGCTTTGTTATTGTTAATGATTACTCTCGTTACACATGGGTACACATTGTTACTTACAAACATGAAGTGCAGGAAGTCTTCAAACGATTTTCCTCGAGGGCTTCAACCAACTTTGGTGTGAAGATCAAGCACATCAGAAGTGACAATGGAACTGAGTTCAAGAATTCTGGTCTTGATGAATATCTTGATGAACTTGGTATTACTCATGAGTTATCTGCTCCTTATACTCCTCAGCAGAATGGCGTCGTGGAGCACAAGAATAGGACTCTTGCTGAGATAGCTCGCACTATGCTTGATGAATACAAAACGCCTCGTCGTTTCTAGATTGATGCAATTGATACTGCATGCCACATCATCAATAGAGTATATATTCAAAAATTCTTCAAGAGGACTGTCTATGAACTCCTCACTGACAAGAAACCCAATGTGAGTTATTTCAAAGTCTTCGGTGCTAAATGCTGGATTAGAGATCCTCATCACAACTCAAAATTTGCACCGAAAGCACATGAAGGTTTCATGCTTGGTTACGGAAAGGACTCGCACACCTACAGAGTCTTCAACAGCGTTCTTCACAAGGTTGTTGAAACTGTAGATGTGCGGTTCGATGAAACTAATGGCTCGCAAAGAGAGCACCTACCTTCTGTGATAGATGAACCAGCACCTGAGGAATCTATCAAGTTCAAGGCTACTGAGGATGTCATTCCTACCGAAGAATCTGCTGAAGAATTCATTCCAGAACGTGAAGAACGTCGAGCTAATGCACCTGAAGAAAATGCTGATCAAATTCCTCGATGACAACCAGCTCATCCTCCCGTTGCAAAAGAAGTGCAAGTTGAAAAGATCATCGATGACATTGAAGCACCAGGTCCTCTCACACGCTCAAAAGCTTCACATTTATCTAACTTTTGTAGGCACTATGCTTTTGTCTCTATCATAGAGCCCACTAAGGTAGATGAAGCATTTCTGGAGCCTGAGTGGATTCAGGCCATGCAAGAAGAATTACATCAGTTCGAGCTCAACAACGTCTGGGAACTGGTCAAACGTCCAGATCCTCGCAAGCACAATATCATTGGCACAAAGTGGATCTACCGCAACAAGCAAGATGAAAATGGCCTTGTGGTGAGGAATAAGGCACGGCTTGTAGCTCAAGGCTACACACAGGTTGAAGGAATTGATTTCGATGAAACTTTTGCACCTGTTGCTAGACTTGAGGCTATTCACATATTACTTGCTTATGCTAACCATCATGATATCACTTTATATCAAATGGATGTGAAAAGTGCATTCCTCAATGGTAAGCTTGAGGAAGAGGTACAAGTTGCTCAACCCCCAGGTTTTGAAGATCCAAAGAATCCTAACAAAGTCTTCAAAATCAATAAGGCCCTCTATGGCCTCAAGCAGGCCCCTCGGGCGTGGTATGATACTTTGAAGGAATTCCTCATGAAGAAAGGCTTCAAACCCGGTTCACTCGACCCTACTCTTTTCACTAAATCTTATGATGGTGAACTGTTTGTGTGCCAAATATATGTTGATGATATTATCTTTGGCTGTACTGACCAACGTTATAGTGATGAATTTGCCTATATGATGAGTGAAGAATATCAAATGTCTATGATGGGAGAATTGAAATTCTTCTTAGGTCTTCAAATTCGTCAACGGCGCAATGGCATATTCATATCACAGGAGAAATACCTCAAGGATGTACTGAGGAAATTTGGCATGCAAGATTGCAAAGGCGTCAAAATTCCTATGCCCACAAATGGCCATCTGTGCACTGATGAAAGTGGTATTGACTTTGATCATAAGGTATACCGCTCCATGATTGGTTCTTTATTTTACTTATGTGCATCTAGGCCAGATATAATGCTTAGTGTTTGCATGTATGCCCGATTTCAAGCTACACCGAAGGAATCACGCCATAAGGCTGTGAAGCATATTCTTCGATATCTAGCTCACACACCAACACTTGGATTATGGTACCCCAA
Organism: Aegilops longissima; assembly: GCA_021605205.1. Lineage (NCBI taxonomy): Eukaryota > Viridiplantae > Streptophyta > Magnoliopsida > Poales > Poaceae > Aegilops > Aegilops longissima. The sequence goes on from CM038680.1 coordinate 462,995,017, forward strand.
GGGCTCGACTTTTGATCTCATTGGATATTCTGACTCTGACTATGCTGGTGATCGTGTGGACCGCAAGTCAACATCTGGTACATGTCATTTCTCGACGATCTTTGGTCTGTTGATCATCGAAGAAACAGAATCATATCACCGCTCATCGCCAAGCCGAGTACATTGCTGCTGGTTCTTGCTGTGTTCAATTGCTGTGAATGAAGCAAACTCTCAAGGACTACGGTGTCAACGTGAAGAATGTGCCTCTCTTCTGTGATAATGAGAGTGCCATCAATATTGCTCACAACCCAGTTCAGCACTCGAAGACAAAGCACATTCAGATTCGTCATCATTTTCTTCGTGATCATGTGTTGAAGGGCGACATTTCTATTGAGCATGTGAAGACTGAAGAACAGCTAGCCGATATCTTCACAAAGCCCTTGGATGAGAAGAGATTTAGCAAGTTGTGGTGTGAGCTAAATATCTTAGAATCTTCGAATGTTCTTTGAAAAGGACACCCATCCTAACACTTATGCAAAATTTATGACTTAGATGTAAAACACATGAGAAACGTTTTTCTTCAATCAATGAAGAATAACACTCTAAGTGTGAAGAAATTAACGAAGAATTTGATTCTCAGAACCCTACGACAATTGTACGCGGTATCTGAAATCATCATTCTTATACGGTGGGTCACGCCACCACCAAAAGTTGAAATTCTTCAATTTGAGTTTTTCCTCGGTTTTGAAATTCCTCAGTTGTTCATTTTCTTCAACTTTGCAAAATCTTCACTGTTTCCGTCGTTTTTCTTCATTGGTTATATATATATATATATATATATATATATATATATATATATATATATATATATATATATATATATATATATATATATATATATATATATATATATATATATATATGAGTTTATGTCCTCTACAGCATTCACTTATTGCAATTTCTTCAAGTCGTTTTCTCTGCTAAGTGAATGTGATCGGACCCTTCCCCCTCTATACTAAACTCAACCCATTCTCTTCACAAATTATTCATGTGCGTTCTATTTGAAACTCGTTCAAAATCTTCACTGTGTCCTTGTCAGGTGAAGAATTTGCGAACGGAACGTTAAAACTTATCATATCCAAACTTTCGGCTTTGCCGCTCAAACCGTTCCGCATCCCATGAAATACTTATCTATTCACCCATGATCACCACTTCTCAGTACGTGGGTGACACATGTCAAGCGAATGAGAAGGGTCAGGGGCACGTTCGTCCAAATTCTTTGAGCGAACAGTTTTTCACCGTGGTTATAAGTACCCCCCTCCCCTTCCTCACTTCCTTTACTCCGCTCGAGCTTCTCAAACCCTAGCGCCGCCGCTACTTCATCATCACCGGTGAGGAAGAGCTTCACTGCCTCGACCTCGTCGCTGTCAGATTGCTACGCCCATGGATTTCTTCACTCCGCCGCCGCTGTAGCTGTCTTTCTCCGCCAAGTTAGGGCGTGGAAGATCTGCACTGACAAACTTCACATCTCTACCTCAAAGTTCGTCGTGTTCTTCGTCCAGGGTAACTAAAAGTTACTTTAACTGCCCTCTTTGATTCAAATGACTTCTACGAAATCCTCAAAGGTGTTTATTCTTCAAGTTCTTCACACACTAAACACCTCATATGTCATCTGATCTTGATTCGTTTCTCTAAGCAATAATTTTTCTTCAAGATTCCTCAATTGTGTGGATTTTTGATCTATACAACTCTGGAACCTAAGACAAAGAACGGTTAGTGAAATTCTTCAAGATTCGTCTGGTCAAATTCCTCAAACTTGTTCTTTTTACAAAACCTTCTGAGAACGCATATGACCTCTCCAAATTCCTCGCAACTATACTCTGTTCACAAGTACTCATGTCCGCTGCTGAATCACTAGGTTCTCATCAACTTAACTCATTTGTAGTGTTCCCCGAAGAAAAGTTGCATACTTCTTCAGAGAATTAAATTGTTCAAATTCCTCAACTGAAGAAAATGGCTGACGGTAAGAAGCCACACAAAGGAGGAAAGAGGCCTGAGGTCAACACTGCGTTTGAAATCCTTGAGGACATCTTTGCTGGGTACTGCACACCCCCTAAGGAAGACAAAAATCAGCGGAAGGTGCGCATTCAGAAGATAGAGAGGAGATGGGCAAGAGAGTGGAGGGAGTACAGATATGTTACTCCCAAATACATGAAGAAATTCGCTCTTAATCCTCCATGCCCAAGACCTCCATTGGCACCTGGCCAAATAGCTGATCCCACCAGCCTCAAGCATGGTGAGGATTATCCTGATGAATGGGCCAAGCGCCAGGCCAAGTTGGCCAAACAGGCAAAAGAAGCAGTGAGGAAGTTCAATGAACACTCTGCTGCTGCTGCTGCCGCTGAGGCCTCTGTCAAGCCAAAGAAATCCATGGCAAAGAAGCCTGCACACAAGTCAAGTGCTTCTTCTTCAATGCCCTCACGGCCAGAATCCTCAAAGCCCTCACGACCAATTCCTCATACTGCTCCTGCTCCAAAGTCCTCTGCTCCTCCTCCAAAGTCCTCAGCTGCTCCGATCAAATCCTCAACACCTGTGCATCTTGCCACGTGCCAAAGGACGACATGCATCTCTATTGCCTCAGGAGCTTCTGCTAGTTCCTCAGCTGCACAAAATTCTTCAACGGGACCCTCTCTGCTGAAGACAAAGGCCACTGCTGGACGAGGTTCTCGCCCAAGTCCTCACAAGAAGCAGGTCGCCTTCCAAGTGCCGTCTGAAGAAGATGAAGCTGATGATGAGGAACTTGCCGAAATCATCAGAGATAGGCAAGTCAGGGCTGCTAGAGCCAAGGGCATAAATGTGCCACTGATTTTGGATCCAAAGCTGATCCTCGACTATATTGACCTCTGGCACAAGGACCCAAACACTCCTATGCCTGATTTCAAGTTGACTCCTGGCCAAAGTCATATGATGACTGCCTTCATCCAAGAAGAAAAATGGAAATATGAGAAGGCCAGGTAGATCAATAAAATGCAGTACAGGAAGGAGAAATTCCTGAAGAACAATGATGACCCACAAGTATAGGGGATCCATCGTAGTCCTTCCGATAAGTAAGAGTGTCGAACCCAACGAGGAGCAGAAGGAAATGATAAGCGGTTTTCAGCAAGGTATTCTCTGCAAGTACTGAAATAAGTGGTAATAGATAGTTTTGTGATAGGATAATTTGTAACGAGCAACAAGTAACAAAAGTAAATAAAGTGCAGCAAGGTGGCCCAATCCTTTTTGTAGCAAAGGACAAGCCTGGACAAACTCTTATAATAGGAAAAGCGCTCCCGAGGACACATGGGAATATCGTCAAGCTAGTTTTCATCACGTTCATATGATTCGCGTTCGGTACTTTGATAATTTGATATGTGGGTGGACCGGTGCTTGGGTGCTGTTCTTACTTGAACAAGCATCCCACTTATGATTAACCTCTATTGCAAGCATCCGCAACTACAACAAAAGTATTAAGGTAAACCTCCATAGCATGAAACATATGGATCCAAATCAGCCCTTTACGAAGCAACGATAAACTAGGGTTTAAGCTTCATCACTCTAGCAACCCATCATCTACTTATTACTTCCCAATGCCTTCCTCTAGGCCCAAATCATGGTGAAGTGTTATGTAGTCGACGTTCACATAACACCACTAGAGGCTAGACAACATACATCTCATCAAAATATCGAACGAATACCAAATTCACATGACTACTAATAGCAAGACTTCTCCCACGCCCTCAGGAACAAACGTAATTACTCACAAAGCATATTCATGTGTGTAATCAGAGGGGTATTAATATGCATAAAGGATCTGAACATATGATCTTCCACCAAATAAACCAACTAGCATCAACTACAAGGAGTAATCAACACTACTAGCAACCTACTAGTACCAATCCCGGACTTGAAGACAAGAATAGGATACAAGAGATAAACTAGGGTTTTGAGAGGAGATGGTGCTAGTGAATATGTTGATGGAGATTGCCCTCTCCCAATAAGAGGAGCGTTGATGATGACGATGGTGATGATTTCCCCCTCCCGGAGGGAAGTGTCCCCGGCAGAACAGCTCTGCCGGAGCCCTAGATTGGTTCCGCCAAGGTTCCGCCTCGTGGCGGCGGAGTTTCGTCCCGAAAGGTTGCTTATGAATTTTTCCTCGACGAAAGACCTCATATAGCATAAGATGGGCATCGGAGGGTCACCAGGGGGCCCACGAGGTAGGGGGCGCGCCCAGGGGGGTAGGGCGCGCCCCCCACCCTCGTGGCCAGGTGGGGCCCCCTATGTTGAACTTCTTTCGCTGGATATTTTTTATTATTTCCCAAAATAACTTTCATGGAGTTTCAGGACTTTTGGAGTTGCGCAGAATAGGTCTCTAATATTTGCTCCTTTTCCAGCCCAGAATTCCAGCTGCCGGCATTCTCCCTCCTTATGTAAACCTTGTAAAATAAGAAAGAATAGGCATAAGTATTGTGAATAACGTGTAATAACAGCCCATAGTGCAATAAATATCGATATAAAAGCATGATGCAAAATGGACGTATCAGCTCCCCCAAGCTTAGACCTCGCTTGTACTCAAGCGAAAGCCGATAACGATAAATATGTCCCCATGTTTAGAGGTAGAGGTGTCGATAAAAATAAAATACGGACATGAAGGCATCATGATTATTCTCATAACAACAACATATATAGAAAAATGTCATATGATTTCTTATGTTCAAGTAATAATCCATTCACAATGCAGAGTACGAATCATAAACTTTATTGAGAACCAACAAACTATAATGTCATTGAAGCAATTGCAATTTATCATAACATCAGAAAGAGTCTATGTCAGTGCTTAATAGCAAGTCCACATACTCAACTATCATTTAGTCCTTCATAATTGCTAACACCCACGCGATACTTGTGGTTACGGAGTTTTAATCGGACATAGAGAAATATAGGGGCTTATAGTTTCGCCTCCCAACCTTTTACCTCAAGGGTAATGTCAACAATAATAACTCATGCCCCCTACATCTAATTAGATATATCAATCAGGATCTTTCCAACACATTGTGCTTACCAAAGGATAAAATGTAAAAAGGGAAGGTGAAGATCACCATGACTCTTGCATAAGGTAGAAGATAATGATAAAAGGTAGGCCCTTCGCAGAGGGAAGCAGAGGTTGCCATGCGCTTTTATGGTTTGATGCACAAAATCTTAATTCGAAAGAACGTCACTTTATATTGCCACTTGTGATATGAACCATTATTTAGAGAGAAATTTTTATTGCTTTGCACCGATGACAACTTACTTGAAGGATCTTACTCAATCCATAGGTAGATATGGTGGAATCTCATGGCAAAACTGGTTTAAGGGTTTTTTTGGAAGCACAAGTAGTATCTCTACTTGGTGCTGGGAATTTGGCTAGCATGAGGGGGAAAGGCAAGCTCAACATTTTGGAAGATCCATGACAATATACTTTATCTCAGATATAAGAAAACATAACCCATTATGTTGTCTTCCTTGTCCAACATCAACTCTTTAGCATGTCATATTTTAATGAGTGCTCACAATCATAAAAGATGTCAATAATAGTATATCTATATGTGAAACCTCTCTTTCTTTATTACATCCTATTAATTGCAACGATGACCAAAACTATGTTTGCCAACTCCCAACAACTTTTAATCATCATACTCTTCTATGTGAAGTCATTACTCTCAATAAGATCAATATGAACTCTTTGTTCCTTTTTATTCTTTTATCTTTTCTTTTATTCACTCAAGATCATGGCAAAATAACCAAGCCCTTGACTCAACACTAATCTTTATTATATAGCTCACGGACTCGATTACATAGAGAGATCATAAAGCAAAACTCAAAACTAGATCATGCCATAAACTTTATTCTACTAGATCAAGATACTACTAATAGGATCGAACTAAGAAAACGGTAAATATAGGGGATGTGATTGTGATACGATACCGGGGCACCTCCCCCAAGCTTGGCAGTTGCCAAGGGGAGTGCCAATACCCATGTGATTATGTCTCCTTCTTTGTTGTTGGTGAAATATTCTTGGCGATAATGCCCTTCAGGATACGATTCTCCTCCTCGAGCTTATTGACTTGCTGCTTGAGGTCCATTATTTCCTTCCGAAGCTTTCCTGTAACAGCTAAGGCTCCTTGCACCCAAGGGTGTTGCATAGCTGTGGGAGAACAAGTGACACTCCTCTTTATATTTTCATAAGAAAGAAATCTAACATTGGAAGGGATAACCGAGTTTGGAATAGCTGAGCTCTGTAGTTCCGCCATCGTGAACCCAGCTCGGAAGCGAGAAGTGACTTCTTGATCCTCCATGGCGTCTACTCTCATCAAGCCAGCCTCCATCTCTTCCTCCGTTGCTGGCCCAAAGTGGTCAGCGTCGCTGTTTGCCCTTGGTTCCAATGCCGGATGTGACACCCGGCTCTCCCCGACTGACTCTTGAGAAGACATCTTGCTCTAATCTGCAGCAGCAACAACTTGAAACAAAAACAGAGGATACTCGCGTGATACGAGAGTCAAACCCTTCGGGAGAATATATAATGAATTTTTACCGACCAAAATACGTATCGTGCAAGAAAACGGAGTCCGGAAGGCACACGAGGTGCCCACGAGGTAGGGGGCGCGCCCAGGGGGGTAGGGTGCGCCCTCCACCCTCATGGGGCCCTCGTGTCCTTCCCGGACTACTACTTATTTTTTTATTTTTCTAAATATTCCAAAACAGAGAAATAATGCCTTAAAAATTGTTTTGGAGTCAGTTTACTTACCGTACCACATACCTATTCCTTTTCGGAGTTTGAAACGTTCCGGAAAATGTCCCTTATGTATTCCTCCGGGGTTACGGTTTCAATAACATTGGTTTCAACATTTATAGGATTACCTGAGATATAGTGTTTGATTCTTTGGCCGTTTACCACCTTCAGATTTGTGCCTTTGAAATTATTGATTTTTATGGCACCGGAACGATAGACCTCCTCGATAACGTAAGGGCCTTCCCATTTAGAGAGAAGTTTTCCTGCAAAAAATCTTAAACGAGAGTTGTATAGCAATACATAATCACCTACATTAAACTCACGCTTTTGTATCCTTTTGTCATGCCATCTTTTAACTTTTTCTTTAAACAACTTGGCATTTTCATAAGCTTGGGTTTTCCATTCATCAAGTGAGCTAATATCAAATAACCTCTTCTCATCGGCAAGTTTGAAACCATAGTTGAGCTCTTTAATAGACCAATAAGCCTTATGTTCTAGTTCGAGAGGTAAGTGACATGCTTTTCCATAAACCATTTTATACGGAGACATACCCATAGGATTTTTATATGCAGTTCTATAGGCCCATAATGCATCATCAAGTTTCTTAGACCAATTCTTTCTAGACCTATTGACAGTCTTTTGCAAAATTAATTTGAGCTCTCTATTACTCAATTCTACTTGACCACTAGACTGTGGGTGATATGGAGATGCAATTCTATGATTAACATCATATTTAGCAAGCATTTTACGGAAAGCACCATGAATAAAATGTGAACCACCATCAGTCATTAAATATCTAGGGACTCCAAACCTCGGAAAAATGACTTCTTTAAGCATTTTAATAGAGGTGTTATGATCAGCACTACTAGTTGGAATAGCTTCTACCCACTTAGTAACGTAATCAACAGCAACTAAAATATGTGTATATCCATTAGAGGCAGGAAAAGGTCCCATATAATCAAAGCCCCAAACATCAAATGGTTCAATAACAAGTGAATAATTCATAGGCATTTCTTGACGTCTGCTAATATTACCAATTCTTTGACATTTGTCACAAGACATTACGGGCATCCTTGAAGAGAGTAGGTCAATAAAAACCAGATTGCAATACCTTATGTGCAGTTCTATCTCCAGCGTGGTGTCCTCCATAAGCTTCGGAGTGACACTTGCGTAGGATCTGTTCCTGTTCATGCTCAGGTACACAATGTCTAATAACACCATCTACTCCTTCTTTATAAAGATGTGGGTCATCCCAAAAGTAATGTCTCAAATCATAGAATTTTTTTTATTTTGCTGGTATGTGAAACTAGGGGGTATAAATTTAGCAACAATGTAATTAGCATAATCAGCATACCATGGAGTACTATGAGAAGTATTTATGATATTTAATTGTTCATCAGGAAAGCTATCATCAATAGGTAGTGGGTCATCAAGAACATTTTCTAACCTAGACAAGTTGTCTGCAACGGGGTTCTCAGCTCCCTTTCTATCAACAATATGCAAATCAAATTCTTGTAGCAAGAGAACCCGTCTAATAAGTCTAGGTTTAGCATCTTTCTTTTCCATCAAATATTTAATAGCAACATGATCGGTGTGAATAGTTACTTTAGAATCAACAATATAAGGTCTGAACTTATCACATGCAAATACAACTGCTAAGAATTCCTTTTCAGTGGTAGCATAGTTTCTTTGAGCATTGTCTAGAGTCTTACTAGCATAATGGATAACATTTAATTTCTTATCAACTCTTTGCCCTAGAACAGCACCTACAGCATAATCACTAGCATCACACATAATTTCAAAGGGTAAATTCCAATCAGGTGGCTGAACAAGAGGTGCAGAGATCAATGCTTTCTTAAGTATTTCAAATGCTTCTACACAATCATCATCAAAGATAAATGGTATATCTTTTTGTAATAAATTAGTCAGAGGCCGAGAATTTTTTGAGAAGTCCTTAATGAACCTCCTATAAAACCCGGCGTGACCAAGGAAACCTCTTATACCTTTGATGTCCTTGGGACATGGCATCTTTTCAATGTAATCAACTTTGGCTTTATCAACTTCAATACCTCTTTCGGAAACTTTATGCCCCAAGACAATACCTTCATTAACCATAAAGTGGCACTTTTCCCAATTCAATACAAGAATAGTTTCTTCACATCTCTGCAAAACTCGATCAAGATTGCTTAAGCAATCATCAAAAGAGGATCCGTAGACGGAAAAGTCGTCCATGAAAACCTCACAAATCTTTTCACAGAAGTCAGAGAATATAGCCATCATGCATCTTTGAAAGGTAGCAGGTGCATTACATAAACCAAAAGGCATACGTCTATAAGCAAAAGTACCAAAAGGGCATGTAAAAGTAGTCTTTGATTGATCCTTAGCCGACACAGGTATTTGAGAGAAACTAGAATAACCATCTAGAAAGCAATAATGTGTATGTTTGCATAATCTTTCTAGCATTTGATCGATAAAAGGTAAGGGGTAATGATCTTTCTTAGTAGCTTTATTTAATTTGCGGAAATCAATTACCATCCTATGACCTATAATAATTCTTTGCGGGATCAATTCATCTTTATCATTAGGAACAACAGTAACACCTCCCTTCTTAGGGACACAAGGAACATGACTTACCCACTGACTATCAGTAACGAGATAAATTATACCTGCCTCCAGAAGCTTCAGTATTTCTTTTATTACCACTTCTTTCATCTTAGGATTAAGCCTTCGTTGATGATCACGAACCGGTTTGGCATCTTCTTCCAAATTTATTTTATGTTGACATAGAGTGGGACTAATGCCCTTAAGATCATCAAGAGTATATCCAATAGCAGCACGGTGCTTCTTCAGAGTTTTCAATAATCTCTCTTCTTCATGCTCTGAAAGGTTAGCACTAATAATAATAGGATATATTTTCTTTTCATCAAGATAAGCATATTTAAGATTATCAGGCAACAGTTTAAGCTCAAACACGGGATCACCCTTGGGTGGAGGAGGATCCCCTAGGATTTCAACAGGCAAATTATGTTTCAGAATAGGTTCCTGTTTAAAGAATACTTCATCTATTTCCCTTCTTTCATTCATAAACATATCATTTTCATGGTCTAGCAAATAATGTTCTAGAGGATCACTAGGAGGTACGGCAATAGAAGCAAGACCAATAATTTCATCCTTACTAGGCAATTCTTCTTCACGGTGTTGTTTACTAAACTTAGAGAAATTAAACTCATGAATCATATTATCCAAGCCAATAGTAACAACATTCTTTTTGTAGTCTATCTTAGCATTAACAGTGTTCAAGAAGGGTTTACCAAATATAAGTGGAGAAAAGCTATCTTGTGGGGAACTAAGAACAAGGAAATCAGCAGGATATTTAGTTTTCCCACACAAGACTTCAACATCTCTAACAATTCCCACTGGCGATATGGTATCTCTATTGGCAAGTTTAATTGTAATATCAATATCTTCTATCTCAGCGGGTGCAATTTCATGCTTAATTTCTTCATACAAGGTAATAGGTATAACACTAGCACTAGAACCCATATCACATAAGCCATGATAACAATGATCTCCTATTTAACAGAAATAACAGGCACGCCTACCACAGGTCTATGTTTATCTTTAGCGCCAGGTTTAGCAATTCTAGCAGATTCAGCACAGAATTGAATAACATGCCCATCAATATTATCAGACAAGAGATCTTTAAAAATAGCAATATTAGGTTCTACTTTGACTTGATCAGGAGGTGTATAAGTTCTAATATTGCTTTTACGAACCACAATTGAAGCTTTAGCATGATCCTTTATTCTAACAGGGAAAGGTGGTTTCTCAACATAAGAGGTAGGAACAATAGGATCATTATAAGTGACAGTCTTTTCTTCAACTTTAATAGGTGCAGCTACTTTTACTTATATGGGAGGATGATATTTAAACCACTTCTCCTTGGGGAGATCAACATAGGTAGCAAAAGATTCATAGGAAGAAGCTACTATCTCAGAGTCAAGTCCATATTTAGTGCTAAACTTACGGAAAATATCGGTATCCATAAAAGATTTAACACAATCAAACTTAGGTGTCATACCTGACTCCTTACCTTCGTCGAGGTCCCAATCTTCAGAGTTGCGTTTAATTCTATCCAATAAATTCCATCTGAATTCAATAGTCTTCATCATAAAAGAGCCAACACAAGAAGTATCGAGCATGGTGCGATTGTTTTCAGAAATCCGAGCATAAAGATTTTGAATAATTGTTTCTCTTGGGAGCTCATGATTGGGGCATGCATATAACATTGATTTAAGCCTCCCCCAAGCTTGAGCGATGCTTTCGCCTTTGTAAGGCCAAACATTATATATATAATTGCGATCACGATGAACAAGATGCATAGGGTAATATTTTTGATGAAATTCCAATTTCAATCTTTTGTAGTTCCATAATCTCGTATCATCACATAGCCTATACCATGTCAATGCATCTCCCTTCAAAGATAAAGGGAAGACCTTCTTCTTAACAACATCATCGGGTATACCTGCAAGCTTAAATAGTCCACAAACTTCATCCACATATATTAGGTGCTCATCAGGATGCTTTGTTCCATCTCCTACAAAAGGATTAGCTAGCAGTTTTTCCATCATACCCGAAGGAAATTCAAAGGGAATATTTTCATATTCATTTTCTGTAGGTTCATTAGGTTGAGGAGCAACTCTTTGCTCTCTTGGTCGGGTGAAGATACCCTAACAAGCCCCTCAGAGGATTACTTTCCATAGTAACAAGTGACAGTAAATTTCAGCACATTATATAAATTTTTCCTTACCAAATTCCACCTACCAAAGGCGCTTCACTCCCCGGCAATGGCGCCAGAAAAGAGTCTTGATGACCCACAAGTATAGGGGATCTACCGTAGTCCTTCCGATAAGTAAGAGTGTCGAACCCAACGAGGAGCAGAAGGAAATGATAAGCGGTTTTCAGCAAGGTATTCTCTGCAAGTACTGAAATAAGTGGTAACAGATAGTTTTGTGATAGGATAATTTGTAACGAGCAACAAGTAACAAAAGTAAATAAAGTGCAGCAAGGTGGCCCAATCCTTTTTGTAGCAAAGGAAAAGCCTGGACAAACTCTTATAATAGGAAAAGCGCCCCGAGGACACATGGGAATATCGTCAAGCTAGTTTTCATCACGCTCATATGATTCGCGTTCGGTACTTTGATAATTTGATATGTGGGTGGACGGTGCTTGGGTGCTGTTCTTACTTGAACAAGCATCCCACTTATGATTAATCTCTATTGCAAGCATCCGCAACTACAACAAAAGTATTAAGGTAAACCTAACCATAGCATGAAACATATGGATCCAAATCAGCCCTTACGAAGCAACGATAAACTAGGGTTTAAGCTTCATCACTCTAGCAACCCATCATCTACTTATTACTTCCCAATGCCTTCCTCTAGGCCCAAATAATGGTGAAGTGTTATGTAGTCGACGTTCACATAACACCACTAGAGACTAGACAACATACATCTCATCAAAATATCGAACGAATACCAAATTCACATGACTACTAATAGCAAGACTTCTCCCACGTCCTCAGGAACCAACGTAATTACTCACAAAGCATATTCATGTGCGTAATCACAGGGGTATTAATATGCATAAAGGATCTGAACATATGATCTTCCACCAAATAAACCAACTAGCATCAAGTACAAGGAGTAATCAACACTACTAGCAACCTACTAGTACCAATCCCGAACTTGAAGACAAGAATTGGATACAAGAGATGAACTAGGGTTTTGAGAGGAGATGGTGCTGGTGAAGATGTTGATGGAGATTGCCCTCTCCCGATGAGAGGAGCGTTGATGATGATGATGGTGATGATTTCCCCCTCCCGGAGGGAAGTGTCCCCGACAGAACAGCTCTGCTAGAGCCCTAGATTGGTTCCGCCAAGGTTCCGCCTCGTGGCGGAGATTCGTCCCAAAGGTTGCTTATGATTTTTCCTCGACGAAAGATCTCATATAGCAGAAGATGGGCATCGGAGGGCCACCAGGGGGCCCACAAGGTAGGGGGCGCGCCCAGGGGGTAGGGCGCGCCCCACCTCGTGGCAGTGGGCCCCCCTCCGTGAACTTCTTCCACTGGATATTTTTTATTATTTCCCAAAATAACTTTCGTGGAGTTTCAGGACTTTTGGAGTTGCGCAGAATAGGTCTCTAATATTTGTTCCTTTTC